>JAPMUY010008413.1:0-69082 GCA_026901105.3 Galaxias olidus | reverse complement strand
TCAAATAGAAAGGTTTTTAGGCCTGAATTAAAAGTGGATAGTCTTAGGCATCCTCGGATGGTCTGGGAGGGCTTGAGCTATCTGAAACAACTCCTCCGAGTACAGTGTATTATGTCTAGGGTGACCAGACGTCCCGTTTTTCCCGGTACAGTCCCGTATTTTAGACCCCTTTCACGTGTCCCCACTTATTCTGAAAAGATCACAATTTGTCCCGTATTTCAGTTGTCCCAGTTTTTCTATGGGTTTTTTAACTGTAATTTCACGTATTGTGGGTTCACATTGCATTGCCCACACAGTCCTGTCTGCTGCTCCACGGACATTGCATGCGCACAGTGAGCGCACAGCTTATCAGCACCAATCACATCAAATCATATCCAAAAGTCTATTCAATCCCTGCCCCAACATCAGCCTGACTGCGCAGCGCGCGCTCCTAAATGAAATGGAGTAGGAATATTTCATGCTTAGGCCTCGGGTAGCTGTCGATGTTGAGCTAGAACCAAAGGTTAGCTAGCTGTCTAGTAAGTAGTCCTTGAAAATGTCACAAAAATGAAATTAAGTAAGGAATAAATGCTTTCTTTGTTTATATTAAGGATATTTAGATAGTTATCACTGTATGATTATCACCATCTATAGTATAACATGCATGGGCTAGTGATGTGTGTGAGTAGCGCTGTCCGCTACTGTAAAGTTCATGGTGATGTGTGTCTGTGGCGCCGTCTGGTAACAGGTAATGTGTGTGAGTAGCGCGGTCTACTCCAGTAACTGGTGAGTCGTCTTTGTAGCGCCGGGTACTACTGTACCCTAGTGTGTGTGTTCACGCATGTGTGTGTTTAAGTTCAATATTAATATCCATAATTTACAGAAATTCAGGAAATGGCCTTGAATTTGTCCCAAATAAATTCTAGGGGACACCTGTCCCGTATTTGACTCCGGGGAATCTGGTCACCCTAATTATGCCTATGAATGGGAGTGCAACATGCAGATATAGTAATATACTAAAGACAATGACATTCCAGAAATGCACGTTAATGCAACACGTAGATCGACGTGGAGACAGACCCAAGTTATATGTTTTGTCATGGGGTAGGATAACAGTGGCAGAAGCAGTGGTGTATTGGCTTTATTCCATGGCTATAAAGATTTGTCGATTCATATTGTTGGTATGCAGTTGGATGGATAAACGGGTTGGGTACACTTTTGGAAACAGATACATTGTTATGCCTATGAAAAAGAAGAAAAGTCGCGACTCGGATCAGTCCTCTCTAAGTCTCAGCATTGAATGCAAATTGTTTTGTGCCACCAGTTACGATCTCCCGCGGGATTGTGACGAGAGGCTTTTTTTCACAGGGAAGTACGTGACTGGATCGGGAGAACATGCCCATATGTAGCGAGTGGTCGTTGGTCGTGCTGGCGATGTGCAGTGACCGCGAGCATCCCGGAAGTCTAGTGGTAATAGTTACACCTGGCAGACGGTAGGGGTCGCCAAAATCACCTCCTACATAATGCTGCCCTTCGCAGCTTTAAAGTCGGATGCACAGTGGATAAAAGTTGGGTGGATAAAAGTGGATTGAGGGTTGGATTTAAGTTGGATACACAGTTTGGATGGAAAAAAGTTGGGTAAATTCAGGGAAATCACTGTAGCTATGGGCAATTTGGTTGGTAAATGTGGTATTTTATAGGGTAGTATTATCAAGTGGTGTCAGTGTATCAGCATATGCTATGCAAATATCAGTAGGTAATTATTATATATCAGTAGGTTTTTGGGGTTGGCCTCAAAAGTGCAGCAGAAGTTATGAATGTAGATACGCTGTAAATTAAATCCTGAATAAGACTAAATTGGTGTGGCTCTGCAGCCTCGTTATACCAGTATAGAATGGATAGGTCAGGATATTTTTACCACCACAAAGTACAATGGAAAAAGTTGCTGTCTTCTCTACTTATTCCATTTGTGTAACTCAGTTTACTTTATCTTACCATCTAACACATCCAACCAATAGGATTAGCCCATCTATCTCATAATTATGCTAATTATATGATCTTTTGTGTTTTGGGTTACCAGGGGGGTCATATCCACAGTTTTATGAGGAGTATAAATGTTTCTGATTGTCAGAATGAAGGTGGATCTCTTTAGATCCCATGTCTTTATTTCTGTCTCCATGAATCCTTTGTCTCTGGTGGGTTGTTTTTGTTGTTGTGTTGATGATGCTGGACAAGCCTTCTGATGAGCAGCTCTGCTACCCAGACTCCAATGTATCATGTATCAGGGCAGAATTTACTGTAGGGGCTCAAGTGGGTCTGTATGTGGTGTTTGGGTTTAACATACTTGTCAACATTGTGGGGAACTCTGTGGTCATAATGAGTATTTTTCATTTTAAACAGCTGCACAACCCAACCAATGTCTTGGTCCTGTCTTTGGCATTAGTAGATCTACTAGTGGGTGTAACTGTTGTTCCCTTCAGCATGACACGGACAGTCCAAGGCTGCTGGTTCTTTGGAGACTCCTTCTGCCAGCTCCATACCAGCACAGACATGTTCCTAACTGCAGTCTCCATCTTACACCTAGTCTGTATTGCTGTGGACCGCTATGAGGCTGTGTGTAATCCACTGCGCTACAGCAACAACATCACCATGTCTGTGGGTTGGTTCATGGTGTTAGCCTGCTGGGTACTGCCCACACTTCACTATGGACTCTTATATTCCAAAACGTATGTAGCAGGGCAGGAGGACTATCTGGAATCTATTTATTGTTTAGGAAGCTGTAACCTGTTTTTTAATGCTCTTTGGGCAGCTATCTATGCTGTGATATTCTTTTTTGTACCATGCAGTGTAATAGTCTGCTTGTATACCAAGATATTCATTGTGGCTAAAGAACAAGTGAGAAAGATTGAAGACATGAATCAATGTGCACATGCAAGGGGAGGGCTGCCTAAGAAATCAGAGCACAAAGCAGCCAAGACACTGGGAATTGTAGTCGGGGTGTATTTTTGTTGTTGGATGCCATACACTCTTAACTCCGTAATTGATTCCTACACAGATTTAACCTTACCTGCAACTCTATTTGAGGTATTAAACTGGCTGACATACTTTAACTCCACCATGAATCCAATCATCTACGCTCTGTTTTACCCCTGGTTCAGAAAATGCTTCAAACTCATTGTCACATTGAAAATATTCAGTCCGAATTCTTCAGATATTAATTTATTTTGTTAGTTGCTCTAAGCGTGGTACGTACATTATCTCTATGAATTATTTTAAACTGGCGACTTGTTTAAACAGCTTTCATTTTCGCCAGTGGGATTAGCTGTACACTTTTAAAATAGAAGAAGAAATAATTAATGTTTCAACTCCTTTCTCTGCGTCCTCATTGTTAGAACAATTCTTCTAAGGTACATTTTATAATATATCAAAAATGTATTTCCTGATAGAACCACTTGCATGCCATAGGCAGTACTTCATCATTCATATAATATGTGGAACATGAGTGTGTGGTCAAAACAGTAATATACATGTATCCATTCTCCATTACCTTGATTTAATGACACCCTTGTTGTAATTTATTCTAACATTAAAGCTTTCTTTTCACTTTAAGTATAATTATTGTTTTCTAACAAAAATGTTATCGCAAAATACCAGTTCAATATATTGATAATATAATATATTAAGTTGTGTGTGAAATGTTATCAAAATGTTCATGGCCTTGGCTAAATAAACATAGATTAAATCTACTTCATCTCACATGATGATATGCACGTGATTTGCAAATTATATGCCAAATAGGACTCATTGCATAAACTGTGATGGTCTATTTTCAGATATTGTGTCCGTCCACAAGGGTGTACCTCAGGGTTTTGTATTAGGTCCACTTTCATTCACTATTTATATAAATGATTCGGTTCAAAACATTGCAGATGCTAATATTCATTTTTTTTGCAGATTATACCGTTATATACTGCTGTGGGTCTCTTGTACAGGCCATTAAGTACTTGCAAAATGCTTTTATTGTAGTACAAAATACCCTACTTCAGCTAAAAGTCATTCTTAATGCAGATAAGACAAAAAATATGTTGTTTACCAACTCGAGGAATAGGACACAAAATATCCCTTCTGTGGTCACTCTTGAAGGAGGTAAAATAGAGGTAGTTGAGTTATAAATCTCTGGGAATTTTGATTTATGCATCCGTCACTTTTAAGACACACGTGTGCAGTACCTGGTAAAAAATAATTTGGCTAAAATTGGGTTTATATTTTCCAAAAGAGATGTGCTTTTCATTTATGTAAAAAAGTGACTTGTTGCTGCAACATTTTTTTTTTACCTTTGTTTGATTATGGTGAGCTTTTATATATGCATACCTCTGCTAAGTGTCTTCATATGGTTGGCAGAGCTTACCATGCTTCCTTGAGGATCATTACCAACTGTAAAGCTCTGACTTACCACTGTGAGTTATACTCTCGGGTGGGGTGGCCTGGCTTTGTCATTGGTATATTTTTATTTATCCAACTGAACAGAAGAGTAATTTCAATATTGGCCATATTTGTGACTTATCTTGTGTTAAATGAAAATTAGACTAGTAGAATTAATGTGTCAGCACTGACAATGTCTGACATGATTTCCTTAGTGATTTGTGTTACTCAAGTGCATTAAAATGCATATATTTATACTATAGTCATACTGAAATTGTCACGGAAGTGACTAGAACAGAGCCATAGAAAACAGCACTCGAAAACAGGAATGTAGATAATCCAAAAATAGTTTACTCAGGCAATTCACAAACGGTTATTGAAAGCAATAATCCCGTAACCAGTGACAAGGCAGTGAGACTATATATAGACAGAAAAAAAACCCAGGTGAAAACAATGAACGTAAGTAGGAGAGTCCAGGCGCCATCTGGTGGCGAAAGTCCAGTACACCGCCAGGAGTGACAGAAATTCTCGAACAAGGACTCCTGACATGATTTCCTAAGTGATTTGTGTTACTCAAGTGCATTAAAATGCATATATTTATACTATAGTCTTAATGAAATTCTCAAAAACTCATGACCTCAGCATTTCCAAAATCCTGGCTATGGCCTATGTTACATGCATGTTAATGAATTTCAACACTGTAATGAATACATTTGTAAAGACATGGAGTTTGTATGTGTTCAAACAAGTACATGACTGTAGCTGTCAGCTGTTGAGACTTAGTTCATGATTTATTAAGATAGATATTATAATTGTCTTAATGGGGGTTCATGCTTCTAGGCCACCGCCCAGTGATATTATTCATAATTACATTCATACATTGTTAGTTATTCAGAAATGTTTCACATTTAAACATACAATATCAGCACAGTACAAAATAGGTAGCTTTGAGTTCTTTATCTAATGCATACACCATATCAAGGTGATTGGCGAGAAAGTTTGGCAATAGTACTTTTACACTGGTGATGGCACCTCTGCTAGTGGGGTTCCACAAGGTTCGGTGCTAGGCTCTAAACTGTTTATGCTGTATATAAATTGTATTAGTAAAGTGTCTAAATTGTTAAAATTAGTTTTATTTGCTGATGACTTGTATTACTCCGGGAAATGTTTGGAACAGCTTCTGAATACAGTGGAAATGGAATAGAAAATTATAATGAAATGGTTTGAAATGAACAAAACTATCACTGAATTTAAGTTAAACAAAGTTTATAATATTTAGAATCGGCAAAGAAACAATAAAATAAAGATTAGAATTAACAATATTGAAATGGAAAGGGCGTATGATAATACATTTCTGGGTGTGATAATTGCTCACAAATTATGTTGGAAACCACACATGAATAATGTCAAAATAATAATTTCCAAAACTCTTGTAATATTATATAAAACTAAAAATATTCTGGACAAGAGTTCACTATATATACTGTACTGCACACTCATAGTTAAATACATTACCTACTGTGTGGGGGTATGGGGAAACAATTATAAAACCAGCACCAATCAAATTTTCATGCTACAGAAGAGAGCTATAAGAATTGTAAATAAACCGGATTATTATGAACCAACAAACGCATTATTTTTTTCACCTGCACGCTGTAAATTCTGTGATCTAGTTGATTATAAAACTGCACAGATAATGTATAAAGCACAAAATTATTTACTCCCAAAGTGTATTCAGAGGGTCTTTGAAACTAGAGTAGTATGATTTTAGAGCATTAGTTATGTTTAAAAAACCAAGTGTAAGGACATGTAAAATCTAGGAACATATCTGTCAAAGGGGTAAACTTGTGGAATAGTTGTGACTTGGAATTAAGAATGGTTACTTCACTATACAACTTAAAAAAAATAAGGTGGTCAACAAACTGAGATATGATCATTATTTTGTATTGCTAGTATTGAAACTTTTGATTTTGTTTATTTATTTATTTATTGATTTATTTCTGCATCGAATAAACCCAGCAGTGATTGAGTTGCCTATTAAATTGTGTTATGTAAAAAGGAAAGGTATCATAAGCTATGGCTTCAACCTGCAACTTTTTCGGTAAATATTGTTTGTTTATTTTGTATCTTTGTTTCTTTTGTTTGTTGGTTTTCCTTTAAATGTAATGTTATTATTACCAATAAAACATAGGTTAATACTCCTATCACTGCCCTGACTAAAGCACTGCCAACAGAACTGGAGTAAGTTAGTCTGAATGTTTGTCTGTCTGTCTGTCTGTCTGTCTGTCTGTCTGATCTGTGTGTGCAAAACGTCTGTTGCGATATGTTGGGTGAGCAAGTCTGGCACAAATCGGCTGCCGTGGTATCACCCAGACTGATTGTTGTGTGTACCTAATTGGCGACCAATTCATAAGGCGCTTTGAGTCCTGAGAAAAGCGTTAAAAACTAAATCCAACAAATTATTATTATTATTATTATTATTATTATTATTAATAATAATAATAATAATAATTTCAACCTTAAATGTTTAACTGCACAGATAATGTATAACGCACAAAATAATTTACTCCCAAAGTGTATTCAGAGGTTCTTTGAAACTAGAGAGTCGGTATGATTTTAGAGCATTGGTTATGCTTAAAAAATCAAGGGTAAGGACATGTAAAACCTTATTTTTCTACAAAGCCTCTGAACTAGGGTTAAAGTTTTTAACATCGCTAGGACTAATGTTTTGAAAAGGGAATCACAAGATTAAACGAGATAGGGAAAATAACAGTTGGTTTGTTACTTGTGTGGTGCCCCAGCCTATGGCAGGTTCCCCACAGAAGAGGGAAAAGGGGGGTGCCGGCCCTTTAAGGGAAGGCTGAGGCTGGGAGAGATAATTGAAGGCCACTACATTCCCCTGCACCTTCTTAGGTCCTGGCCACTCCCCCCACCTGTAATCAATTAAGCTCAATCCATTTAAGCTTTAGGTGCTGGCTACCAGGGAGAGAAGGACTCCAGAGGCTGAGGACACAGCGAGGAGCACCTACCACATCAAGAAGTCAAGGAGACAAGATCGCAAACCCAGGAGAAGGGGAACCCCAGAGAAGGAACCCGGACAGGTTGGCCCCTCACACCCTCGACTGAATTAACCCCCTGATTTACCTCTCTGCCTCTCTTTCACCCAGGAGGAGTTCGGCGCCGCCTCTCAATTGAAGACCCCGGTCCGGGAAGAAGTTTTGTTGCGTTATTACCCTCCTTCCCTTTTCCCCACCGTTTTGTATCATTAAACAAGTGCTCACCTTACCCCTACTCTCCTGGTATTCCTCAGTCCAACCCAAAACCCCTCACCTGCACAACGTGGCTTGCCACATATGGTGGAGAATGCGGGTATAGCCAAGGTCGACGCGTGCACTGTTGGGGGTGGAATCTACTGCCGGAGGCGCTATGGAGGCTGCCCTCACTGCCCTGCTGGAAGCTCAAACCCTACAGACTGAACGAATGGGGGCGCTCCAGGACACCCTGACGGCCTTATGCAGTGTGCTGATGCACCCAGAGAAGGGAGCTACCCCCGGACAGGTCCTCACCAAACAGACGGGGGAGGACGACGTGGAAGCTTACCTGGAGCTGTTTGAGAGAGTTGCTATTCGAGAGAAGTGGCCTGTGGGGACATGGGGAGGAATTATCAGTCCGTTTTTAACGGGAGAAGCCCAGCGGGCTTGCCGGGATTTGGCCCCTGCCGACGCCGAGGATTACCAGAGACTGAGGGGTGCTATCCTGGCGAGATATGGCTTCAGTCTACCAGCCCGGGCCCAGAGATTTCACGCCTGGACTTTTGACCCGAGCCAGCCAGTGAGGCGTCAGATCGCCAGCCTGGAGCGTCTGACCCGGGGCTGGCTTACAGTTGGAGAGGGACCCCCTGCCGTGGATCGCGTGGTGTTGGACCGATGCATTCGGGCTCTCCCACCAGACGCCAAGATGTACGCAGCCCAAACCAGCCCCAACTCTGTAGAGGGATTAATTGCTTTGTTAGAGAATCACCAGGTCACACAGGAGCTGTTGCGCCCTACCCGGACGGAAGTTCTCAGGAGGAAGACTCAGCAGAGCCCCCCTCCCAGATCCACCCGCCACCCTTGTTCTCCTCGCCAGCACCAGCCAGCAGCCCAGAGAGACCCCTGGAGGTGCTTTTCATGTGGACAGGAAGGCCACCTGTCTCGCAATTGCCCAGGGAGAGAAGAGTCCATGCCAACCGCTGGTGCGTCAGGTCAGTGCCACTAGCTTACAACCTGTTGGGCGCACAGGACCGGGGGGGCACCTACATTTCCTGTAAAAGTGGGCCAAAAGGACACAGAAGCCCTATTGGACTCTGGCAGCATGGTGACCCTGGTTCGACCTGAATTTGCACAGGAACTTCAGGGGGGGTTAATCTCGGTTTCCTGCATCCATGGAGACACAAAACGCTATCCTACGGCTAAGCTGGAGATACAAACCCCCCGGGGGGTTTACCACATGAGGGTAGGGGTGATCAAAGACCTTCCGGTTCCGGTGCTGGTAGGGCGGGACTGCCCGGTGTTTGACAGCTATTGGAAGGAGGGGCCCATCACTCAAAACCCCGCCACCAGGGGGCAGCAGAGGATACGGCGTCTGCAGTGCTCTCCCACTCCAGTTTGGGCCGCCCTGCCGCCAGAGGCGCCATCCGGCCCGGAGTCCTCGGACGAGGAGGCCGTCCCACGCCCGTTAAGCGGCACGGACACGGCCACGGAGGACCCAGGGGGAGAGCCAGCCGCCATTGAAGAGGCCTCATCAGGGGAGGTCTTCTCAGAATTCCCACCCTCTGAGAACGCCCGAGAGGGGACCCATGGCCGCTTTGGAACAGCCCAATGGCAGGACCCGAACCTTGAGCAGGCCAAGAAGGATGTAAAGGTAGTGGACAGCCAACGAATAGATGGGGTGAGTGCACTAACTTTCCCCTATTTTATGGTGCACCATGGGCTGCTCTATAGAGTGGTGAAGGTGGGAGAGGAGGTTCATAAGCAGTTGTTAGTCCCCAAGCCATACATATCGAAGGTCCTGTACTTAGCTCACACCCATTTACTAGGGGCACACCTAGGGACACAGAAGACCTATGAGCGCATCCTTGGGAGGTTCTATTGGCCAGGGATGAAGAAGGCGGTGGAACAGTATTGCCAGCATTGTCCGGAATGTCAAAAAGCAAGCCCAAAAGTGTCTTACCGTAATCCTTTAATCCCCATGCCCATTATTGAGACCCCCTTCCATAGGATTGGTATGGACATTGTGGGACCCCTGCCGAAATCTAGTCGTGGACACCGCTACATCCTGGTCATCCTGGATTATGCAACCCGCTACCCGGAGGCAATACCCCTACGGACTGCCACTGCCAAAGCCGTCGCCCGGGAAATCTTCCTTCTGTTCAGTCGAGTGGGCATGGCCGACGAGGTCCTCACTGATCAAGGTTCCTGCTTCATGTCCAAGGTCCTGAAAGAAATGTGCAAGCTGCTTAAGGTGAAACAGTTACGTACCTCTGTATATCATCCCCAGACAGATGGGTTTGTAGAACGGTTTAATCAAACTTTAAAGCAAATGTTGAGAAAGATGATTGACGCTGATGGGAAGAACTGGGACCAGTTGCTGCCATATGTCTTGTTTTCTATCAGGGAGGTGCCACAGAGCTCCACCGGCTTCTCCCCGTTCGAGTTATTGTATGGCAGGAGACCGAGAGGGATGCTAGACCTGGCCAAGGAAGCCTGGGAGAAACAGCCATCCCCGCACCGCTCCGTGGTAGAACATGTGGAGCAGATGCACCACCGGATGGCTCAAATCTGGCCCATGATGAGGGAACACATGCGTCGATCCCAGGAGGCACAGGCTCGGGTGTACAACAGAGGGATCCAAGCGAGGGAATTCCAGCCCGGCGATAAGGTAATGGTCCTAGTACCCACCAGTGAGTGCAAGTTCCTGGCCAAATGGCATGGGCCCTATGAAGTAGTGGAGAGGGTGGGACCCGTGAACTTTAGGGTGAAGCAGCCAGGATGGCGCAAGGCCGACCAAATCTACCATGTCAACCTTTTGAAGCGGTGGCGAGAAGGCGAGGTGCCGGAAGTAAGGGCCTTCTCTGCTCAGCTGTCCCCGCAGGTACCCCCTGAGGTCGCCATGGGACCACAACTCTCCCCCAGTCAGAGGCAGGCCCTACGAGAATTGGTGGCCCAGAACCGTGACGTGTTCTCAGAGCTGCCAGGCCGGACCAACGTGGTGGCCCACGACCTAGTGACCGAGCCAGGGAAGACGATTAGGCTGCGTCCCTATCGGGTCCCGGAGGCCCGCAGAGCAGCCATCCGGGAAGAGGTAAGAACAATGCTAGAGCTGGGGATTATCGAAGAATCCCACAGTTCCTGGTCAAGTCCCATCGTTCTGGCCCCAAAACCAGACAACTCCCTCCGGTTCTGCAATGATTTCCGGAAGTTGAATGAGATCACTCAGTTTGATGCCTATCCGATGCCTAGGGTGGATGAGCTGATAGAGCGGCTGGGGCCGGCACGGTTCATCAGCACTCTAGACCTCACCAAGGGATATTGGCAGGTGCCTCTCACCGACAGAGCCAAAGAGAAAACGGCATTCTCCACACCAGATGGGCTGTACCAGTACAGAGTCCGCCCTTTTGGACTCCATGGGGCCCCTGCCACCTTCCAGAGGATGATGAACCAGTTCCTTCGACCCCATCGGGAGAACGCGGCCGCCTACCTAGACGACATTGTGGTCCATAGTGCGGATTGGTCCAGCCACCTTCGACGGCTAGCCCTGGTCCTGGATGCGTTGCGGGAGGCTGGATTGACTGCTAACCCCAGGAAGTGCCACCTAGCGATGGAGGAAGCAGAGTACCTGGGGTACACCGTCGGCCGTGGGAATGTTAAACCCCAGGAGAAGAAGGTGGAAAGCATCGCGGTTTGGCCACGGCCCCAAACCAAGAAACAGGTAAAAACCTTTCTCGGGCTGGTGGGCTACTACCGCCAGTTCATTCCTAACTTTGCTGACATAGCTGCTCCTCTCCATGACTTAACCAGGACAAAGCTTCCCCACCAGGTCCAGTGGACCCCCGAGACAGAAGCCGCCTTGAGTCCCTGCGGCAAACGCTTGGGAGGGAACCCGTTTTAACCACCCCTGACTTCCAGCAACCCTTTGTACTCCAGACGGACGCATCTGGGACCGGTCTGGGTGCTGTCTTGTCTCAAGTCAGGGGAGGAGCAGAACACCCCATCACCTACATCAGCCGCAAGTTACTCAAACATGAGATGCATTACTTCACGGTTGAGAAGGAATGCCTCGCCATTAAATGGGCAGTCACTAAGCTGAGATATGTATTGGTGTAGCCCTGCAGCCTCGTTAAAGGTCAGGATATTTCAAGCTTTACCACCACAAAGTACATTGAAATCAGTATCTGTATTTTCTACTGATAACATTTCTGCAAATCTGTTTGTTTACTTTGACTTGTCATCTGACCAATAACATTATTCCATCTACATCATAATTATGTTAATTATATGATATTTTGTGATTTGAAGTTATCAGGGAAGGTGGTGGGGGTAAGTTCCTCATATCCAGTTTTATGAGGAGTATAAATATTTCTGATTGTCAGAATGAAGGTGGATCTCTTTAGATCCCCTCTCTTTATTTCTGTCTCCATGAATCCTTTGTCTCTGGTGGGTTGTTTTTGTTGTTGTGTTGATGATGCTGGACAAGCCTTCTGATGAGCAGCTCTGCTACCCAGACTCCAATGTATCATGTATCAGGGCAGAATTTACTGTAGGGGCTCAAGTGGGTCTGTATGTGGTGTTTGGGTTTAACATACTGGTCAACATTGTTGGCAATTCTGTGGTCATTCTGAGTATTACTAATTTTAAACAGCTCCACAGCCCCACCAATGTGTTGGTTCTCTCTTTAGCTGTTGTATATCTACTTGTGGGTGTAACTGTTGTTCCCTTCAGCATGACACGGACAGTCCAAGGCTGCTGGTTCTATGGAGACTCATTCTGCCAGTTCCACTCCAGCACAGACATGTTCCTAACCTCTGTCTCCATCTTTCACCTAGTCTGTATTGCTGTGGACCGCTATGAGGCTGTGTGTAATCCACTGCGCTACACCAACAACATCACCATGTCTGTTGGTTGGTTCATGGTGTTAGCCTGCTGGGTACTGCCTACCCTTCACTATGGTCTATTATATTCCAAGGCCAATGTGGAAAGGCAAGAGGACTATCTGAAATCTATTTATTGTTTAGGAAGCTGTAACCTGTTTTTTAATGCTCTTTGGGCAGCTATTTATGTTGTGATATTATTTCTTGTACCCTGCAGTGTAATAGTCTGCTTGTATACCAAGATATTTATTGTGGCTAAAGAACAAGTGAGAAAAATTGAAGACGTTTATCAATGTGCACATGCAAGGGGAGGGCTGCCTTAGAAATCAGAGCACAAAGCAGCCAAGACACTGGGAATTGTAGTCGGGGTATATTTTTGTTGTTGGAGTCCTTACTCTCTCAACTGCCTGATTAATTCCTACACAGATTTAAGCTCACCTGCAACTCTCTTTGAGGTATTAAACTGGCTGACATACTTTAACTCCACCATGAATCCAATCATCTATGCTCTGTTTTACCCCAGGTTCAGGAAATGTTTCAAACTCATTGTCACGTTGAAAATATTCAGTCCTAATTCCTCATATATTAATTTATTTTGTTAGTTGCTCTAAGCGTGGCAAGTACATTATTTGTATAAACGATTTTAAACTGGCGACTAGTTTAAACAGCTTCCATTTTAGCCAGTGGGATTAGCTGTATACTTTTAAGATAGAATAAGCAATAATTCATGTTTCAACTCCTTTCTCTGCTTCCTCATTGAACAATTCTTCAAATGTAAAAATACATTTTAAAATGATATTTAAATGTATTTTCTTATAGAAACACCTGCATGCTGTGGGCAGTACTGCAACATTCATATATGTGGAACATGAGTGTGTGGTCAAGACAGTAATATACATGTATCCATTCACCATTACCTTGATTTAATGACACCCTCGTTGTAATTTATTCTACCTTTAAACCTTTCTCTCTACTTTAAGTATTTGACCCGTTATATTTTGTGATAACATTTTAGTTAGAAAACAATAAGTTCAATATATTAATAATATAATATATTCATTTTTGTGTGAAATTGTGCTTGGCCTTGGCTAAATAAACAAAGATTATATCTATTTACTCTGATTCCATGGTATGCACATAATTCGCAAATTATCTGACAAATAGGTCTCAGTGCATAAACTATGATGGTAAATTTTCAGATATTGTGTCCGTCCACAAGGGTGTACCTCAGGGTTCTGTATTGGGTCCTTTTATTCACTATCTATATAAACAATTTGGGCCAAAACATTGCAGATGCTAATATTAATTTTTATGCAGATTATACTGTTACAGCTGTGGGTCAACTCTTGTGCAGGCCATGAAGTACTTGCAAAATGCTTTTATTATTGTACAAAATACCCTATTTCAGCTTTAACTTGTTCTTAATGCAGATAAGACTAAACTTATAATGTTTACCAACTCTAGGATTAGGCCACAAAAAATATCCCTTCTGTGGTCACTCTTGAAGGAAATAGAGGTTGTTGACTGTTATAAATCTCTGGGTATTTTGATTGATGATTCCCTCACTTTTTAGCCACACGTTCAGTACTTAGTAAAAAAATTTAGGCTAAACTTGGGTTTTTATTTTCGAAACAAGATATGTTTTTCTTTTAATGTAAAAAAATGTACTTGTTGCCGCAACTTTTTTGTGCTGGACTATGATCTTTTATATATGCATACCTCTGCTCAGTGTCTTCATATGGTTGACATATCTTACCATGCTTCCTTGAGGTTCATTACCAACTGTAAAGCTCTGATTTACCACTGTGAGTTTTACTGTTGGGTGGGGTGGCCTGCTCTGTTCACTCGTAGGCTCTTTCATTGGTATATGTTTTTTTAATAAGGCTATTATTGGTGTGTGTTTTAATCGCACTAAATACAAATTTCCAGTAACTAGCACAACACTGATTTCAAGCCAGCGTATTTTGTTGTCATAACGTTCCTTATCAGTATCCCATAGTGACCTGCTTGAAAGCCACAAAATGTGATCTTCTTCCGTGGTTTGTCAACTTCCGTTTCTTTGCCACACGGCAAAACAACGCAAAAGATGAAAATATCCGACGCATGTGATCGCAGTACGGCAGCTGAACTCAACGGCACGGATGACCATCATTGAAAATGAATGACTGGATGTTGGACTGCAAGCATTTTGCCGTGCGCAGTGTGATTCGGGCCTTAAGGCTCCAGTATACTTCAAGCGAAAGCGAAATAGTTAGCTTTTGCCGAGGGTAGGCGAACAAAAATCAGCAAAGCGACACCACTTTGGTTGTTTGTTCGCCTGGAACTGCGCTGCCCATTTTTTCTAGCTCGGCAAACGCGGCAAAAGTGAACAGCGGTGAACATCCTATGTGATTGGTCCAAATATATGGTGGGTGGTAGTCTGCGCTGACGTGAGCTTTGGATGGCTGCGTTTGGTTTCCGGGTACAGCATTTACTGTTCGTTTTGGTCACAGCAGCACTTTTTTTGAAAAGTTTGGAATTTTTTTTTAAACTATGAATACTTCTGAGAGCAGCTTAACTGAAGTTCAAAAATATGAAAACTTGTAACCACTCGGAATGTTTTGTTGCGATCCGTAACGTTTGGTTCCCCCTGCTGTACTGGGGTGTAAGCTACCGCGAACTCAGATCAGTATACCATCACAGCCTCGGCGAACAAGCGAGAGAGAACCAAGTGAACAGGAAAACTTCACTTTCGATTGAAGTATACTGGAGCCTTTAGGACAAATGTAAAATCTAGAAGCATAACTGTCAAAGAGGTAAACTTGTGGAATAGTTGTGACAAGCAATTAAGAATGGTTAGTTCACATTGCGAATTAAATTTTTGTTTTAAAAATAAGGTGGTCAACATGTATAAAGCTGAGATTTGATCATTATTGTGTATTGCCAGTATAGAAACCTTTGTTTGTTTGTTTGTTTGTTTTATTTTATTTATTCATGGAATAAACCCAGCAGTGATTGAGTTGCCTATTAAATTATGTTATGTAAAAAGGGAAGGTATCATGAGCTATAGCTTCAACATACACATTTTTCGGTCAATTTTGTTTGTCCTTTAAATGTAATTTTATTGTTACCAATTTATTTCTAAGAGCATTAATCCAGGAAAATTAAGTCATAAACATTACTTTAAAATTTTTTGAATGAACTACTAGTTTATTAGAATATTCTATATGTTATTTTTCATTAGTATCATTAATATCTTTAAGGTTTGTAGAAACGATTAAAACTCCTGTTAACAGTTCTATTAAAGTGGACCAAGATAATTGCTTTTTAGTAACTGTTATTATTAGGAACCCCATTACCGTATGTTTCGGTTAGAACCTTTGACCTTCTTCGTTTTTATGGCACTGTAAATTCCTGATTGAGACCAAATTGGTGTAGCCCTACAGCCTCGATATACCAGTGGATAGGTTATGATATTTCAAGAACCACAAATTACAATCTAAAAATAATAACAATAATAACTTTATTTATATAGTGCCTTTCAAAGCAGGGTTACAATGTGCTTTACAATAAAAACAACAGCAAAAATTAGAATATAATTAAAATACTAAAATCACACAATAAAAACAGGGAAAATAAACTAAAATCCAAATTAAAAGGCTTTGAAAAGAGAAAGCTTTAAGATAAAAGTGAGTTTTAAGAAGTGATTTAAAAGAGGAAACTGAGTTGGCCTGTCTGAAATCATTAGGCAGGGAGTTCCAAAGCTTAGGGTCTCGAAATGCAAAAACCCGGTCACCCTTGCTGCAGAATTTGGATTTTGGAACTATTAAAAGGGCCCTGCTGGAGAATCTCATGCAACGATCGGGTTTGTACGTTAAAAAAATGATCGCAGATATAGGCAGGCGCCAAACCATTCAAGGCTTTGAAGAACACTAGCAGTAAAATCTTAAAATCAATTTGAATAGTCGATAGTTGAGTTTGGAGGAAATAAAAACATGGATGACCTTTTCTAAATCTGCAGATGAAAGGAATTATCATAAGCATCATTATTTTGCTTAGCTGTCTTAGTTGGCAAAAGCAAAAAAGTTGCTGTCTTTTCTACTTTTTCCATTTCTGTTGGTCAGTTTACTTAGTCTCGTCATCTTACATGTCCGACCAAGAACATTATCCCATCGACCTCATAATTATGCTAATTATATGATCTTTTGTGTTTGGGGTTACCAGGGGGGTCATATCCACAGTTTTATGAGGAGTATAATATTTCTGGTGTCATGTCTCGTCAACTTTGTTAAATGTTATGTGGTTGTGAGGGTGAAGTGTGTACTGATCTTCCCTCTCGTTTCAGAACCTGACTTCTCCCCTCGTGTGTTCCTCGTCTGGATAATTGCCTGCCCCGCCCCTTATTGGTGTCACCTGTGTCCACTTACCTCCTGTTTAAATAGTCCTTGTTTTCCATGTCCTGTGCCAGTTCGTCTTTGTACCATGTGTCAAGCGTTCCCGCGATTTATGAATACTCAAGTGCTTTGTGGTTTTGACCCCTGCCAGTGCCATCGTCTCTGTTTTTGCCTTCTCCTTATCGGATTGTCTGCCTGGTTTTCTGACTGCCTTCCTGTGTACCGAACCTCGCTTACCAATAAAACGATCTGATACACCAATATCCCGTTTAAGGAGTCCTGCATTTGGGTCCAGCCTTCCAGTGGTGCCACCAGGCATAACATCTGGTTGTCAGAATGAAGGTGGATCTCTTTAGATTCCATGTCTTTATTTCTGTCTCCATGAATCCTTTGACTCTGGTGGGTTGTTTTTGTTGTTGAGTTGATGATGCTGGACAAGTTAACTGATGAGCAGCTCTGCTACCCAGGCTCTAATGTATCATGAATCAGGGCACAGATTACTGTAGGGGCTCAAGTGGGTCTGTACAGTTAGGCCCAAAAATATTTGGACACTGACACAATCTTCATGATTTGGGCTCTGCATGCCACCACATTGGATTTTAAATGAAACAACTACAACGGAATTGAAGTGCAGACTTTAAGGTTTAATTCAAGGGGTTGAACAAAAATATATGATTAAACATGTAGGAATTGTAGCTATCTTTATACAAACGCTCCTCATTTCAGGGGCTCAAAAGTAATTGGACAAATAAACATACCCCCAAGTAAAATGTTACTTTTCAATATTTTGTTGAGAATCCTTTGCAGGCAATGACTGCCTGAAGTCTGGAACCCATGGACATCACCAAACGCTGGGTTTCCTCCTTTGTGATGCTTTGCCAGGCCTTTACTGCAGCGGTCTTCAGTTGTTGCTTGTTTGTGGGTCTTTCTGCCTTAAGTTTTGTCTTGAGCAAGTGAAATGCATGCTCGATTGGGTTGAGATCTGGTGATTGACTCGGCCATTGCAGAATATTCCACTTCTTTGCTTTAAAAAACTCCTAGGTTGCTTTTGCAGTATGTTTTGGGTCATTGTCCATCTATACTGTGAAGCGCCGTCCAATCAACTTTGCTGCATTTGGCTGAATCTGAGCAGAAAGTATATCCCTATACACTTCAGAATTCATCCGGCTGCTTCTGTCTTTTGTCACATCATCAATAAACACAAGTGACCCAGTGCCATTGGAAGCCATGCATGCCCATGCCATCACACTGCCTCCACCATGTTTTACAGAAGATGTGGTGTGCTTTGGATCATGAGCTGTTCCAATTCTCCTCCAAACTTTCTTCTTCCCATCATTCTGGTACAGGTTGATCTTAGTCTCATCTGTCCAAAGAATGCTGTTCCAGAACTGGGTTGGCTTCTTCAGGTGTTTTTTGGCGAAGTCAATTCTGGCCTTTCTATTTTTGAGGCCGATTAATGGTTTGCACCTTGTGGTGAATCCTTTGTATTTACTCTCATGAAGTCTTCTCTTTATGGTAGACTTAGATACACCTACTTCCTGGAGAGTGTTCTTCACTTGAGTGGATGTTGTGAAGGGGTTTTTCTTCACCATGGAAAGGATTCTGCGATCATCCACCACTGTTGTCTTTCGTGGACGTCCAGGCCTTTTTGAGTTCCCAAGCTCACCAGTGCACTCTTTTTTTTCTCAGAATGTACCAAACTGTTGATTTGGCCACTCCTAACATTTCTGCTATCTCTCTGATGGATTTCTTCTTTTTTTCCAGCCTCAGGATGGTCTGTTTCACCTCCATTGAGAGCTCCTTTGACCGCATGTTGTGTGTTCACAGCAACATCTTCCAAATGCAAACGCCACACCTGGAATCAACTCCAGACCTTTTAACTGCTT
Source organism: Galaxias olidus (assembly GCA_026901105.3). Taxonomy (NCBI): domain Eukaryota; kingdom Metazoa; phylum Chordata; class Actinopteri; order Galaxiiformes; family Galaxiidae; genus Galaxias; species Galaxias olidus. The sequence goes on along the minus strand of JAPMUY010008413.1, from coordinate 50,294 downwards.
AATTGATGACAGGTTACTGAGGGAAGAGCCCATGCAGCGTTGTTATTTTTTTTGCAGCCTTCTGAGTCAATTGTCCAATTACTTTTGGTCCCTTGAAAAAGAGGCGGCTACGTATTAAAGAGCTGTAATTCCTAAACCCTTGCTCCAATTTGGATGTGAATACTCTCAAATTACAGCTGAGAGTCTGCACTTTAAGCCCATATTGATTATATAATTGTATCCTGAATATGTTTTCGTAAACAGCTAAAATAACAAAACTTGTGTCATTGTCCAAATATCTTTGGGCCTAACTGTATGTGGTGTTTGGATTTAACATACTGGTCAACATTGTGGGGAACTCTGTGGTCATCATGAGTATTTCTCATTTTAAACAACTGCACAACCCCACTAATTTACTGGTGCTGTCTTTAGCTGTAGTTGATCTGCTAGTGGGTGTAACTGTTGTTCCCTTCAGCATGCCTGGGTCCATCGAAGGCTGCTGGTTCTATGGAGACTCATTCTGCCAGCTCCACTCCAGCTTTGACATATTCTTTTGCTCTGTCTCCGTCTTTCACCTAGTCTGTATCTCTGTGGACCGCTATGAGGCTGTGTGTAATCCACTGCACTACACCAACAACATCACCATGTCTGTGGGTTGGTTCATGGTGTTAACCTGCTGACTGGTACCTACATTCAACTTCGGCCTGTTATATTCCAAGGTCAATGTGAAAGGGTTTGTAGTGTTTTTGGAATCTATTTATTGCTTAGGAAGCTGTAACCTGATTCTTAACTCTCTTTTTATGGCTATTAACTCCTTGATTTTCTTTTTTTTGCCCTGCAGTGTAATAGTTGGCTTGTATACCAAAATATTTCTGATAGCTAAAGAACAATTGAAAAAGACTGAAAACATTATCCAACGTGAGAATGCAAAGGGAGGGCTGTATAGACAGTCAGAGCACAAAGCAGCAAAGACACTGGGTATTGTGGTGGGGGTATATATTATTTGTTGGATGCCTTTCTTTCTTTACTCATTGATTGGGTCCTACACAGATTTGCCCACACTTGCAGTCCTCTTTGAGGTATTTTATTGACTGTCTTACTTTAACTCCAGCATGAATCCAATAATTTATGCTCTCTTTTACCCTTGGTTTAGAAAATGTCTAAAACTCATTGTCAATTTTAAGATATTTGACCGTAATTGTTCGTTGGTATAGCAGAAAATGGGATGTTTTTCAAATTAATTTAATTAAATCTCTTAATTTGATTAAATTGTTGATTTGTTTGATTTATGGTCGATGGGAGAAGTTGTATACCTTAGAGCTAGGGTAAGAGGTACTGAATTATGTCTCCCTTATTCTCATGCCGGCTTCCTCTCTGTAAAAATAATACCCATAGTTAAATAAATAACAATTAGAAGAGGGTCGATTAATTAATACTCAAGTTTAGTATACAGTATAGTATTTTCAGAGACATAATCTATATAGTTGTATAGAAACAGCAAAACATTGTGTTGTATTGCATCTACAATGTCTTATCGAAACCACAGTGTGTCATTGAGAGATGGAATCAAAGATGTTATTGTATAGCAACACCTGCATGCAGTACTGCATCATTCAGTGTGCTGATAAGGTAGCAATACAGATGTACCCATGTCTTTTAATAGATCTTACCCTGGGTGTAATTGATTCTAGCATAAAAATTATCTCCACCTTCCCTTTTTGAACAAATGTTGATTCTAATGTCAATATTATCGTAAAAGTACCTGTTTGGTTATAATGTTTCTGTTCTACATTACAGCTGTTTGTTCCAAGATATCCAAAACATATATCAAATCTACTGTGTTTTTCTCCACACTCTCCACGTCATTGAACATGAAGGGTTGTTCATTTGTGTTTTCTTAATGACTTTCATAAGAAATTGGCTAATAAGCAAATGTTATGAGCAGTCGATATTGCTTTTCTGTATGTCTGCAGTTATTGTGCAAAGAATTTGAGAAACGAAAATGTAACTGAATTGAATCATTGTTAATGAAATATGGTTGTAATGCATGCACACTTTTCAAATTCAATGTTGGCTTTTACTTGTAGTTTATAGGGAATTATGTTGTAGTACATTTGTTTCTTGTTTTTTTATGCTGCATTGAATTGCCCTCCGGGGACAATAAATATTTATTGAATTTAATTGAATGTAGCATTTACAATAGTTTGAAAAATGTAATTAGTTGATTTGTTTTGAACCCTTTCATGTAAAAAAGCTTTTATGGAATTTATTTAAGTTTCTGTTTGTTAGATAAATATGGATGGATGGATGGATGGATGGATGGAAATAAATATTGGTCACAAAAGCGGCGTTCTATGAAATATTTTGCGATTGCTACATGCATGTTCACCCATTGCAGATGTACATACAGTATATTGAAAAGAAAAATTACATCCATGATCTTTCCGCTCATAGTTTTTAAATTGAAATATTAAAATTGCCACAAAAGCTTAATGAGGAAATGGTCTCAATAATTGCTTGCTTGTTCATGTTCTTATCTACTTGGTCTGAAAAATATATGTACTGGCCCCTGGTATAGCTCAACAAATAAAATACATGTCAAATCTTGTCCATAACAAAATACAGTGCATACCAAGGTTATGTGCAAGTGCATTTCAGGTTTACATTGTGTTCCTAATTAAATTCTAGATAAAAGCCAGCTAAACTATAAAGTATTGCTTTCCTAGCCAAGATAACCTAAAGCAGACTACCTACAGTTAGGCCCGAAAATATTTGGACAGTGACACAATCTTCATGATTTGGGCTCTGCATGCCACCACATTGGATTTGAAATGAAACAACTACAACGGAATTGAAGTGCAGACTTTAAGGTTTAATTCAAGGGGTTGAACAAAAATATATGATTAAACATGTAGGAATTGTAGCTATTTTTATACAAACGCTCCTCATTTCAGGGGCTCAAAAGTAATTGGACAAATAAACATAATCCCAAGTAAAATGTTACTTTTCAATATTTTGTTGAGAATCCTTTGCAGGCAATGACTGCCTGAAGTCTGGAACCCATGGACATCACCAAACGCTGGGTTTCCTCCTTTGTGATGCTTTGCCAGGCCTTTACTGCAGCGGTCTTCAGTTGTTGCTTGTTTGTGGGTCTTTCTGTCTTAAGTTTTGTCTTGAGCAAGTGAAATGCATGCTCGATTGGGTTGAGATCTGGTGATTGACTCGGCCATTGCAGAATATTCCACTTCTTTGCTTTAAAAAACTCCTGGGTTGCTTTTGCAGTGTGTTTTGGGTCATTGTCCATCTGTACTGTGAAGCGCCGTCCAATCAACTTTGCTGCATTTGGCTGAATCTGAGCAGAAAGTATATCCCTATACACTTCAGAATTCATCCGGCTGCTTCTGTCTTTTGTCACATCATCAATAAACACAAGTGACCCAGTGCCATTGGAAGCCATGCATGCCCATGCCATCACACTGCCTCCACCATGTTTTACAGAAGATGTGGTGTGCTTTGGATCATGAGCTGTTCCAATTCTCCTCCAAACTTTCTTCTTCCCATCATTCTGGTACAGGTTGATCTTAGTCTCATCTGTCCAAAGAATGCTGTTCCAGAACTTGGTTGGCTTCTTCAGGTGTTTTTTGGCAAAGTCAATTCTGGCCTTTCTATTTTTGAGGCTGATTAATGGTTTGCACCTTGTGGTGAATCCTTTGTATTTACTCTCATGAAGTCTTCTCTTTATGGTAGACTTAGATACTGATACACCTACTTCCTGGAGAGTGTTCTTCACTTGAGTGGATGTTGTGAAGGGGTTTTTCTTCACCATGGAAAGGATTCTGCGATCATCCACCACTTGTCTTCCGTGGACGTCCAGGCCTTTTTGAGTTCCCAAGCTCACCACTGCACTCTTTTTCTCAGAATGTACCAAACTGTTGATTTGGCCACTCCTAACATTTCTGCTATCTCTCTGATGGATTTCTTCTTTTTTTCAGCCTCAGGATGATCTGTTTCACCTCCATTGAGAGCTCCTTTGACCGCATGTTGTGTGTTCACAGCAACAGCTTCCAAATGCAAACGCCACACCTGGAATCAACTCCAGACCTTTTAACTGCTTAATTGATGACAGGTTAATGAGGGAAGAGCCCATGCAGCGTTGTTATTTTTTTTTGCAGCCTTCTGAGTCAATTGTCCAATTACTTTTGGTCCCTTGAAAAAGAGGCGGCTACGTATTAAAGAGCTGTAATTCCTAAACCCTTGCTCCATTTTGGTTGTGAATACTCTCAAATTACAGCTGAGAGTCTGCACTTTAAGCCCATATTGATTATATAATTGTATCCTGAATATGTTTTTGTAAACAGCTAAAATAACAAAACTTGTGTCACTGTCCAAATATTTTTGGCCCTAACTGTATTTTCTTTTTGCCTATTTTTGATAGACACCCTCAGAGAACTGTTTCAATACCAACACAAGTTGATGTTGTCAGTTAAGTAGCTAATTGTCATGGTACACAGAGCAATAATGTTACATAAACCACACAGAAAGCATGCTAAGTAACGAGCTAATTTGTCGCTAAGTGAGTTAACGTTAGTTGGGTAATGTTCCATGATAGTAAACTTTTACAGCACATGCAACATAAATGTTTAGAGTATGACTTTTAACAGAAGACCCAGTTCTTGCAGTTCTGTCACTTCAAAGATAACATTTACATGTTCCTTGGTTTGGTACAAATAATGGTTGAAGCACAATTTATCCAAGCACTAGTCATGTTGATCTCCTGTTTGGAATAAGAAGTAGACACTCGCACAGGGTGACCAAATAAATTTAACTAAACACAACGATAGTCTCTTTCCCAAAGCAACATAAAGAAACAGGCCATAAAGCTACACAATAGTGAACAAATATGTAACAAATGCACTGCTGGTGAGTGTTGGGGAAAGCACCGCCGACTGGCACCAGGACTGTACTTCTTTCAAATTATGTTTATAAGACCTTAATTTAAATATTGTTTCACTCTTAGTTGCATACAAACTGCCAATAACAATGTTCATTTTCATCTGACTCACATATTAATAATAAATGCTTAGCTACTTTCAATAGAAGGACCACATTTATAAAAAATGAAAAAAACATAAGACCCCATACTAAGTATGGAGACTTGCCTCATTTTATTGGCATTGCAAATTAAATCCTGATTGAGACTAAATTGGTGTAGCCCTGCAGCCTCGAGAGACCCAGCAGAATACCAGTATAGAATGTACAGGTCAGGATGTTTCAAGCTTTACCGCCACAAATTACTGTGAAAAAGGTTGCTGTTTTTTGTACTTATTCCATTTGTGCAAGTCAGTTAGTTCACTTTGTCTTGTCATCTAACATATCATCCGACGAATAGGATTAGTCCATGTACCTAATAATTATGTTAATTATATGATCTTTTGTGATTTGAGATTATCTGGGAGGGGAGGGGAGGGGGAATGGTCATATCCTCATTTCCAGTTTTATGAGGAGTATAAATGTTTCAGATTGTCAGAATGAAGGTGGATCTCTTTAGATTCCATGTCTTTATTTCTGTCTCCATGAATCCTTTGTCTCTGGTGGGTTGTTTTTGTTGTTGTATTGATGATGCTGGACATACCTTCTGATGAGCAGTTCTGTTACCGAGACTCCAATGTATCATGTGTCAGGGCACAGTTTAGTGTAGAGGCTCAAGTGGGTCTCTATGTGGTGTTTGGGTTTAACATACTGATAAACATTGTGGGGAACTCTGTGGTCATCATGAGTATTTCTCATTTTAAACAGCTGCACAACCCAACCAATGTGTTGGTCCTGTCTTTGGCTGTAGTAGATCTACTAGTGGGTGTAACTATTGTTCCCTTCAGCATGACACGGACAGTCCAAGGCTGCTGGTTCTTTGGAGAGACATTCTGCCAGCTCCACTCCAGCACAGACATGTTCCTAACCTCTGTCTCCATCTTTCACCTAGTTTGTATTGCTGTGGACCGCTATGAGGCTGTGTGTAATCCAATGCGCTACACCAACAACATCACCATCTCTGTCGGTTGGTTCATGGTGTTAGCCTGCTGGGTACTGCCTACACTTCACTATGGCCTATTATATTCCAAGGCCAATGTGGCTGGGGAAGAGGACTATCTGAAATCTATTTATTGTTTAGGAAGCTGCAACCTGTTTTTTAATGCTCTTTGGGCCGCTATTTATGCTGTGATATTTTTTCTTATACCCTGCAGTGTAATAGTCTGCTTGTATACCAATATATTTATTGTGGCTAAAGAACAAGTGAGAAAGATTGAAGACATGAATCAATGTGCACATGCAAGGGGAGGGCTGCCTAAGAAATCAGAGCACAAAGCAGCCAAGACACTGGGAATTGTAGTCGGGGTGTATTTTTGTTGTTGGATGCCATACACTCTTAACTCCCTGATTGATTCCTACACAGATTTAAGCTCACCTGCAACTCTCTTTGAGGTATTAAACTGGCTGACATACTTTAACTCCACCATGAATCCAATCATCTATGCTCTGTTTTACCCCTGGTTCAGGAAATGTTTCAAACTCATTGTCACATTGAAAATATTCAGTCCTAATTCCTCGGATATTAATTTATTTTGTTAGTTGCTCTAAGCGTGGCAAGTACATTATTTGTATTGAGGATTTTAAACTGACGACTAGTTTAATCAGCTTTCATTTTAGCCAGTGGGATTAGCTGTATACTTTTAAGATAGAATAAGCAATAATAGATGTTTCCACTCCTTTCTCTGCTTCCTCATTGAACAATTCTTCAAATGTAAAAATACATTTTAAAATGACATTTAAATGTATTTTCTTATAGAAACACCTGCATGCTGTGGGCAGTACTGCAACATTCATATAATATGTGGAACATGAGTGTGTGGTCAAGACAGTAATATACATGTATCCATTCGCCATTACCTTGATTTAATGACACCCTCGTTGTAATTTATTCCACCTTTAAACCTTTCTCTCTACTTTAAGTATTTGACCCGTTATTGTTTTCTAACTAAAATGTTATCACAAAATACCAGTTCAATATATTAATAATATAATATATTCATTTTTGTGTGAAATTGTGCTTGGCCTTGGCTAAATAAACATAGATTAAATCTATTTACTCTGATTCCATGATATGCACATAAATCTGACAAATAGGTCTCAGTGCACAAACTATGATGGTACATTTTCAGATATTGTGTCCATCCACAAGGGTGTTCCTCAGGGTGGGTCAACTCTTGTGCAGGCCGTGCAGTACTTGCAAAATGCTTTTATTATTGTACAAAATACCCTATTTCAGCTTTAACTTGTTCTTAATGCAGATAAGACAAAACTTATATTGTTTACCAACTCTATAGGCCACAAAATATCGCTTCTGCGGTCACTCTTGAAGGAAATAGAGGTTGTTGACTGTTATAAATCTCTGGGTATTTTGATTGATGATTCCCTCAGTTTTTAGCTGCACATTCAGTACCTAGTAAAAAAATTAAGGCTTAACTTGGGTTTTTATTTTAATGTAAAAAAAATTAACTTGTTGCCGCAACGTTTTTGTGTTGGACTATATGATGATCTTTTATATATGCCTACCTCTGCTCAGTGTCTTCATATGGTTGACATATCTTACCATGCTTCCATGAGGTTCTTTACCAACTGTAAAGCTCTGAATTACCACTGTGAGTTTTACTGTTGGGTGGGGTGGCCTGCTCTGGCCACCCGTAGGCTCTTTCATTGGTGTATATTTTTTAATAAGGCTATTATTGGTATGTGTTTTAATCACACAGAAAAGTGCTGGACAACACTTCTTACGCTTTCAGGACTTTTGAATGCTTTCTGTACCAAATGCCCATACGGTATTTGGGAAAAGAACGTTTGCGTATTCTGCACCCTTTGCATAGAATAAGTTGCAAAGGATTTGAAACTAAACAAATTCATGTCTTTAAGTGCTTTTAAATCCAAAATTAAAGAAATAGAGTTTCCTACAGATGTCGATGTTTTTAATTTCTATTTTGCTTTTAATGTTCCTGGTTATGATTTATTTTTAATTATGCTTTCCATTTGGGTAATGTTTAGCTCTTTATGTTTTCTCGTTTTGTGTCATCTGTTTGTAATGATGTGTTGCTTTTTGTGTGTATGCTGCTGCCTGTCTTGGCCAGGTCTCCCTTGAAAAAGAGATTATTAATCTCAATGGGATCTTTTCCTGGTTAAATGAAGGTTTATTATATTAATAATATTAATAATAATAGTATTAATTATAATAATAATAATAATAATAATAATAATAATAATAATAATATTATTTTATTATTATTATTATTATTATTATAAATAGATTATGAAGGCTTGTCAGTTTATGTTCAAAGGAAATTTGTTAATAAGAATGAACAGGTCATGATTATGTGTATGTCAGCAGTCATGATGCAACGATGCAATGACTTTTATATTCCTCTCTTGTAATAGCCCTTTCTGTAAAAAAAAATATATATAACTACTTTGTTTGCTTTCTTATCCACGGTGTTCAAAGTCACAGATTTTGCTTATGAAATTATATTTACTATAGCTGTCACACGCTCCACCCAATATTCTTTTTATCAGTTTTTAATTAAATACATTTCAGGGAATGTCATTGCATAAAAAGGGAAAATAAATCTAACAACTATTGTTAATAGAGAGACGTGTTTGTGGTGTTTGAAATGTAGCATGTTGATGTCCTTTGTTTTTTTCTCCATGAGTCCTCAGTCTCTGTTGGGTTGTTGTGTTTCATTGTTGATAATGAAAACTGCAAAAGTCATTCCTATTTCTAAAAGTGGGGATGGACATAACTTCTCCAGTTATAGACTAATTTCACTGCTTTCCCAATTCTCCAAGATTTTAGAAAAACTACTTGTGCGAAGGCTTGGAAATTTTATAGAAAACTATAATTTATTGAGGGACCACAAGTATGGCTTTAGAAATAACATGTCCACTTCATGGGCAGTGATGGAAATTGTAGAAGAGATATTCACCGCAATAGACAACAAGGAAGATACTGTGGGGATGTTTATATTCTTAAAAAAAGCATTTGATACTATAGATCATGGCTTACTACTGAAGAAACTGGATAGATATGGCATGAGGGACAGCACACCAAGACGTTGGTGGCTAAGAAGTTACCTTGATAGATACCAATATGTACAAATAAATAATGTTTAATCTGATGTGTTGAAGGTTACTTGTGGGGTTCCACAAGGTTTGGTGCTAGGCCCTAAACTGTTTATACTGTATATACGTAAATTATATTAGCAAAGTGTCTAAATTGTTCAAATTTGTTTTGTTTGCTGATGACTTGTATTGCTCCGGGAACCGTTTGGAACAGCTTTTGAAGACAGTGGGAAGGGAATTGAAAATCACAATGAAATGGTTTGAAATTAACAAACTATCCCTGAGTTTAAGTAAAACAAAGTTTATTATATTTGGAAATCGGCAAATAAACAATTAAGTAAAGATTAGTATTAACAAAGTTGAAATAGAACGGGTATGTGAAAATGCATTTCTGGGTGTGATAATTGATCACAAATTATTTTGGAAACCACACATGAATAATTGTCCAAATGAAAATTTCTAAAACCCTTGTAATATTGTATAAAACTAAATATAGCCTGGACCAGAAGTGAAGGTACTGCACACTCATAGTTCCATACATTACTTACTGTGTGGAGGTATGGGGAAACAATTATAAAAACAGCACCAATCATCTTTTCATGCTACAGAAGAGAGCTATAAGAATTGTAATTAAATCAGATTATGAACCAACAAAAGCATTGTTTATTCATCTGCATGCTCTAAAATTCTGTGATCTAGTTGATTTTTAAACTGCATAGATAATGTTTAATGCACAAAATAATTTACTCCCAAAGTGTATTCAGAGGTTCTTTGAAACTAGAGTAGTATGATTTTAGAGCATTAGTTATGTTTAAAAAACCAAGTGTAAGGACATGTAAAATCTAGAAGCATATCTGTCAAAGGGGTAAACTTGTGGAATAGTTGTGACTTGGAATTAAGAATGGTTACTTCACTTTACGAATTAAAAAAAGGTGGTCAACAAACTGAGATATGATCATTATTTTGTATTGCTATTATTGAAACTTTTGATTTTGTTTATTTATTGATTGATTGATTTATTTCTGCATCGAATAAACCCAGCAGTGATTGAGTTGCCTATTAAATTGTGTTATTGAAAAAGAGAAAGGTATCATAAGCTATGGCTTCAACCTGCACCTTTTTCGGTAAATATTGTTTGTTTATTTTGTATCTTTGTTTCTTTTGTTTGTTGGTTTTCCTTTAAATGTAATGTTATTATTACCAATAAAACATAGGTTAATACTCCTATCACTGCCCTGACTAAAGCACTGACAATAGAACTGGAGTCAGTTAGTCTGTCTGTCTGTCTGTCTGATCTGTGTGTGCAAAACGTCTGTTGCGATATGTTGGGTGAGCAAGTCTGGCACAAATTGGCTGCCGTGGTATCACCCAGACTGATTGTTGTGTGTACCTAATTGGCGACCAGTTTGTAAGGCGCTTTGAGTCCTGAGAAAAGCGTTAAAAACAAAATCCAATGAATTATTAGATTTCGTACAGATTGTAGATTTCGTACAGATTCCTCAGATATTAATTTATTTTGTTAGTTATTGTAAACGTGGGAAGTACATTATTTCTATGAATGTTAAACTGGCGACTAGTTTAACCAGCTTTAATTTTAGCCAGTGGGATAATTTAGGTATTTAACTGATATTGTTTTATAGAACGAAAATGTTAACACTAAGTACCAGTTCAATATAATAATAATAATAATAATAGTAATAATAATAATAATAATATATTACATTTATGCATTTGCCTGGCCTTGGCTAAATTTATAAATCTGCTTAATCTAATTCCATGGTATGCACATAATTGATTATGAAGGCTTGTTGATTTATGTTTAAAGAAAGTATAATTATGTGTATGTCAGCAGTCATGTTGCAAAAATGCAATGACTCTTTATTACTTCTGTTTTAATGTAATAATTGTCAGTTTACTCTGGGAAAAAATGATAAATACTTAACTTTGTTTGCTTTCATATCCACTATGTTTGAATTCAAAGATTATCCCTAAGAAATTATATTTGTATAGCTGTCACAATCCCCACCCAATGTGCTTTTTTTCTGTTTTTAATTACATACATTTCAGGTAATGTCATTGCATAAAAAGCGAAACAATAATTATTGATGAAACGGGTTTGTAGTGTTTAAGATGTAGCGTGTACAATAGTTGATAAGTGGATTTGTTGTCCAAAAAGTTGAAGAAACTAATGTTTAATTTGTGAAAAGGGAGTAATTGGAATTGTTTAGAAGACAGTTGTGATCAAAATAAACCATTGGGTTAATCTCTAACCTTAAAAACGCAGAGGCTTATTTATTTGAATATGGGATTGTCATGATCATTTTTGCCGCAACGGAACAGAACGCTTAAATCATAAACAAATTGATTTTTTTTCATGAACTAATACTATTAGCTTATTTGCATATTATATATATGTTATTTTTCATTGTCTCCTTAAAATTTGTAGGAACTAATAAATATTTTGTTAACAGGCGTGTGCTGTCCTTGTTATGCTGCGCTGAACATAACTTGAGGCAGCTAAACTCCTCCCACAATCATTGACCAGAGACGTTGTCGTCGTAACGTTGGTTTTAATCTCATAGGCAGGTGTAAAACTGAAGAAGAAACACATACACGACATATGTATAGTTATTAACATGTAAATAATAGCTATGCCCAGTGCATAAAGTGTCCTAACAGACAATGTTTGTGACAAGCCTATATAGCAAACAATGTGGAGCCAAGCGAATACAGAAATAGCTGTAGAATACTGCATGAATATATAAGCAAATATTACTTTTGTAACAAAACATTAACAGCAAATGTTTCCAAACATGACAATGATAAACTTGGTATTCAGCATATTGTAAATAGTTTAATATGCATAGCATGGACTAGCTCAGAACAATGGAAAAAGCCAGCCCTCAGTCAGAGGGGACATTGGTTACCCTAGTAACCATGGCAACCTAGCTTTCACGGTCAGGCGGGCTTTGCTATAGCATTCAAAATTTAACATAAAAAAACTACAATCTGTACTTTCAACATGTTAATATACATTTTCACTGAAACATCAACATATTAAAAACATTGTAGCTTACCGACGATGCTATTAAAAGAGCACTAGGATGAAAACAGATGGCAGAAGGCTTCACCATGAGGTCAAGTATGCCCAAAGAACTTACATTCATCCTTAAATTCTGCACCCACCTGGCACACCTGTAAAAGGCAAACTTATAGGCATTTCTTTATTCATTCAAGCTCATTCTAACTTAGTGGCATTCATATAAATCAAAAATGAATACTGTGATTAATACTAGACAGGGCTAACATTACATTTATGCGGGCTGCTCGGCCAAAAATTTTAAGACAATTCAATGACTGAATCAGCATTGAAAGTTACAAGAATAAGGTTTTTACCATACATACATTACACGATGTAGAGATTTAAGTTACTTTTAAATCGGAAAATCATTAAAACACTAACTAATAATAACAGAAAGTCCTGTGGCTGGGCCTGTGCGCTAAAAACATTTTGATGGCACTAGCAGGTGCATAAGCTAGCTCTAGCATAGTTCCACTTGAAAAGACCTGAATAATAATTAATACACTTGTGAATGTTACCTGTCAAGGTCTTTGGGGAACCGATGAAATGCAAGATGTTTACTGTCACACTGATAATTTTTTGCTGTGGATTGCTGAACATTGTTTTCTGTTATTCCACTTCGCAGTCATGTCTGATGTCTTTCTGTATGTTAAGTGTAGTGCTGCCGGTTCTCTGCTGGGCGCTTTCAGTCCAAAATGGCGGCAGCGCTACTAAAGCGCCATCTAGTGGCGGTTGTCAAAAAAGCACCAGAGTTTCGTCTCTTGTGCTTCTATACCAAAGTGTCAATGTCAGTTCTTTGTCTATACTCTTTGGTGTACCTATAATAACTTTCTGCAGCGCAATGATGACATCACAACTTTATGCCACTACAGGGACTAAAAAGGGTCAATCAAGAAACCACTTTGAAAAACACAAAACAGAACAAGGCGTTTTTAAAACCTTATTTTTCAACAAAGCCTCTGAACTAGGGTTAAAGTTTTTAACATCGCTAGGACTAATGTTTTGAAAAGGGAACCACAAGATTAAACGAGATAGGGAAAATTACAGTTGGTTTGTTACTTGTTACTATAAAACTATTCACAAGGTTTTTATGTACAGTATATATATATGTCTTGCTTAGATATTAGAGGATTGTGAACCAAGGCAGTAATGTTTTAGCTAACTGGTATTAAAACTCCCCATTACTGTTAGAACCTTTGACCTGCCTCATTTTATTGGCATTTCAATATACACAGGATAGGATTTTATAATATCCATTATGCCATATTCCAAGACGAGCACTTCAAAAGACAATATTTTAGAATGGGCTTGGGTTGAGAGCAGATATGTCATTGGGGTTATCAAGTGGGCACCCTTAATCCCAGATGTTTCGTTAATTTGAGCCCACGACACCTCCAGAAGGCTTAACGGTGAGCAATGACGTCTCAGAGCCACCCCCCTCTATATGTGCTCTCGGCACGGCCAGATATTTAATAAAAAATGTTTTTGGTTTTTTTTTGGTTTAGAAAACTGAGAGATGCCCCTATACCTGTCCCTAAATCCTATTCCTGCAGGCTTTTAATGCCAACTCTGCAGGGATACCTACCACCTGAAAAGAAGATAATCTTTCCCTACTCTGTTACTGCAGGCTTAATATATGACGCTCTGCAGATGTCCCTTTACCTATCCCTATTCCCAATGCCTGCAGACACTTTCTGCCACAGTAAATTAAATCGTGAATGAGACTGCATTGGTGTACCCCTGCAGCCTCGTTATACCAGTAAAGAATGGATAGGTCAGGATATTTCAAGCTTTACCACCACAAAGTACATTGAAATTAGTAACTGTATTTTCTACTAATAACATTTCTGTAAATCAGTTTGTTTACTGTGTCTCGTCATCTGACATATCTGACCAATAACATTATTCCATCTACATCATAATTATGTTAATTATATGATATTTTGTGATTTGAGGTTATCAGGGAAGGTGGGTGGGTGGGTGGGTGGGGGGGGGGGTCATTTCCTCATATCCAGTTTTATGAGGAGTATAAATGTTTCTGATTGTCAGAATGAAGGTGGATCTCTTTAGATTCCCTCTCTTTATTTCTGTCTCCATGAATCCTTTGTCTCTGGTGGGTTGTTTTTGTTGTTGTATTGATGATGCTGGACAAGCCTTCTGATGAGCAGCTCTGCTACCCAGACTCCAATGTATCATGTATCAGGGCACAGTTTACTGTAGGGGCTCAAGTGGGTTTGTATGTGGTGTTTGGGTTTAACATACTGGTCAACATTGTTGGCAATTCTGTGGTCATTCTGAGTATTACTAATTTTAAACAGCTCCACAGCCCCACCAATGTGTTGGTTCTCTCTCTTAGCTGTTGTAGATCTACTTGTGGGTGTAACTGTTGTTCCCTTCAGCATGACACGGACAGTTCAAGGCTGCTGGTTCTATGGAGACTCATTCTGCCAGTTCCACTCCAGCACAGACATGTTCCTAACCTCTGTCTCCATCTTTCACCTAGTCTGTATTGCTGTGGACCGCTATGAGGCTGTGTGTAATCCATTGCGCTACACCAACAACATCACCATGTCTGTGGGTTGGTTCATGGTGTTAGCCTGCTGGGTACTGCCTACACTTCACTATGGCCTATTATATTCCAAGGCCAATGTGGAAGGGCAAGAGGACTATCTGAAATCTATTTATTGTTTAGGAAGCTGTAACCTGTTTTTTAATGCTCTTTGGGCAGCTATTTATGTTGTGATATTTTTTCTTGTACCCTGCAGTGTAATAGTCTGCTTGTATACCAAGATATTTATTGTGGCTAAAGAACAAGTGAGAAAGATTGAAGACGTTTATCAATGTGCACATGCAAGGGGAGGGCTGCCTAAGAAATCAGAGCACAAAGCAGCCAAGACACTGGGAATTGTAGTCGGGGTATATTTTTGTTGTTGGAGTCCTTACTCTCTCAACTGCCTGATTAATTCCTACACAGATTTAAGCTCACCTGCAACTCTCTTTGAGGTATTAAACTGGCTGACATACTTTAACTCCACCATGAATCCAATCATCTATGCTCTGTTTTACCCCTGGTTCAGGAAATGTTTCAAACTCATTGTCACGTTGAAAATATTCAGTCCTAATTCCTCGGATATTAATTTATTTTGTTAGTTGCTCTAAGCGTGGCAAGTACATTTTTTGTATAAACGATTTTAAACTGGCGACTAGTTTAAACAGCTTCCATTTTAGCCAGTGGGATTAGCTGTATACTTTTAAGATAGAATAAGCAATAATTAATCTTTCAACTCCTTTCTCTGCTTCCTCATTGAACAATTCTTCAAATGTAAAAATACATTTTAAAATGACATTTAAATGTATTTTCTTATAGAAACACCTGCATGCTGTGGGCAGTACTGCAACATTCATATACAGTAATATGTGGAACATGAGTGTGTGGTCAAGACAGTAATATACATGTATCCATTCACCATTACCTTGATTTAATGACACCCTCGTTGTAATTTATTCTACCTTTAAACCTTTCTCTCTACTTTAAGTATTTGACCCGTTATTGTTTTCTAACTAAAATGTTATCACAAAATATCAGTTCAATATATTAATAATATAATATATTCATTTTTGTGTGAAATTGTGCTTGGCCTTGGCTAAATAAACATAGATTAAATCTATTTACTCTGATTCCATGGTATGCACATAATTCGCAAATTATCTGACAACTAGGTCTCAGTGCATAAACTATGATGGTAAATTTTCAGATATTGTGTCCGTCCACAAGGGTGTACCTCAGGGTTCTGTATCAGGTCCTTTTATTCACTATCTATGTAAATAATTTGGGTCAAAACATTGCAGATGCTAATATAAATTTTTATGCAGATTATACTGTTACAGCTGTGGGTCAACTCTTGTGCAGGCCATGAAGTACTTGCAAAATGCTTTTATTATTGTACAAAATACCCTATTTCAGCTTTAACTTGTTCTTAATGCAGATAAGACTAAACTTATATTGTTTACCAACTCTAGGAATAGGCCACAAAAAATATCCCTTCTGTGGTCACTCTTGAAGGAAATAGAGGTTGTTGACTGTTATAAATCTCTGGGTATTTTGATTCATGATTCCCTCACTTTTTAGCCACACGTTTAGTACTTAGTAAAAATATTTAGGCTAAACTTGGGTTTTTATTTTCGACACAAGATGTGTTTTTCTTTTAATGTAAAAAATGTACTTGTTGCCGCAACTTTTTTGTGTTGGACTATATGATGATCTTTTATGTATGCATACCTCTGCTCATTGTCTTCATATGGTTGACATATCTTACCATGCTTCCTTGAGGTTCATTACCAACTGTAAAGCTCTGATTTACCACTGTGAGTTTTACTGTTGGGTGGGGTGGCCTGCTCTGGCCACATGTAGGCTCTTTCATTGGTATATATTTTTTTAATAAGGCTATTATTGGTATGTGTTTTAATCGCACAGAAAAGTGCTGGACAACACTTTTTACGCTTTCAGGACTTTTGAATGCTTTCTGTACCAAATGCCCATTCGGTATTTGGGAAAAGAACGTTTGCGTATTCTGCACCCTTTGCATAGAATAAGTTGCAAAGGATTTGAAACTAAACAAATTCATGTCTTTAAGTGCTTTTAAATCCAAAATTAAAGAAATAGAGTTTCCTACAGATGTCGACGTTTTTAATTTCTATTTTGCTTTTAATGTTCCTGGTTATGATTTATTTTTAATCATGCTTTCCATTTGGGTAATGTTTAGCTTTTTATGTTTTCTCGTTTTGTGTCATCTGTTTGTAATGATGTGTTGCTTTTTGTGTGTATGCTGCTGCCTGTCTTGGCCAGGTCTCCCTTGAAAAAGAGATTATTAATCTCAATGGGATCTTTTCCTGGTTAAATGAAGGTTTATTATATTAATAATATTAATAATAATAGTATTAATTATAATAATAATAATAATAATAAAAATAACAATGAAAATAATAATAATAATAATTATTATTATTATTATTATTATTATAAATAGATTATGAAGGCTTGTCAGTTTATGTTCAAAGGAAATTTGTTAATAAGAATGAACAGGTCATGATTATGTGTATGTCAGCAGTCATGATGCAACGATGCAATGACTTTTATATTCCTCCCTTGTAATAGCCCTTTCTGTAAAAAAAAAATATATAATTACTTTGTTTGCTTTCTTATCCACGGTGTTCAAAGACACAGATTTTGCTTATGAAATTATATTTACTACAGCTGTCACACGCTCCACCCAATATTCTTTTTATCAGTTTTTAATTAAATACATTTCAGGGAATGTCATTGCATAAAAAGGGAAAATAAATCTAACAACTATTGTTAATAGAGAGACGTGTTTGTGGTGTTTGAAATGTAGCATGTTGATGTCCTTTGTTTTTTTCTCCATGAGTCCTCAGTCTCTGTTGGGTTGTTGTGTTTCATTGTTGATAATGAAAACTGCAAAAGTCATTCCTATTTCTAAAAGTGGGGGTGGACATAACTTCTCCAGTTATAGACTAATTTCACTGCTTTCCCAATTCTCCAAGATTTTAGAAAAACTACTTGTGCGAAGGCTTGGAAATTTTATAGAAAACTATAATTTATTGAGGGACCACAAGTATGGCTTTAGAAATAACAAGTCCACTTCATGGGCAGTGATGGAAATTGTAGAAGAGATATTCACCGCAATAGACAACAAGGAAGACACTGTGGGGATGTTTATATTCTTAAAAAAAGCATTTGATACTATAGATCATGGCTTACTACAGAAGAAACTGGATAGATATGGCATGAGGGACAGCACACTAAGAAGTTGGTGGCTAAGAAGTTACCTTGATGATAGATACCAATATGTACAAATAAATAATGTTTAATCTGATGTGTTGAAGGTTACTTGTGGGGTTCCACAAGGTTCGGTGCTAGGCCCTAAACTGTTTATACTGTATATACGTAAATTATATTAGTAAAGTGTCTAAATTGTTCAAATTTGTTTTATTTGCTGATGACTTGTATTACTCCGGGAACCGTTTGGAACAGCTTCTGAATACAGTGGAAACGGAATTGAAAATCACAATGAAATGGTTTGAAATTAACAAACTATCCCTGAGTTTAAGTAAAACAGAGTTTATTATATTTGGAAATCGGCAAATAAACAATCAAGTAAACATTAGTATTAACAATGTTGAAATAGAACGGGTATATGAAAATACATTTCTGGGTGTGATAATTGATCACAAATTATTTTGGAAACCACACATGAATAATTGTCAAAATGAAAATTTCTAAAACCCTTGTAATATTGTATAAAACTAAATATAGCCTGGACCAGAAGTGAAGGTACTGCACACTCATAGTTCCATACATTACTTACTGTGTGGAGGTATGGGGAAACAATTATAAAAACAGCACCAATCATCTTTTCATGCTACAGAAGAGAGCTATAAGAATTGTAATTAAATCAGATTATGAACCAACAAAAGCATTGTTTATTCATCTGCATGCTCTAAAATTCTGTGATCTAGTTGATTTTTAAACTGCACAGATAATGTTTAATGCACAAAATAATTTACTCCCAAAGTGTATTCCGAGGTTCTTTGAAACTAGAGTAGTATGATTTTAGAGCATTAGTTATGTTTAAAAAACCAAGTGTAAGGACATGTAAAATCTAGAAGCATATCTGTCAAAGGGGTAAACTTGTGGAATAGTTGTGACTTGGAATTAAGAATGGTTACTTCACTTTACAAATAAAAAAAAATAAGGTGGTCAACAAACTGAGATATGATCATTATTTTGTATTGCTAGTATTGAAACTTTTGATTTTGTTTATTTATTTATCGATTGATTTATTTCTGCATCGAATAAACCCAGCAGTGATTGAGTTGCCTATTAAACTGTGTTTTGTAAAAAGGAAGGGTATCATAAGCTATGGCTTCAACCTGCAACTTTTTCGGTAAATATTGTTTGTTTATTTTGTATCTTTGTTTCTTTTGTTTGTTGGTTTTCCTTTAAATGTAATGTTATTATTACCAATAAAACATAGGTTAATACTCCTATCACTGCCCTGACTAAAGCACTGCCAACAGAACTGGAGTAAGTTAGTCTGAATGTTTGTCTGTCTGTCTGTCTGATCTGTGTGTCCCAAACTTCTGTTGCGATATGTTGGGTGAGCAAGTCTGGCACAAATTGGCTGCCGTGGTATCACCCAGACTGATTGTTGTGTGTACCTAATTGGCGACCAATTCATAAGGCGGTTTGAGTCCTGAGTAAAGCGGTAAAAACTAAATCCAGCGAACTATTATCATTATTATAATTCTTCTTCTTCTTCTTCTTCTTCTTCTTCTTCTTCTTCTTATTATTATTATTATTATTATTATTATTATTATTAATAATAATAATAATTTCAATCTTAAATTTTTTACTGCACAGATAATGTATAACGCACAAAATAATTTACTCCCAAAGTGTATTCAGAGGTTCTTTGAAACTAGAGAGTCAGCATGATTTTAGAGCATGGTTATGCTTAAAAAACCAAGGGTAAGGACATGTAAAACCTTATTTTTCTACAAAGCCTCTGAACTAGGGTTAAAGTTTTTAACACCGCTAGGACTAATGTTTTGAAAAGGGAATCACAAGATTAAACGAGATAAGGAAAATTACAGTTGGTTTGTTACTTGTTACTATAAAACTATTCAGAAGGTTTTTATGTACAGTATATATATATGTCTTGCTTAGATATTACAGGATTGTGAACCAAGGTAGTGATGTTTTCGCTAACTGGTATTAGGACTCCCCGTTACTGTACATTACGGTTAGAACCTTTAACCTGCCTCATTTTATTGGCACAGTAAATTAAATCCTGAATGAGACTGCATTGGTGTAGCCCTGCAGCCTCGTTAAAGGTCAGGATATTTCAAGCTTTACCACCACAAAGTACATTGAAATCAGTATCTGTATTTTCTACTAATAACATTTCTGCAAATCTGTTTGTTTACTTTGACTTGTCATCTGACATATCTGACCAATAACATTATTCCATCTACATCATAATTATGTTAATTATATGATATTTTGTGATTTGAAGTTATCAGGGAAGGTGGTGGGGGTCATTTCCTCATATCCAGTTTTATGAGGAGTTTAAATGTTTCTGATTGTCAGAATGAAGGTGGATCTCTTTAGATTCCCTCTCTTTATTTCTGTCTCCATGAATCCTTTGTCTCTGGTGGGTTGTTTTTGTTGTATTGGTGATGCTGGACAAGCCTTCTGATGAGCAGCTCTGCTACCCAGACTCCAATGTATCATGTATCAGGGCACAGTTTACTGTAGGGGCTCAAGTGGGTTTGTATGTGGTGTTTGGGTTTAACATACTGGTCAACATTGTTGGCAATTCTGTGGTCATTCTGAGTATTACTAATTTTAAACAGCTCCACAGCCCCACCAATGTGTTGGTTCTCTCTTTAGCTGTTGTAGATCTACTTGTGGGTGTAACTGTTGTTCCCTTCAGCATGACACGGACAGTCCAAGGCTGCTGGTTCTATGGAGACTCATTCTGCCAGTTCCACTCCAGCACAGACATGTTCCTAACCTCTGTCTCCATCTTTCACCTAGTCTGTATTGCTGTGGACCGCTATGAGGCTGTGTGTAATCCACTGCGCTACACCAACAGCATCACCATCTCTGTGGGTTGGTTCATGGTGTTAGCCTGCTGGGTACTGCCTACACTTCACTATGGCCTATTATATTCCAAGGCCAATGTGGAAGGGCAAGAGGACTATCTGAAATCTATTTATTGTTTAGGAAGCTGTAACCTGTTTTTTAATGCTCTTTGGGCAGCTTTTTATGATGTGATATTTTTTCTTATACCCTGCAGTGTAATAGTCTGCTTGTATACCAAGATATTTATTGTGGCTAAAGAACAAGTGAGAAAGATTGAAGACATGAATCAATGTGCACATGCAAGGGGAGGGCTGCTTAAGAAATCAGAGCACAAAGCAGCCAAGACCCTGGGAATTGTAGTCGGGGTGTATTTTTGTTGTTGGGGTCCTTACTCTCTCAACGCCCTCACCTGCAACTCTCTTTGAGGTATTAAACTGGCTGACATACTTTAACTCCACCATGAATCCAATCATCTACGCTCTGTTTTACCCTTGGTTCAGGAAGTGTTTCAAACTCATTGTCACATTGAAAATATTCAGTTCTAATTCCTCGGATATTAATTTATTTTGTTAGTTGCTCTAAGCGTGGCAAGTACATTTTTTGTATGAATGATGTTAAACTGGCGGCTTGTTTAAACAGCTTTTATTTTAGCCAGTGGGATTAGCTGTAGGGTAAACATTCCTTAAACTCACCAGATCCATTTTTCAGACATTTTACTATCCTTCTGTGTGCTGTTTTCATTTGAAATTGGCCAAAATTTCTGGTCCAGCCAGCTGGTTGAAAGTACAGATGTTTTTATTAATATTTCTGAAGACGACGGAAAAACATTTTGTAGGTTCAATACTCATGTTCTAAGGACAGTAATTGAGTTAATTTCAGGATTTACAATTAAATAACTTTATTTGGTTTTCAAATATTAATCACAATTAGGCTATTAGTGTCTATTTTTTGCACACGTTGTGATTGTCTTTGCTTGCCAGTTTTATGCAAACAAGTCTTTGATGGCTTTCATCTTGTTATTGTACAGCTTTTCAATAACTTCATGATTGCATAGAATGGTTCGGGTCCCTTCTGATTCTGTCATGCGTGGGCATGAACTGTAGTTCACTCTCAGCTGAAAAGTAAAGATTAAAACATAACTGTTAATGTTCGGACAGCATAAAGGCCTACCCAGAATTAATTGACCGATGCAATATCACTGATATTTAAATATGGGTATTACTATCGGAATTATGGAGCTGATTCACCAGGTGAGGTCAGAATTAGGGAGGAAAATGGTTCTACGGATAAAAGGGAGAAAATCCCCATTAAAACACTTAAAGAGCTTAAAGGGGAATTTCACCCAAAAACTACAACAAATTCATTATTGTCCTTATTATAAAAAACTGGAGAAGTGAGAGAAGTTTCATAATGGTGTTCTATATTCCTAGCACTGATAAAAAAACAAAAAAAGAGAATGCACACCCAATGACGTCATAGGGTATTGTATTGTTTGAATTTTCAATCCTAAAAATAATGTACATTTCCAGTTTCGCATTCCGTGAAGAATCTGTACAATCACGATTGCTGTATAAACCTACATGGAAACAGATATGTTTGTCCTCTTGAGGAGCCATTTGGCATGTTTCAACAATGTTGTATTTTGTTCTCTACATTCGAAGATAGACACGCTCCTCCAACTGTTATTTTTCTAAGAGACTACAACAAGCAAGGAAGCCATCCTTCATGTTCCGAAAACTTAGCTATCTAGCTAACTGTTTGTTTACAACCTGACACCAAAGTATGGTCAACCAATCCTTAGACATGTCCCATTTCCTAGAGGGTGGTAAGATAATTCTCTACGATTTCTGGGTGTTGTGAATGTGAATGGCCAAACGAGACTTGAACGCCAAGCTTGAAAATTGAAAACAGCATGCTTAGAATCCTCTAGTTTGAGATTATTTTTGTTATTTAAGGCAGAGATGAACTGACATTTGAAGCAAAATATTAAGTGAAAGGTTTGGGTGGAATTCCCGTTTAATGTGAGCAGGTGGGCTTAAAGGAAGCATCAGTGAATTTATGGTTAAAAGGCAGAATATTTTATTCTGCGAAATAAAATATATATATATATATGAAATATGAAATAAATCCATATATGGTGCACTAACATAACATGAATTATAAATTGATCAGGCAGAAAAGTAGTCAGCTACAGTCATTTACATCCACACCGTGTGATTTTTTCGGCTAGCACCCCCTTTCCCACCTCCAGGGAAATAAAAAAATAAAAAAATAAGGATTAACATACACATATAATAATCTAAACTAACCCTAGCCCTAACTATGCGTCATTATCATGCTTTATTGCATTGCAACAGATCATACTGTGCGGCTACTGTATTGATTCAGCATGTGGTTATTTTGCCAGCATGCTAAAACTCATATTTTTATTTCAAAAGTTACATTCTAACATATGTTTTTTTCAAAACACGAATCACTTAAAATTTTATAATAAATTAATACTTACCAAACAGGAGTAGAAATGTTCAAATAAAGTTTTCTTCTGAAAACGTGATGCAACTTCAGCAGGCACACGTCTCACATTTTCTTCAATAATTCAATATGTATTCCGAACACTGATAAAAAACTAAAAAAGAGAAGGCACACCCAATGACGTCGTAGGGTGTATTGTTTGGCTTTTCAATCCGAAAAATACTGCACCTTTCCAGTTTCGCATTCCGTGAAGAACCTGTACAATTGCTGTTATGGTGCAAATCTGTTTGACGTACAATAAAATGTGTAATGTATACAACAAGCAGCCTCAATGGAAGAAACATCACAGAGAGAATAGAATATGATCTGTTTTTTTTTCCATTTCACTCAGAAGTTGCAAGTGGGCTTACAGTATATGGTACGTGGGCATAATAGGGACATATGCCCTAAACTTTAAAGAAAGAATAAAATACAATTCATGTTTCAGCTCCCTTCTCTGCTTCCTCCTTGTTAGAACAATTCTGAAAATGCAAAATCATTTTAAAATCTATTGTATTTCATCATAGAAGCACCTGCATGCAGTAGGCAGTATGACATCATTCATTGATTCATTTTGCTGTTTTTATAATTGTAGAGTAATTGTTTTCAAAGAAATGAATACAAGTATTTGAACAGAATATCTCCTGGTAACTGCCTGTCTATACATTTATTTTTAGGTTTTACTCCTGTCTCCACCTCTCTGATGGAGAAGTTAGTCTTCTGAATAGTTTGATTATTTCTAGGTTTCCAGAGCAGTCAAACATCTTTGACCTCAAAAACACTTTAATGTCTAAAGTTGATTAGTAGTAAACCGGCACAAGAAAAGTAATAAATCAAATTGTTTAATGTTGTGTTTTTCTATCGGCATTAACACACAAATATATCCCGCTACAAGCAGAGCAATACAGTTTATGAATTGACTGGCCACAGCTGTTTTTATTGCTGCCATAATGAGCTTAGTCAAGTCAAAGAGAAGAATGACAATTGCAGACGTGGTACGACCAGAATGTATCAGAGTGGCATTATTATCGATCCCGCTGCTTTTCCCAATCAGTGGGATCCATAATGACGCGTCACAGTGTGACAAGACGGGTTATACTGTCCGACCACCGGTCTGTCCTCTAGGGGTCTGGCAGAACATGTGCATGGGCTCTGCTTCAAAGCAGCTCTTAATGGATGTGCTTATACATTAGAAGCAACCAGTTAACCAGTGAACAGTTGAGGCTCGTATGTGTTAGCCAAACTACACTAGAAAGAAAATATTAGTATTAGAAAATGTAAGAAATTCGGATGATTTGCATGTGCTTAAGCGAAAAGAGTAATGTTAAAAGATTACTGTAGATTTTTGACTACAATATAACTTCAGTTTCAGTGATGATATTTAGCCAGAGATCTACTGGTCAGGAAGGATGTTTAGACAGCGATCTAGTGGTCGGATGATTTTTAGACAGATCTACTGATCCAGGATGATGTTTAGACAGAGATCTACTGGTTATTGATGACGTTTAGACAGAGATCCACCGGTTAGTGGTGACGTTTAGACAGAGATCTACTGGTTAGGGATGATGTTTAGACAGAGATCTACTGAGATCTATTGGTCAGGGATGATGTTTAGACAGACATCTACTGGTCAGGGATGATGATTCTACTACATGCAGGTGCACTCATCGGGGACGATGTTGGGCAGGGTTTCGTATTTGAAGGAGTACCCCCCGTCGGAGGTGGTGGTGAAGCGCAGCGACCTCATGGTCCCGGGAACCGGGGCGCAGCACTGTCTGAATCCCAGCACGGCCGAGCAGTTGCCGTGGCAATAGTAGAAGGTCATGGCCTTGGGATGGACGATCCAGTTGTCCCAGCCCAGCTCCTGGAAGCTGATGCTGATCTCCTGCCGGTGACAGTCGCTCTCCCCTGGCCACTGGGTCGAGGGCCGCTGCAGCAGCTGGAGAGCAGAGGGGGACCAGGGGATGGGGGCGGCCGCGCCGCGGGGGGAGCGTTCTGGAGCGCGGGGCCGGGTCTGGAGGTGGAGGAAGGACATCTTGTCGGGCTCAGGGGTTTGCTGTTGCTGGCACTGACAGGACGGACAGCGCACCTGGAGCACCAGAGGACCCTGGGAAATGGAGGCATGGAGGTGTGGGCTCAGGTGATAGGTAGACCAGCCGTCGGGGTCGATCTTAGACGGACTGGCGGCCGCTTTGACAAGCTGCTGATCGGAGGTGAGGATGAAGAGGGGCGCCTCTGAGGAGGAAGAGTTAGTGCTGGAGGCCGGGCCAGAGTAGAACCAGAAGTGGGCGGAGCTCACCAGGCGGTCCTGCTCCCCCAGGGACGGCAGGAAGTAGAAGGTGAAGTGACCGGAGGGGTCAAGGGTCAGGGAGCACGGGGACTCTGGGGGGGGGGGGGGGGACAAAAGAGATTTACTTAATGATAAGCTGTTATTGCTGTTATGCTGGTATTATTTATGCCTCATGCTTTCTTATGTGCGCGCCTAAATATTTATTGTACATCTCTGCACACAATATACAATGACGTGTTTCTTTCAGCCTCGGTTTAACAGTGTATGCTACAACAATGAAGCAGTGAAACTGTCAGCAACTTATTGCGCATTGACGTTAGTCTGCAGTCGGACACAATCAAGTGGCATGATGATTGCAGTATGAAGATTTCAACTATTTGATTATTATTTTATGAATATATTTTTTAACATTATAATTATTACCTCGTTTCCTATAGGTCTACAAGTAAACTAGAGGTTGTTAGAGGTTAAAAAAACAAACAAATGTAAACTATAGGTCGTTAGAGGTTAAAAACAAGGACATACATCTCAGAAGCTGTCCATCAAACATCACACTTTAATCTTCCACATAGTTTCCGTCTCCGATACAGTTTCTGTTGGTCCGTAGGCTAGGTCAAATGCATTCACAATTCGTCTGAATAGGCTACCAATGACAAAGATAGCTATATCCCCCATACTGTTTTCCCAACTTTATAGTCTAAGCATTTAACATAACTTTAATAATAGCTATATTTAGAGCATTACATTTTCCTGATTTAAACTGTAACTTTAAAGGGTCTGAACAGTAAGTGTTGAAAGGCCTCACGCCAAAACTCTTCTTGGCTTTATCGCTATGGTTACACCACAACTTGATCGCCCCACTTCATAAACAGAGTAAGCCTATAAAAAATAAAAGGTGTTTATTTTTAAAATACTGTGACCTTGATTTTGTGTAATGTTATGAAAGGGGCTATAGGGAATCAAATCGATATTCGTTTAACGCCTTCATGCACGCATGGTTTCGGAAAAAAAAACATGTTCGTAACCTTCATTAAATCCTTCAATGGATGAGCCTCACTGTGAAAATACAAATGAGATACGAAACACACCCAAAATATTACACTTTCTTGTTGTCTTCATAATACAATAAATTAATGATTATTGACATTTGGTTGACAGTAGGCCTACTATTTCACAGACAAGCTGTAGGCTAAGGTCTACAGGCAATAGTACAGATCTGAGTCCCTTTTTGATCTCATTCCCTCTCCTCTTAGTGAACACGTTGTGACTGCAGGAACGCGCCTTTCTCTAAAGAATGTGTGTGTCTTTGAGACACAAAGCGAGGTCAACGTCAAACTATTTGTGATTTCACGGCTGAGTAAGACTAAAAACATGAAAGCTATATTAAAAACAATTGTCCTCTGCTGGCCAAAGATAGAACTGTCAGAAGCCTTCTGAAATATATATGTACTGTGTATGTCTGTATTGTTCATACTAAAACGTTATCTTTCAGTCACGTCTCTGTCACACTACATTCTATCTAACAGAACAGAGAATGGTCTACATCTCACTGTCCACCACAGTAAAACGTATTTGATTTAGTGTTCTTTATCTCGTTGCCTGACTGCACTGAGTTGTTTTGAAAGCCAGATTAAATGTATTAGAGTTTCTCTGGGGTTAGGGTTTTACCTGTGCTGGAGAATAGGACGATCTAGGGTTAGGGTTTAGGGTTAGGGACTTACCTGTGTTGGAGAACAGGATGATCTGGGGTTAGGGTTAGGGTCTTACCTTTACTGGGTTAGGGGTTAGGGTTAGGGTCTTACCTGTACTGGGGAACAGGATGAATTGGGGTTAGGGGTCGGGGGTTAGGGTCTTACCTGGACTGGGGAACAGGATGATCTGGGGTGAGGGGTTGGGGGTTAGGGGTTAGGGTCTTACCTGTACTTGGGAACAGGATGATCTGGGAGCGTCCCTGGTCCTCTCTGCTCCTCTGCTGTTGAGCTTCAGACGACCTGCTGGCTCTGGTGGACCTGCGGTGCAGTCGCCGAGCCTCCATCCTCCCTCTTCCCGCCTCGAGGCCCTCTGGGCTGAGCATGCTCGCAGTGGGGGGCCCCTCCACCCCTAGGCCCTCCAGCAGGCGCAGTCTGAACCAGTCCAGCACAAGCTCCCTGGGCAGGGGGTCGTCCTGGCAGGCGAGCCCCAGGCTTGTGTTGGGCCTCCACAGAGGCCCCAGAACCAGGAGACAGAGGAGGAGCAGGAGGAGGTAGTCACTGAGCATGGCTGGAGGAGCACTGTCTCCTTTTCTCTCTCCTTGTCTGTCTGTCTGTCTGTCTGTCTGCTGCCGAGCCTCTGATTAATATCCTTAACAAACCAGTCTGACAGATCAGCCTGGTTGTTAATATTAGGGTAAGTGATGAGATCAATAATCCAGGTTGTTCCTGCTTGTCCTCTGCTGGTCTCTGTGTGTCAGACTGTGGGAACAGACCAGTGTCTGCCTGGTGTTTGTCTTTGTGTGTGTCTGCCTCTCTCTCTCTCTCTCTCTCTCTGGGTTCATTGTGAACTCTATGGTGTTTCTCCCCCACACGTTGGTGTCTCTGTTTGGGTGGGAGAGGCTCTTATCTGACCAGTGTGTAGCAAAGGAGAGATATATGGAGCAACATCCTGAAGAGGTTTGCCACAGCACGACCTTGACTTCCACTGTTGTTTCTCTGAGTCCACATGAGAATGGGGTTGTCTGTCTCCCTGCCTGTCTGTCTGAGAATGGGTTTGTCTTTCTGCCTGCCTGCCTGTCTGTCTGTCAACCTGTCTATTCACCTGTCTGCCGGCCTGACTACCTCTGTCTGTCTGTCTGCCTGCCTGCCTGCCTGCCTGTCTGTCTGTCTGTCTGTCTGGCTGTCTGGCTGTCTGGCTATCTGTATTCGTCTGTCTGTCTGTCTGTCTGCCTGCCTGCCTGCTTGTCTGTCTGTCTGTCTGTCTGTCTGTCTGTCTGTCTGTCACACACACAAACACACACACACACACACACAAACACACACACACACACACACACACACACACACACACACACACATATTACACTGTAGACTGTGAGCAGTTTAACCAATATTATGAATTATCAGTTTGAGACCAAAATCTGCTTTTATTTGTTTTCCGTTTTCATGGTAAAAAGGTTTACATTTACTAGTTGCATTAAGGCAAACTATGACACTACTTGCTATTCCTGAGTCTTTCTGTCAAGCTGCAGGTCAATATTTTAATTAGTGCATACACAAATTTCCAATATTATTTACCAAATATTCACACACTAACGGTTGAGAACCTTTTTTTTTTTCTTATGGTATTACTATAATAAGTTTTGACTCGTAAAGTTCTAACAGCCAAGTCCGTTTTAGATGACTGGGCCGCAGAACATTGTGGCATCACAGACAGATCTGCTGTTCTGGTGCGACACTGGGAACTGCAGTGTTTATAAATGGCCACTAGAGGGAAGCAGCACGTACAGAACAACACAAGTTCTTTAAAGGGGTAGTTTACCCATTTTCAACTTTTTTCATCATACACCGATGTTTTATTTTATTGTCATGTATTGTTACACAATCAAACAGTAGAATGTAAAACAAGTCGGAAAAATGACCCCCTTTTGCGGTTGGTTGACGCTGTTGTCACCTAAGAAACTATACATTCAGCCAGGACCCTTTATAATAACAGGGAAGAATAAACCCTACAATAACTATAAGGGTATACGCCCTTCGGGCTAGGACCTTTAATAATAACATAACACTGTTTTCTCTAGTGTGAGTGAGTGACTGTGACTGAGTGAGTGAGAGAGAGAATAATAATAAACAATTAAAGCTTCTAGTGGCATTTTACGGCTCGTAGCTGTATAGCAAGGCATACAAGTTAAATAAAGTTTTTTGTTAGATATTTAAGAAATTATTTTTACATTTTACAAATCTATCATCAGCTTAACATATTTGAGTTGTAATATTTGAGCTGTAATGTGTTTTAAAGTATACTTCCAACACACTGATGATATAATACAATTGTACTGCAAGAGTGTTTTGAATGCACAGGAATCATGCTTTTTGCTGGTGTACTTCAGTACACTTAAAGTTTGTAAAACGTTGTGCCAATTTAGCATACTATTTGCACTTACAGTATACTCAAGTAGTATTCAAGTAGTACTCAAGGATACTCCGTATACTTGAAGGCGACAAAATAAGCACAAAGTGTTCTTGTAAAAAGTATTTTTATAGTATATCTTTTTTTTACCTGGGGTAGCGCTGTTGCGTCAGACTTTAAACAACTATTTACCAACTATTTACTTTGAACAAAAAGGGCCTTGACAACTCTTAGAGGTAAATGGTTGCTTTACCACTTTTAAATTCATAAGCTATAGTACAATTGTTTAGTTTTGTTAATGAATTACATAATAACATAATTTTAAAAAGGTATAGGACTATACCCAGTTAAGCCCCAGCCTGCAATGCAGAACATATTTCACCTCTTGACCAACAAATTTCTGCAGTATTGAAGGTCCCAACAAGCACAGTGGTCTCCATCATTCGCAAATGGAAGCAGTTTGGAACCACCAGGACTCTTCCTAGAGCTGGCCGCCCGGCCAAACTGAGCAATCGGGGGAGAAGGGCCTTGGTCAGGGAGGTGAACAAGAACCTGATGGTCACTCTGACAGGGCTCCAGTGTTCCTCTGTGGAGATGGGAGAACCTTCCAGAAGGACAACCATCTCTGTAGCACTCCACCAATCAGGCCTTTATGGTAGAGTGGCCAGACGGAAGCCACTCCTCAGTAAAAGGCACATGACAGCCCGCATGGAGTGTGCCAAAAGGCACCTAAAGGACTCTCAGACCATGAGAAACAAAATTCTCCGGTCTGATGAAACCAAGATTGAACTCCTTGACCTGAATGCCAAGCGTCATGTCTGGAGGAAACCAGGCACTGCTCATCACCTGGCCAATACCATCCCTACAATGAAGCATGGTGGTGGCAGCTTCATGCTGTGGGGGTGTTTTTCAGTGGCAGGAACTGGGAGACTAGTCAGGATCAAGGGAAAGATGAATGCAGCAATGTACAGAGAGATCCTTGATGAAAACCTGCTCCAGAGCGCTCTGGACCTCAGACTGGGGCGAAGGTTCACCTTCCAACAGGACAACGACCCTAAGCACACAGCGAAGATAACAACGGAGTGGCTTTGGTACAAGTCTGTGAATGTCCTTGAGTGGCCCAGCCGGAGCCCATTCTTGAACCCAATTGAACATCTTTGGAGAGATCTGAAAATGGCTGTGCACCGACGCTCCCCATCCAACCTGATGGAGCTTGAGACGATCTGCAAAGAAGAATGGGAGAAACTGCCCCAAAATAGGTGTGCCAAGCTTGTAGCATCATACTCAAGAAGACTTGAGGCTGGAATTGCTGCCAAAGGTGCTTCAACAAAGTATTGAGTAAAGGGTGTGAATACTTATGTACATGTGGTATTTTATTGTTTTATTTTGAATACATTTGCAAAAAATTCTAAGCTTTTTTCACTTTGTCATTATGTGGTATTGTGTGTAGAGTGTTGAGAATTTTTTTTTATTTTATCCATTTTGGAATTAGGCTGTAACATAATAAAATGTGGAAAAAATGAAGGGGTATGAATACTTTCCGGATGCACTGTATTTATGAAAAAAATATGAAATGCATAAATACATTGTAGGCTATTTCTAACTGCATTTTTATTCATGCATTTGGGGACTGGGACTTCCTTCTGTTCAAATATTACTTGTTGAAGAGCGCAATGACATTTCAGAAGCAGACTAATGCCCTCTAGTGGACTATTATAGTAAAATAATCTTTGGATAGCTGAAAGTGTTCAACACATTTTAAGTATCTTAGTGGTCACCCTCCTGTCGGGTGATAATTTTCCCCACAACTGTCTAAAATAACTTTTGTTAAAGTACAGGGTGACCTAATATGACCGCACCGGTATTCAAACCTTTTGTGGCATCACAGTTAAGTGTTGCTGGCAAAATGCCTAGTGATATATGTGTGTCTTGTGGAAGACTCACAGACACACCCAAGATCCTGTTCAGTGTCGGAAGACTAATTAGATAAGCTCAAACACATCAAAATCATACATCATACTAAATTATTGCTATTTCTAAAGACTTTTTAAATTATCTTCAGTAACTTTACATAAGATTTTTACCTTTCTTTCGATGCTTGAAGGCTCTTTATAAGCTCACACTAAATGAATCCAATGTAGTTCTGTTCTCTTCAGTGTGGACATCAGCCTATCTCTTCTATGGGTGAAGTCCTGTGGTTCCACATAAATTGAGAGCATATATGTTGACCTTTAGCAGTAATACATAAATCCACAGGTCTGTATTGTTACTTTAGCAAGTCCAGCGGACTGGGAAAAAGATCCAATTGCCTTGTGCCGTCTGTTCAGTACCGTCTCACTTCAAACATTTCCAGTGGAAATATCACTAATCAAATCGAGAGTAAATCACACAACTTTGCCCTCCCAACAACTTCATAAGCATTCATAAGTGCTCCTGGATGTTTGATCAGAGCTGCGTTGACAGGACTGATTTCTCCACGCGTGGTTTCCGTTCTGACATCCTGCTCTTCCTGGTCAGGTTTCTACGAAAGTCCTGTCCAGCCATGAAGTAGAGGATGGGGTCGACACAGCTGTTGGCACTGGCCAGTGGGCGAGTCACCTTGTAGGCCAGACTGAACGTCTCCAGCAGGCCACAGCTTACCTGGAACAGAGACGAAATGGAGCGGTTCCTTTTATACAATGTTACACCACTGATACGATATTACACCTCTTTCCCTGGATAACGCAGACTGACCTGATCTGGGTTGACCTGCCGCAGGTACCGGAAAGAGTAGTACAGGCTCCTGGTCAGGTGGAAAGGCAGGAAGCACAACATGAACACCGCCAGCACGATGATGATCATCTTCACCGACTTCTGTTTGGAGCGGAAGGCCGGCTGAGCCCCCGGCCCTCGATCCCAGCCGGGTTCCAGAAGTTTCCGGACCATCAGGCCGTAGCACACCATGACCACCATGAAAGGCACGACGAACATGAGCACTGACACCACCGAGCTGTAGACCAGGAAGGCGTCGAACAGCTCAGGGCTGGTGGTGTCGAAGCACACCTTCACCGCCCCGTTGTGCTTGATCCGGGAGAAGTAGAGGATGGGGGCCTGGCAGAACAGGACGCAGGCCCAGACGCCCACGGAGACAAGGCGGGCCCGGCACCCGCTGACCCATCGGAGGGAGCGCATGGGGTGGCACACTCCCAGGAAACGGTGCAGGCTGATGCAGGACAGGAACAGGATGGATCCTGCAGAGGGGGAGATTTAACACACTGTTGTTTGAATTTAACCCCGGATGTCATTCAGTACTGTGTTCCTCTTGAGAGGCATTTTCACACCAGAGTACCTATGTAACATGACTGGACCATGCAGGCACCTTGTTGTTCATCCACAGAATTGAATGGCCATGACTAAACTAAGCCGGCCGGCATGGTTTGGAAACAGATTAGCATTCCGGTGTGAGAAGACTTTGTTCTCGTCAGCCTTCTATCCTAGGTGTTCCCACCGTAGAGGTTGGCGTAGAACAGGAAGCGGATGATCTTGCAGAGCGCCTCGCTGAACGGCCAGTCGTTCTCGTCGGCGTAGTAGTAGATGAGGAAGGGCAGTGTGAAGATGTAGAGGGTGTCACACACTGTCAGGTTGAACATGTAGATGGTGGAGGGCGTCCAGCGCTTGGTGCGGAACACGATGACGTACATGGCCGTGGAGTTCAGGCCCAGGCCAATCACAAAGACCAGGGCGTAGCTGACAGGAAGCAGGATGTACTTGAAGTCCTCCGTGAAGCGACACCACCCGGTCCAGTTGGTGGAGATGTTGAGGTCAGAGGAACCAGCCATCGCGGTAACGAGCATACCTGAGGAGGTCATACAATTATTGTACTTTGTTACGTTATTTCCACAACAATGAACAGTCTCCATCCAGAGAAGAGCTCACAAAACACAGACGACAATATAGAGAGCAAACAATCATATGTTTCACACAAACCTTTTTTCCCTAGTCACACAACTGTTACAGAGAAGACGCTAGAAGAATAGTAATTGTCAGGTCAGAAACGTTCCTCTTTTCCTTCACTGTTGGCTGCCCAGACAGGAAACTTCAACTGGTGTCATTTGATATCATGTCATGTATTCCCCATCAGGAAACCTTCAAAATAAGCCTTTGCAAAGGTAAAAAAAATAGGTTTTTGGATACAATGCAAAAATTGGCCTCAGGCATGCCTGTTTATACACTTTCCAGCAGTGTTGTGTTATAAAACCGAGACTGTTTCGACCCAGGGTTGTGATCCCTGGTTAAGGGAATGACAAACTCTAACATCAGACATATTCTATAGGAACTTTCGTTAAGACTGTATAGTTGTGGGTTGCGATGTCACAGTGAGGACATGATGTGTGAGGACTCTTCGTGTTGCACAACTGTTAGGCAAGGTAAATATACAGCGCTTACCTCTATTAACCACAAGAACCAACACACATCACAGAATATATAAATTGTGAGTAGAAAAATTTAGGCACACCTATGTGTTCTCTCACACAAACAAAAGAAAATGAAAGATCTAGGGGGGAGCTTTTCTCAATTGATGTTGTGCTACAGTTTAAAAGTTACATGTCAAACCATCACAAAGACACCGCTGAACCAAGTACAGTGCATGCAAACACGCGGTAACACTGAAATTATGTTTCTGCAAGCAAACTGTTTTTCTAGGCTTGATGAAGGGAGCGAGGGATGTAAAGCATTTTACCTCAAATTAGATGTTGATTTTATTTGATTGTTTTTTCCTTGTTTAGCGAAGCACTATTAAATCGTTTGCCTCTTTCTCCCTTTGGAAAATTCATTCAAGCAAGAGTACAAACAAGCAAGGGTGGCAACAATTATTACTTCTAGTGCATTTTCCAAATTTTAGACACATCAAATAATGTATCAAAAATTTAACTGAAGTTCTGTTATACCACAATATATTTTAAGAACTAACATTCCTCACCCAAAACCAGTATAAATACATAGTTATTTTGATAGCCTCTACTCACCCTGGAACTGTGTCTGTTCAGACATATGGTCCAAGATTTTGCTCTGTGACTGTGGCGATTGAGACTTTTCTCTACATTTTAGTTTGACTATCCAGAGTAAGAAACTCGTCAAATTACTGCATAGCTCCTGTAAGAATATGTGAGTATGTGTGTCTGTGTGTGTGTGTGCAATAGCATACCTGAGTTGCAGAACCTGTGTGGGTGTGTTCTTGCCGTATTTGACAAGCCGCAGCATGTGTGGTGTTAACAGCTGCCCCTCAGGCTCATAATTTAACCCTAATATTGACTCCTAAGTGAACTTGTCTTTTCTCAACATGGATAAATTTCATAACCTCTCATAGGAATAGCAATGCATCTTCTTGATGTTCTGTTGGTGCTGAACACGATAGCTTCTGCTTTAATGTTCTTATTTTAAATCTAAAGTCTTGTATATTTTCTCTGTAAAAGAAATCGCAACAATGTTTCTGTCACCCATAATTACAATTTTCCATGAAACCTCTTTAGAACACGAGTCTAAATTGTTCCAATTCGCAGTAAATGCCCTGGTTTCTGACAAACCAAGAGATTTTTAACTTGGGCTGGGATAAATTACTCAGGTGACTGGATTTCCGAAAACTCGTTGGTTTTTATGTTCAAGTTGCCAAATTATGACTTAATAGGAACATACTGTTATCCTATTAACTAAATTCTCCAAATAGGCCACACATGAGCTGCAAAAGTCAAAGTAAAAGCTTCTACAATTCACCCATCAACCAGGTTTGTAACCTTCTCAAAATGTTGACCAAAAATTAAAAAATATAAAGTATATAGCAATGTTATACCTTACCTGAATTTTGCTGATGCAGTATGTTACATAGAGTTTATGACAAAAATGCATTAAAATTTATAATTTCTAAAATGTATAAAATCTTAGAATCCTCATAGCCATTTTCCCAAAGATCTGGCAGTTAGTTTTTGCAACAATAGGTGAAGGAGAGGTGAAAAGAAGGTGTGATTAATGTCTTACAGGGAAAACATTGTGCATTAATGATTAAAAGGCCTTTAGCCCAAACTCCAAAACTAAGATCTTGCAGGGATTGTGTCAGTTTGCCATGGGGCAGCTCAATGCAAAAGGTACGTGTGGATAATATTTATTAAAATAATGTAGCACTTGACTGAACGGA
Source organism: Galaxias olidus (assembly GCA_026901105.3). Taxonomy (NCBI): domain Eukaryota; kingdom Metazoa; phylum Chordata; class Actinopteri; order Galaxiiformes; family Galaxiidae; genus Galaxias; species Galaxias olidus. The sequence goes on along the minus strand of JAPMUY010008413.1, from coordinate 14,332 downwards.
AGTTACTTTTTTGTTAATAACGCAAATCCCCACATTCTCACTCTCCTCACTACTTCAGATCACTACATCACACAAATGCTGTTTTTGTCTTTCTCTCACAGACGTCCGCGGACACGCGTGCGTATGGGCACGCGCGCACACACTTCTCATATGACACTTATTAACGAAAACAGATTCCCTCTTTATAATGCAAACCAAATATCATTATTAAATAAATTTGCCAATACATCTGATAGTAAAACATATTGATTCGCCCCAGACTCCCAGTCATCATTTATTTTCTGCTTACTCTGTGATCGATTTTTCTACAATCGACTGCGGTTTCTTGTTGCTATGCAGGACCTCAGACGCAGCCTCCTGTCAAACTGACTGAAGGCAAGCAAGCAAGGACTCGAGGTCGAGCAAGATGTCATTCTTGTTTTCATTATTTCTTTCTCCATTTCAGTGTGAATTGTGTTTGATTAGATACCATTTAGTTGAATTTAAAAATATACTAATTGCAGACAGCGGCTAAACCGGAAACTATTTTATTCTGGGTCTGTTTTCGTTTATTGTATTTTGCTGAGTTGAGGGTTATGTCGTCGATCACCACAGCGTGACGCCGTTGAGCTTGATTTGAAGGGAATGCCCCGTTAATTCCCCATCCTTTGGGTACTCTTTGACGGTACTGCTTGCTCCTCCTCAGCTTCTGCCACACTGTACACTCAAGTGTGTCGGCAGTTTGGAGCAATCAAGGGTAGTGTGTGAGTTGGTCGTAGCAGCCAGCTATACAATTGCTCACTAGCAATTTATCATCATGGCCGCCGGAGTCCAAATCTGACTGTTTCTCCCCTTCTCCATGGGGGATTTTGACTGAAGGGACTACTCGAACTCGCTCACTGTTTCTTTTTGAATTAATATAAAACAATTATCGAGGAATATATCATTCATGTCAATACTCAAATATGCAGCCTCCGCCGAGAAAGGTGAGTTTTTTTGACAGCTTTGCTAGCTAGCCACAAGAAATGATAGGCAGAGCCTGTGTGTGTTTGCGCGCGTGCATGTGCATGTACGTATGGTTGATTTAACACGGCGATGCTGCTCGTCTACTGCCCTTGCCTTGTAACGGATTGTAGTAACGATACTTGCATTATTCTGCAATGGTCTAGCTAAACTGTTTGAAGACTCGAGTTAGCTAGTGAAAGAACGAGTATGAATGTGTTGCATCTATTGTGAATCAGGACAGGTACTAACCCAATGAATGTTATCATAACTATTAATATTAGCAAAGGCTAGCTAGCTTGCTTAAATTGTTATAACGTTGGTCAAATTTCTAACGTAGTACAATTTAATTGAAAGTCCGGTACTGCTAGTTATATCGTTGGTTTGCCAATGAACGCTGACGTAAATTACAGTGGAATACGAAAACCAAATAATTTACCAAGGCTAAGCACACACATGCTTAGCTAGCTATCAGCAAAGTGACGTTTTCTATATTTTATTTTCTTGATATTTTGCTAGCTAACGTGAAGAGCTTTTGCGTTATTTAACGTTAGCTAGATAAGCCTTACATTTAATTTGTTTATAACTACCGGTATTAAATCTGTTACAGCCAATGTAACTATCTTAGTTATAGGAGGTACGAGTAATTTTTATGGTTAGTTCACGTTGTGTGGCTCTGTCCTTTGTTTATTTCGATTGACTGACAGACTCTAGCAATGACAGTCTTGCAGGGCAGACTTTAACGCTGCTGGTCTGGATGCATTTCCATCCGCACACACGCTCACTGTCTGGCTTTCATTTGACTCATCGATTTTGCACGACCTCCGCCGGGCAGTATACGAAGACATCCTATCTCCAGCTGTCTAAAGCCCGAGCTGTGTGAGTGTGTGTTATGTGTGTTGATTTGCGCGCGACGGTGCTGCATGCTCCGAGCTCTCCGCGCCCCACGACTAATTACCGGTTTTTGGCACCTCTGCCTTGTTTTCCGGTAATTATCGGTTATTCCCCCAGTACCATTTATGGTATTGTTTCTGAACAATCTGATAGCCCTCAACATGTGATATCATGCCCTTGCCACAGACATACATAACTGCACTAAACATGTCGCAACTTGCTTCTCACAGTGGCCACCATAGTTGGCATGTCCCTTTTATGTGGTCAGCTAGTAGGTGAATACACACACTTTCCATCCAGTGTATAAGGTTGTTTTGGAATCCACCATAATCAGAGCCTCAGTATTTTTTCATCATAAGCCTATAGGCCATGTGCTCTCCTTTTGTTTGACAGATTATTTACCAAAAATAAAACTGTCATGTTCCTGTGCATACATTGATGCAAATTTAATCTTGGTAAACTAAAGAAACTGACCAGTGTATTTAAGTTAAATAGGCCTTTGTAGTTAACAATGATTTGTTTTTGCATATCCAGAACTAAGCATTATGCACCATTGATTTGCACTGTAATTGTAACTTGCCCTGCCATGCTGAAATCAATTAAAAGAAAACGAAACACTGCCAATTAAATTTAAATAGCAGCTTTCTGCTTGTAAGGGGATCAATTGTCTGGTTTAAAGAGATATAGGTTTGCAGTCAATAACTGTGTCCAATATCTAGATCCTTTTGCATGCACCTTTCTGCTACTGACTAAACTTTGGGAGTCATCAGCTTCAAACAGAATTAATATTGAGTTATAAACTGCCATTTGTGCATTAATGGCGTTCAGACCTCACAAGTCTCACAACCATGTTTAGGCTGAACTTGGTCTTAGTACAAGTTTAGTTTATGTACATTTTGTTTGGGACATCAACATGGCATTGTAAACACTTGTATAGTGAAATTCCTCCCAAAAGAAAAGTAATCCTCAAGATTGAACCGCCACCAAAACTCTTTCATTTAGTGATTTAGCGTATTTCCTGATGTGTTAAAAAGATGATGGATTAATTGAATGTTTGATATGTTTCTTTTTTTCACAGATAATGTGTGTCATAATAATAATGTTTGTCCTTGTAGGTCAAAGTGACTCAGGAGCTGAAGAACACACACACAGAGCAAATGACTCGACTTCACCTCAAACACCAGACTGAGTGTGACCTGTTGGAGGATATGAGGTACACACAGACACACACACACACACACACACACACACACACACACACACTCACACAATGGGGTGATGAGATGCTTTGCCCAAGAGCAGGATGACTTTAAAATCTATGTTTTCTTTAAATATAGCTAAAATAAGGCATACAATAAAACAGTAAGCTGAATTTTGCTTTTTAGTTGACACTGTCTTAATTAAACACAAATTTGTCATTATGCTTTGCGACACACATCATAAATTAACATTCAGGATGCAATTGCTTACTTCGTCCTTAATGGAACATGAAATAATTACCCACAAACCCCTTTAAACTTCATATTTTTCCAGTAGAACTTTGAGTAGGGAAAGATTAGGGTTACACGGTAAGATTAATCTTTCAACTGTCTGAGCGTTCCATGTTTCAAGCCAGCAGTTGGAATGGGGGAATAGGGTATTTGTACAAGGTATTCATATAAGTCATGAAGTAAGGGTTACATTGTAAGAGCAATATCTAAACTGTCTAAGTGTTCCATGTTTCAAGCCAGCAAGTGGGCATAGGGTATTTTATTAAATCATGAAGTCAGGATTACATTGTAAGAGTAATATCTCAACTGTTTGAGTGATCCATGTTTCAAGCCAGCAGTTGGAAGTAGGTATAGGGTATTCATTTAAGTCATGAAGATAGGGTTGCATTGTAAGATTAATTTCAAGATTGAACTAGGACAATTGTGTTGGTCAGTAGGCGGTGCTTTTATACGTTTTAATCTGTTATCTCGAACATAACCTGCTTCGGAGGAGGTTAGGTGTGCAGCATAAGTTACCATGTGATTTACCCCGGTAACAAGTGACCTGTCTTGGTGGTAGAGATAGCCCAGGGTTAAACCTGAAGTTATCTCGCCTAGCTAAAATCCTGCTTCGTGGTATAGGCCTAGGGGGAGACATTAGGCTAATATTATTCCTGAAAAACTACACACAATCCCTGATTCTCAAGCAAAATATTACGATGTCTGCAGCATGGCACTGATACAAACAAACACACAATGTTCAAATAGCAGAAAAAAACACTAGAAAGATTGAGAAGAATGGAATGTCAAGCTATTTTAAGAGAAAGGGAGGATTCCTTTAGTACGTCCAGTTTTTCAGAATAAGAAAGTCATGAAGGAATTTCCTGCCGCTTTCCTCTTCTCATTATCTTTTTTTCTCTGTTGTTTGGTGCCCCTCCCATCCCCCATTCTCTGAAATCCTTACAGCTGTAAGTCATAACTTTTAAAAGCTCTCTCAAAGCATCACAAGCACAGCCCAGTTATATTATGACAGAAGTGTGTTAGTGCGAGTGAGAGAGAGAGTGTGAGCGAGATACAGAGGAAGACAGCCGCTCTTGCAGTTTTCTCTTGTCAATTTGGCAATCGAAGAAACCCTCAGTCTCTTCTCACGCTCTTGTATCTGTGAACATCAACCATTAATTATTTATGACTCGGAAACACACACAATCCCAGCTGTTAGTGTACAAATTGCCTTGTTCCTCCGTTCGTACTACTGTTAGAAATCCTCAGTCCATTTTGTGGGAGAGTGAATGTGTGTGTTTGGGTTTTGGTTGTTTGTTTAGTGTATGATGCACAAACAGTATCAAGCAAATTCATAAAGTTGGCAGTTGGTAGTTATTTGTTCAGAAAATGTTCCAAACATCATAGGCTCATTGCAGCAATGCATGTCTGTTTGATATTTCAGAAACGGGGGGCATCAACACTTGCCAGTAGCCAGTGATTCAAACACTTTCCCATCCAAGGCTTGAATGTTAACTCTTAAATCTCAAAAGCGGCTCTCACTTCGTTTAACCTAATTAATCCAGAGGCTGGCTTTAATCACAGGACAGGGAAACACTGTTAAACACAAACGCACATGTACAGTCAAAACAGTCACTCTCTGTCACACACACAAACAAGAATACATAAACTATGACAAACACATAGTTGACTATGTAGACTTGAAAAGCAGTCTGCTGCACTCTGTCCACCTGCTGACGGCAAGGATATTTTTTTCCATGTACAAAGTAAAGAACCTGGACATGCAAAGAAAGAAGGATGTAGAAGGATAAAAGTGTGGCTTTATGCTTTGAACACTGTTCTGCAAATAGAGTGGCTGCAGGAAAGGAAGAGGAGGAAAGAATAGTCGGGCAAAACGACTATGAGGAGGAGTCAGTCTAAGTCCTAGTTTGTCTACTGTGTCCTCAATCCAGTTAATCCTCAATCCTTATGGTCAGTTCTCTACTACCAAGTGTTTGTGCTCACACACTCTTGACATACTAGTGTCTGGTCAGGGACGAGAAATACAGCATAAATCACCAATTGCATTTTCCCCCATTATAAAACATGACCATTTTCTGTTCTAGCGTGGCAACAGAGACTGACTAGTGGCCATACACGGCATAAACTCCACCCTCTTGTCTGAAAGTGAAAATATCTATTGTGGTCCACTCGTTTCCAGCCGATGTTCATATTGTGTATCATTGATCCGTGTCTAGGTCAATGCACTAACAGAGACCACCCAGTCCATGGTTTCCATTTGAGCTGTTTTCTTACGATCCTGCCCTTACTGTTGGTTTTTCGTAATATCCCACACACAATTTTATGAAAGACATTATTTTAGTCGTTTGGTAGGACAATTAAAGTTACTTAAATCTACTATTAAATGTTTAGATCCATATGAACTATCAAAAAAGTCCAGATGATCTGACAAATTATTTTGGCATATTAAAATGAAATGCAGATGATCAGATACAAATATAAATCCAGATCCTAATAATAACATTAATACAAGAGGAAAAATACTTTAATTGTTATAAAAGTTCAAGTTAAAATTTGGGCTATCAAACAAAAAAGAAATTGAATTGCCATTAATCGCATGGGTGTCCATAGTTAATCGGAAATTAATTGCATATTTTTTATCTGTTAAAATGTACCGTAAAGCGACATTTGTTCATCTTTTAATATTCTTAACATGGGAGTGGACAAAATAGGCTTGCTTTATGTACATTTATTTATGATTTGAAATCAACGTCCATCCATCCATCCATCCATCCATCCATCCGCCGCTTATCCGGTCGCGGTGGCAGCAGGCTAAGCGGGGTAGTCCAGACGTCCTTCTCCCCAGCAACGTTTTCCAGCTCCTCCTGGGGGATCCCGAGGCGTTCCCAGGCCAGATGAGATATATCATTTCTCCAGTGTGTTCTGGGTCTACCTCGGGGTCGCCTACCAGTCGGGCATGCCCGGAAAACCTCCAAAGGAAGGCGCCCAGGAGGCATCCTAATCAGATGCCTGAACCACATCATCTGGCTCCTTTCTACGCAAAGGAGCAGCGGCTCTACTCCAAGCTCCCTTTGGATGATCGAGCTCCTTACCCTATCCCTTAGGCTGAGCCAAGCCACCCTACGGAGGAAACTCATTTCAGCCGCTTGTACTCGTGACCTCATTCTTTCGGTCACTACCCAAAGCTCACTACCCGCTTCACACTCGACTGCAAACCTCTCCAGTGCGTGCTGAAGGTCAAGGTCTGAAGAAGCCAACAGAACCACATCATCTGCAAAGAGCAGAGAAGCAATTCTGAGGCCCCTAATCCGGATACATTCCTCCCCCCAGCTACGCCTTGAAATTCTATCCATGAAAATCACAAACAGAATCGGTGACAAGGGGCAGCCCTGGCGGAGTCCAACACCCACTGAAATCATATTTGACTTTGTGCCGAGCATACGGACACAGCTCTCACTCCGGTCAACCAAGACAGCCCAACAATGTCCAGAACCTTCAGCATCTCAGGGCGAATCTCATCCACACCCTGCGCCTTGCCACTGAGGAGCTTCTTAACTACCTCACTGACCTCTGTCAGGGACATAGGTGAGGCTCCTCCCGAGTCTTCAAACTCTGCCCCCTCCACAGAGGACGTGTTGGTGGGGTTAAGGAGTTCCTCAAAGTGCTCCTTTCACCGCCTGACGATATCCCCAGTCCGGGTCAGCAGTTCTCCTCCCCAGCTCAACAGAGCCTGGGCTAAGGCCTGCTTTTTCTTCCTGAGCCGTCTAATGGTTTGCCAGAACTTCCTTGAGGCCAAACGAAAGTCCTTCTCCATAGCCTCCCCGAACTCCTCCCACACCCGGGCTTTTCCTTATTTGACTAGCGAAGCTGCAGCCCTTCGGGCCGCTCGGTACCCATCTGATGCTTTAGGAGACCCTTGGGCCAACCTAGCCCGAAAGGAATTTAGTATACGGTACTTCTAAAATAGTTTTTTTATATCTATGAATGTATCTTTTTCAATTTCAAAAACACTGTCTTGTGCTGCATTATACAATGACCCATACAGTTTGTGGTTGACGACGTAATCTGAGACAGTTGCAGATGTGTCGCCTATGCCTCGCAACCTCCGACTGGATATCTAGCAGGTTTAATATCTGGTTGCGTCGGAGAGTCCAAATCCTGTAGTGTGAACGTTGTTGTGGCCAGTGTTGTTCCTCCATGGCTAATTTTGGACTTACTTGTTTTATAAATTGCAAGCTTTGTGTCTGAGTGCAGTGTGCAGGTAGATTTTGAGGCACATTTGAGCATATACGGAACAAGTCATTTAAAAGAACATTCGTCCCTGGGTGGGCTTGAACCACCAACCTTTCGGTTAACAGCCGAACGCGCTAACCAATTGCGCCACAGAGACCTGGAGACCAAGGGTATGTGGTGAATTTAGAAATTTTCCACATTTGACCTGTGTAACAAACGTTGAGATTTTATTTTACGTGTAGTTACTGTGTTGTTAACGTTTGGTTAAAGTTTAAATTACTGTGTCATTACTGTTTGGTTAAAATTCTGTTACCGTGTAAAAAGCTTAAAACCAAACTGTAATGCAAAATTAAATGAACATGCATAAGTGACTTACCAATTGCGCCACAGAGACCTGGAGACCAAGGAAATGTGGTGAATTTAGAAATTTTCTGCATTTGACCTTTGTAACAAATGTTTGGAGTTTATTTAATGTGTAGTTACTGTGTTGATCCTGTGTGGTTCAAGTTTAGTCACCTTGTTGTTACTGTGTCATTACCGTGTAATAACAGTAAAACAAACTGTAATGCAAAATTAAGTGACTGTAAAAGACTGTTCGTCCCTGGGTGGGCTTGAACCACCAACCTTTCGGTTAACAGCCGAACGCGCTAACCAATTGCGCCACAGAGACCTGGATAGCAAGGAAATCTGGTGCATTTAAAAAATAGTCTACCTTGTGGACCTGTGTGACAAATGTACAGATTTTTGTTGTTGTTTTCCTGTATAGATTTACTGGGGCTGCCGCATTTGGTCAATGTTAGTGATAGGGTTACTACATGCATGCACACTGCACTGCTGCTGACATACATTCAAGAAGTCTCTATTCTTCCAGCTGCCTCTATTGGCGCTGTGGCTTAGTTGGTTAAAGCGCCTGTCTAGTAAACAGGAGATCCTGAGTTCGAATCTCAGCAGTGCCTTTTTTGCTTTTGCGAGGGTGGTGGAATCTACGGCATAGTATATGTAAACATTATGATAATTTCCCCCGTACCTTGTATTTATCTTATACATATATTTACATATGGCCTATCTTTTTATGAGCTACGGTTGAACTGTTTGCCTTTTAATGCATTATTTAAGGCTAACAACGCTTTTTTGAGTATGACGAAGATATTACTTGGTCACTTCTCGAGTGTAGTGTATTTGATGGGGCTTAAGAACAAAAACAATGCCCCGTGTGAGGCTCGAACTCACGACCTTCAGATTATGAGACTGACGCGCTGCCAACTGCGCCAACGAGGCCTGCACGAGAGGGGTTGCGTAAGAGGTTTAGAATGCGGAAGACAGGACAGCCCATGGGGGGATGGGGAGTGTCAGGTTTCACATGCTAAAGATGCACAGAAAGCAGGACTGAATTTTGAACACTGATCACATGAAAAGATTAATGAGTGGGATCTAAAACTGTATAGTCCAAGAGTCTCTGTTATTAGCCCAGGTACTTCTATGAAGCCTTATGAACCCAATCTGCAATGTTTATTGTGGTAATTATGTAGTAATAATGTTATAATTATAATAAAAATAATAACAATAATAACAACAATACACTTTTTGACATGAATACAAAATTTCAGTATTTTTGCGTCTGGATTCCCTTCAGAAGCTTTCTTTCCAGATCTTAAATGTTCGGCACTTTGTCTTAATGGAAGCAAGTCCTCAATGTATATGTAGAAAGTGAAGGAGAAACAGTTGGATATTAAGTTGGTGCATTAACACACTCACTTGTAGGTGAAGATGAGCGTGGCTGTGATGCCTCTGATGTCTCTTGTACAGCATGGATGGCGCTACAAACTTCAGCAGTGTCAATTAGAAAATATTTGCTTTAATATTAAAATCATATTAGTCATTTGAATCAATCATTAAATCAAGTTTTATAATTTTATTGGCCATACACTATACATTTGAACTGTAATGAAAATACCAATTCGGTAGGGTTGAAAGGTTTTTCTAAGGCACTTAAGGAAAAAGCCTTCAGATCAGTCTTCTTGAAGTCTCAATATTTAACACATTTTGTCTGCCACCGGTTACGATCTCCCGTGAAGCTGTGACAAATTGCATAATGGCACAAGGAAGTGCGTCACTCAATCAGGAAGAGAATGTCATACTTGGAATATAGTCGTTGATTGTTCTAGCGACATGCAGTGACCACAAGCATTCTGCATGTCTTCATTGTGACGGTTAGGTAAAATAATTACACTAAGCAAACGGTAGGGGTTCCCAAAACCAGAAACTACATACAGCCCCTTTAAAGGGCTATTTCAATAGTTCGGTTTTGGGGAAATAATATATGTTCCTACTTACCCCTAGTTAGACGAGATGATTGATGTCCATTATTTTGTTGGTACGTCCAATAATTTGTTATTTTGGGAAGTAGGTAGGTAGCAACAATGGCTGCAAGCTATCAGACAATGATAGCATGGCTCCATGAAAAGTGACAAAATACACCTTTCTAAAAACTCCAAAGCTTTGTTATTTACATTTACATGTATCTTCTGTATTTTATACGTGTAGAAATTAAAATGTCAAAGCGAGACATTGTCATTGAAACACAATTTTTGCTAAGCTTAACCATAGTTTTACCTTTTGCCAGGTAGGCAGCCTCACAACAACACTGCATATCTGTCCACTTTCGACGGAGTCATGCTAGCAGTTTCCGATAGCGTGTAGTCATTGTTGCTAAGCTAGCTACATTTACCTACCTTCTTACCTAAATAACTCATTATTGGACGTACAAACATAAGATTGATATTGATCATCTGCTCTGTTTAACTAGCAAGTGTTGAGATGGTTGCTGGTTTTGCTATTTTATAATCTAACACACTCCGGTGCAACATTTGAGCCAGCTAGCGGCTAGCAGCTATCGCTAGCTACTGGCATGTCTCCTCCTAATACAAAAAACTGTGCATCTACACACTCTCAACCTGCTCAGGGTCTCCACTGTTTGACTCCCCATTGCCAACCTGTGGATTATATAACCATATTTATAGATTACTACCTTCTGTGCTCCACTATTACTTCTGTAATGACATCGACATTGATGTATCCCGTGGCGGAGCTGCAACTACTTCGTTCCCAGCTTAACCCTGTTAACCTACAATGACGAATCTAAATATAACCAATGTGGGTCTCGTCAGAATTTCTAACAATAAAATGTTTAGCATCTGTCTGTGCCATGTCTTCTAATGTGGTGCTCCTTGGTTATTTTAGCGTACACATCGGAGATTCCACCAGTGGTTTTACTAATGATTTTATCTCAACCCTTGAATGCCTTGACATCACTCAATGTCACCTTCCCATCACACAACAATGGACACATATTGGATTTAGTCTGCTCCATGGGGATCAATCCTTGCAACCTCACTGATGTGGCGTGCCCCGTCTCGGACAACAAGGTTGTGCTGTTTGAAGTTTGCCCCATAACCATGCAAAAAGAGAAGTGCCCCACGACCTTCAGAAACATAAAAAAACATTAACATTTCTGATCTTATGAGCCTAATGAACTCCCACCCAAGTCCTGCCCCACTCTCCTCCCCTGCCTCTACAATGACTTGCCTTGTTGACTACCTCTCATCCTCCCTTGAGTCCCTGACCCCCTGAAAACCCATACAGTGTCATTCACCTACATTTCTCTTTGGTACTCCCCCAACCTCCAGAAGCTTAAAACCACTGGGCGTTGTCTCGAGCGTCATGGCAAAAAAGCTGGGCTCTCAGTCCACACCCAAATGTACTCCCTACACCAATACAAGGATGACCTCTCTACGGCTACATAGAGCCTCCTACTACGCTAACATCATCAGTAATGGAAAAGGCAATATGAGAGTCCTCTTATCAACCATTAGCCATTTGCACCCCCCCCCCCCCCCACACACACACACACACACTTTCCGGTAACATACGCTAACTCCTCTGCCCTGTTTTTATTACTCATGAATGATAATGATCAGGCAAAGTATTATTTGTGGTTCTGCGTTCACTTAAGCGTATTTGATTAGCCCACAAGTTAAGTTGAAATCTTTGAAGCTTGCAAAAGCTAGTAGTTTAACTGAACACTTCTGGCACATTGTTGTACAGTTTAACACGTTTCATTATTGCTGCTATTAAACAGAAAACAAAGAGATAATTTTGGCAGTTTATTTAAAACTGATGTAATGACTTTGAAATATATTGTTTATGACCACATTTACCTATTTTAACAGTAGAGATCACCAAGATGTCCCCTGTTTATGTACACAAGGAGACTTTCAAAAGTATCGTTATCGGGATACTTGACATAATATTGCTTGGTATCGGGTTGAAAACAAAGTCTGTGCTATTGCCCATCCCTGCTGTACTTGTGCTGTCGTTTATTTGGTTGTCATGACATCATGAGTTATTGACTTCCTGTCACTCATCCTCAAAGTGAAAAGACAGCGGACTACCATTCGTGTGACTTCAGTGGGAGCAGACTTCGCAGAGTCGTGTATACTATATGGGACTTCATTACATTTCATAAAATTCTGAAGCTGTGATGGCAATAATCTGCCGTTGCATTAACGTACATAGTAGAAACACTGATACCTACTAGTGGAGGCCCTTCTACGCCACGAATCAACTCTTAATCCAAGTTTAGGATTTCATTTACTGATTAAAAAACAATCCTAGCCTATGCATTATAAAGGGAAGCCTTACACAATGTCATGGCCAAGATTATGTTGTGTAACATTGTTTTCTTTCTCTTTGTAGAACATACAGTATGAAGAAGGGCCAGTTGGAAAGGGACTATGCACAGGTAAGAACAATGAATGTCTTCTAACCGTTTGGATTCTAGTGGAGTCTATTTGTTAGCTTATCCTATTTGTGAAAGCAACAATCAGACCCACACACATCAAGCTTTGGTTGATTTAAAGCACTATAGGCAGCTTTTTTATATTAACGGATTATCAGTACATTTCTTCTTATAGCACATTGTAATGTCTATGGGAGAATGAAAAACTCGCGGTTCAGATCAGTCCTCTTGAAGTCTCAATATTGAACACTAATTTTGTCTGCCAGCGGGCACGATCTCACGCAAAACTGTGACGAATTGCTTTATGGCACAAGGAAGTGCATCACTAATCAGGAAGAGATGTCCATACTTGGAGAATAGTCGTTGATCATGCTAGCAATATGCAGTGACCACGAGCATTCTGCATGTCTTCTTTGCGACGGTTAGGGAAAATAATTACACCAAACAAACGGAAGGGGTCGCCGAAATAATCTCCTACAGATAAAGTGCCTCTAGTAACTTTAAGGCATGAGTCACTGCTAGAGACAAAAATGTTGTCAAGGCCATCACAGCGTGTTGTGTGTGCATGTGTGCGTGTGTTTGAGCCCCAACACTGCCTTAGGATGTCAGCGGCATCATATGCAGGCCTCGTTTAGTACGGTTTATTAAATTTGCTTCACACCCGGTCATATAATATTTATTCACAAGGGAAAAAAGTTCAGTGGACTTAAATAACGTAACATAACTGTTTCCTTTTGGGTCAGTGTACCAGATGTGGAACTCTGTTGGGACAGTATCAGTGGTGTGAGAACAGAGCACTGAGCTAGGATAGTTTGACCTCTGCACTGCGGAGAGGAGGACTCTGGCTGGACCGGGCCTTTTCATATCGGCTCTTGGATCGCACACACACACACACACACACACACACACATACAAAAACAAGCTTACTCAAACATGCTTGCACACTCTCTGTACTCCTCCTGCCTGTGTTGCACAGCTGTCCACACAAATAAACATTGTTTTCTGCTTCTCATCATCCACAGCCAGACTGCTGTAGAGAAAACAGAAAAGATGCAGGGGCGAGAGGGGTTGGGGGCAGAAGTAGATTGGCGAAGACAATGACAGAGAGGCAGAGAGCAAGGGAGGGGAGGAAAAAAAGAGCAGGAGATGAGGTACATAAGCAAACGAGAGAAAAAAGGGACATAAAGAAATAAGTGTTAAGGATTCTCATGCGAAGGCAATGGAGAAGTTTGTTTGTGTTTCTGTCCATCCATACGAGAAAGAGAAAAAGAGAGGTGAAGCCTTTTTGGCTTCATGTGTGTCCAACTCGGCCCTCATTATCGATAAACTTCTGGGTCGACCCCTTCAACCCAGCAAAAGGGGTTGCCTAGCAGCCTTTACCATATCCTCACTCAGAAGGGGAATGGATTTCTCGACAGACAGATTAATGTACTGTATGCAAATGGTTTGCCGATAGGTCAAAATGCATTAAAAGTTCCTGTAGGCAGCATTATGTAGGAGGTAATTTAGATGACCCTTACCGTTTGCTTGGTGTAATTTTTTTCCCTAACCGTTACAAAGACGACGTGCAGGATGCTCGCAGTCACTGCATATCAGTAGAACAATCAGCGACTATTCTCCAAGTATGGGCATCTCTTCCTGGTTTAGTGATCCACTTCCTTGTGCCATAAAGCAATTCATCAAAGTTACGCGGGAGATTGTATCCTGTGGCAGACAAAATGAGTATTAAATATTGAGACTTCACGAGGGCTGATCTGAACCACGATTTTTTTCATTCTCCCATAGACAGTACAATATGCTATCAGAAGAAATGTATTGATAATACGTTAATACAAAAAAGCTGCCAATAGTTGTTTTAAGGTGTGGTGGCTTTAGAGCACCATGTGCAAATCTATAAATTGATTTGCACTATTTATCGTATATATAATATATCGGA
>JAPMUY010008408.1:47500-67572 GCA_026901105.3 Galaxias olidus | reverse complement strand
AGAGAGAGAGCATGCAACAGGGAAGGAGGGGGTAGACAAAAAGAGAGGAGAAGAGAGAGGTAAAGAGAGAGGGGGAAGGGGGCAGAGAGAGAGAGAGAGCATGCCACAGGGCTGGGGGCAGAGAGAGAGAGAGAGAGAGGCTGCCACAGGGCTGGGGGCAGAGAGAGAGAGAGCATGCCACAGGGCTGGGGGCAGAGAGAGAGCATGCCACAGGGCTGGGGGCAGAGAGAGAGAGAGAGAGAGAGAGAGAGAGAGAGAGAGAGAGAGAGAGAATGCCACAGGGCTGGGGGCAGAGAGAGAGAGAGAGAGAGAGAGAGAGAGAGAGAGAGAGAGAGAGAGAGAGAGAGAGAGAGAGCATGCCACAGGGCTGGGGGCAGAGAGAGAGAGAGAGAGAGAGAGAGAGAGAGAGGAAGAGACAGAGAGGCAGAGAGAGAGAGAGAGAGAGAAAGAGAGTGGGGCAGAGAGAGAGAGTGAGAGTGTGAGAGATGCCACAGGGCTGGGGGCAGAGAGAGAGAGAGAAAAGAGAGAGAGAGAGAGCATGCCACAGGGCTGGGGGCAGAGAGAGAGAGAGAGAGAGAGAGAGAGAGTATGCCACAGGGCTGGGGGCAGAGAGAGAGAGAGAGAGAGAAAGACACAGCGCTGGGGGCAGAGAGAGAGAGAGAGAGAGAGAGAGAGAGAGTATACACAGAGAGAGAGAGAGAGAGAGAGAGAGAGAGAGAGAGAATATGCCACAGGGGCTGGGGGCAGAGAGAGAGAGAGAGAGAGTATGCCACAGGGCTGGGGGCAGAGAGAGAGAGAGAGAGAGCATGCCACAGGGCTGGGGCAGAGAGAGAGAGAGAGAGAGAGAGAGAGAGAGAGAGAGAGAGAGAGAGAGAGAGAGAGAGAGAGAGAGCATGCCACAGGGCTGGGGGCAGAGAGAGAGAGAGAGAGAGAGAGAGAGAGAGAGAGAGAGAGAGAGCATGCCACAGGGCTGGGGCAGAGAGAGAGAGAGAGAGAGAGAGAGAGAGAGAGAGAGAGAGAGAGCATGCCACAAGGCTGGGGGCAGAGAGAGAGAGAGAGAGAGAGAGAAAGAGAGAGGCAGAGACAGGGGGGGCAGAGAGAGAGAGAGAGAAGGGACAGAGAGAGAGGGGGGGGGGGGCAGAGAGAGAGAGAGAGAAGGGACAGAGAGAGAGGGGGGGCAGAGAGAGAGAGAGAGAGAGAGAGAGAGAGAGAGAGAGAGAGAGAGAGAGAGAGAGAGAGAGAGAGAGAGCATGCCACAGGGCTGGGGGCAGAGAGAGAGAGAGAGAGAGAGAGAGAGAGAGAGAGAGAGAGAGAGAGAGAGCTTGCCACAAGGCTGGGGTGAGAGAGAGAGAGAGAGAGAGAGAGAGAGAGAGAGAGAGAGCATGCCACAGGGCTGGGGGCAGAGAGAGAGAGAGAGAGAGAGAGAGAGAGAGAGAGAGAGAGAGAGAGAGAGAGAGCAAGACACAGGGCTGGGGGCAGAGAGAGAGAGAGAGAGAGAGAGAGAGAGAGAGAGAGAGAGAGAGAGCATGCTACAGGGCTGGGGAGAGAGAGAGAGAGAGAGAGAGAGAGAGAGAGAGAGAGAGAGAGAGAGCATGGGGGGGGGCAGAGAGAGAGAGAGAGAGAGAGAGAGAGAGAGAGAGAGAGAGAGAGAGAGAGAGAGCATGCCACAGGGCTGGGGGCAGAGAGAGAGAGAGAGAGAGAGAGAGAGAACAAGGGGGCAGAGAGAGAGAGAGAGAGAGAGAGAGGCATGAAGAGAGAGAGAGAGAGAGAGAGAGAGAGAGAGAGAGAGAGAGAGAGAGAGAGAGAGAGAGAGCATGCCACAGGGCTGGGGGCAGAGAGAGAGAGAGAGAGAGAGAGAGAGAGAGAGAGAGAGAGAGAGAGAGAGAGAGAGAGAGAGAGAGAGAGAGAGAGGGGGCAGAGAGAGAGAGAGAGAGAGAGAGAGAGAGAGAGAGAGAGAGAGAGAGAGAGAGAGAGAGAGAGCATGCCACAGGGCTGGGGGCAGAGAGAGAGAGAGAGAGAGAGAGAGAGAGAGAGAGAGAGAGTTGTGCCTGGGGGCAGAGAGAGAGAGAGAGAGAGAGAGAGAGAGAGAGAGAGAGAGAGAGAGAGAGAGAGAGAGAGAGAGCATGCCAGAGAGAGAGAGAGAGAGAGAGAGAGAGAGAGAGAGAGAGAGAGAGAGAGAGAGAGAGAGAGAGAGAGAGAGAGAGAGAGCATGCCACAGGGCTGGGGGCAGAGAGAGAGAGAGAGAGAGAGAGAGAGAGAGAGAGAGCATGCCAGAGAGAGAGAGAGAGAGAGAGAGAGAGAGAGAGAGAGAGAGAGAGAGCATGCCACAGGGCTGGGGGCAGAGAGAGAGAGAGAGAGAGAGAGAGAGAGAGAGAGAGAGAGAGAGAGAGAGAGAGAGAGAGAGAGAGAGCAGAGAGAGAGAGAGAGAGAGAGAGAGAGAGAGAGAGAGAGAGAGAGAGAGAGAGAGAGAGAGAGAGAGAGAGAGAGCATGCCACAGGGCTGGGGGCTTGTGTGTCTGACAGGTAATTGTTCTTACACACAGAGAGACACACAGAGAAACACAGACACACACACACACAAAGTGCTGCTGTCATACTGTTCACACACACACACACACACACACACACACACACACACACACACACACACACACACACTCACGTTCAAACACACACTCACTCACACACACACACACGCGCACGCACACTCTCTCCTTAGGGTTTGGAGTGTCACCATGACAGATGAACAAGTAGCACTGTGCAGCAAGCCATGGTAAAACCAGTGACACTGCAAACACACACACACACACACATATGCACGCACACTCACTAACACATACACACACTAACACACTCACATGCACACACACACAAAATACTGTCTCTGACTAAATCAAACAAAATTCTCTGTTCTTTTTTCCTGACTTTATCTCGAGTGTGTATTCTGCCCCAACCCCCCCTGCCCCTGAATACAACTCCACCTACAGACCCCAACTCTGCGCCTCACACACACACACACACACACACACACACACACACACACACACACACACACACACACACACACACACACACTGTACACACACACATTCAGTACACACACACACACACACACACACACACAGTATAACCCTAACCAATGTACTGGTCTGTAGACCATTATGCAGTATAACCCTAACCCTAACCAATGTCAGCTGGTCTGTAGTCTATTCAGCAGTATAACCCTAACCAATGTACTGGTCTGTATGGTGGTGTATGTTATCAATACACTGGTCTGTATGGTGGTGTATGTTATCAATTTACTGGTCTGTATGGTGGTGTATGATATCAATACACTGGTCTGTATAGTGGTGTATGTTATCAATGTACTGGTCTGTATAGTGGTGTATGTTATCAATGTACTGGTCTGTATGGTGGTGTATGTTATCAATGTACTGGTCTGTATGGTGGTGTAAACCCACTTTAACACATGTAACCATTTGGAATGTTAAGTGGTGTATAGGGATGTATTTTGTTCTTCTGTTTTAAATCTGGTTAGATATAAAGCAAAATTGCTTCAATATTTGATCCAACAACATGCCTATTGCAGGATCAATACTCTAACCACTTGCCCATGTCTAAAATAAAATTAAAAAAATGACGGTAAAAATAGTACAAAAAACAACATCCTTCATTAAATTCGCACAAAACACTACCCTACTCTTACCAGCAGAGGGCGACAGAGGGCAGTGATCGGTGCAGAGTATTCTAGCGTGGCCATCCTTCCAGATCTTTCAAAATTCTAGAGAGCGGCTATCCTGATGGAGAAAAGCTACTATAACAGAAAAGACATCATCTAAAATGAAGAGGTTCTATAACAGTAAAGATAGCAGACAAAATGAAAAGGTTCAATAACAGTGTAAAGCAGACGAAATGAAGAGGTTCTATAACAGTGTAAAGCAGACGAAATGAAAAGGTTCTATAACAGTGTAAAGCAGACGAAATGAAAAGGTTCTATAACAGTGTAAAGCAGACGAAATGAAAAGGTTCTATAACAGTGTAAAGCAGACGAAATGAAGAGGTTCTATAACAGTGTAAAGCAGACGAAATGAAAAGGTTATATAACAGTGTAAAGCAGACGAAATGAAGAGGTTCTATAACAGTGTAAAGCAGACTAAATGAAAAGGTTATATAACAGTGTAAAGCAGACGAAATGAAAAGGTTCTATAACAGTGTAAAGCAGACAAAGTCGGCCAGCATGACACACTTATTGATGAATTAGGTCTTTTAACCTTTGAACTCAACAAATGCAGGCGGAATCTCTATGATTCACACAGGCTTGACCACATGGGCTGCGTGTCAATACGCACACTACCATACCATACAGTAAGCCAGCAAAAGGTTTGGTATGTCCCAATGCATAGCATGTCAAATGCAGTATGCCAAAAAATACCAGGATGTCCCATTGCGACAGTACCCACAAACTCCAGCAGAGGGCGATGCCTGCCTTCAAATTCGAGCGTCTGGTGGTAGGAGGACTCAGTGAAGAAGCGGCCAAAGGCACACCTTGGTTTGAGACAGACACAGTACAGTGTATGTGAAGACACATCGTGGCTTTGTACCATTTTTAAAAGGAATGTTTTTGTTAAAAGCTTATGTTCCAACCTGTAATAGAATGGCAGAATTGTCCACAATACCAGGTGAACCAACAAATTTCATTCTAAAAGCAAGAGACGGGTATTTTGTCTTTGTTAAAACAGCATAATATTCTGTAAAAGCATAAAATATCATAAGTCATAGAACTCACCCGGTTCATACATACATACTCACTCATGGCGGGGGAAGCCTCTGGACAGACCTGGTAAGCCCAAGCGTGTAGTGCGGGTGACCTGGGAACGTCTGGAGGAGTCCCCGGTCCGGGAGGCCTTCAACTCACACCTCCGGCGGGGCTTCTCTGGCATCCCTGTGGAGGCTGGGGGCATTGAACCGGAGTGGGCGATGTTCAAAGCCTCCACTGCTAAAGCTGCGTCTGAGAGCTGTGGTCTCAAGGTCTTAGGTGCCTCAAGGGGCGGTAACCCTCGACCCCTCGAACATCCTGGTGGTCAGGGGAGCCGTCCGATTGAAGAAGGTTCTCAGCAGGAAACCGATGGATTGTCTACTCCAAGTAGGGAATGAGTCTTTACCCCAAGTGAAGGAGTTCAAGTATCTCGGGGTCTTGTTCTCGAGTGAGGGGAAAATGGAACGAGAGATGGGCCGGAGAATTGGAGCAGCGGATGCGGTGTTGCAGTCGCTTTATCGCACCGTTGTGACGAAGAGAGAGCTGAGCCAGAAGGCAAAGCTCTCAATCTACCGGTCTATCTTCATTCCTACTCTCACCTATGGTCATGAAGGGTGGGTCATGACCGAAAGAACGAGATCGCGGATACAAGCGGCGGAAATGAGTTTCCTCCGGAGGGTGGCTGGCATCTCCCTTAGGGATAGGGTGAGAAGTTCAGCCATTCGTGAGGGACTCGGAGTAGAGCCGCTGCTTCTTTGCGTAGAAAGGAGCCAGTTGAGGTGGTTCGGGCATCTAGTAAGGATGCCACCTGGCCGCCTCCCTAGGGAGGTGTTCCAGGCACGTCCAGCTGGGCGGAGGCCGCGGGGCAGATTTAGGACCAGGTGGAGGGATTATATCTCCACACTGGCCTGGGAACGCCTTGGTATCCCCCAGTCAGAGCTGGTTAATGTGGCCCGGGAAAGGGAAGTTTGGGATGCCCTGCTGGAACTGCTACCTCCGCGACCCGACCCCGGACAAAGCGGATGAAGATGAAGAGATGAAGACCACAAACCCAGCAAACTATGTCAGGTATTGTGTGTGTGCTGTGTGTGTGTGTGCTCGCTCTCTCGCTCTCTCTCTCTCTCTCTCTCTCTCTCTCTCTCTCCTTATCTCGACGTTAAACGGTGAATAAAGAAAACTGTCGGACCGATATTATTAAGTGTTAAGTTAACAAGGTGCTTGGGGGAACCAGACGAGCCTATCCAACCGTTCACCAAGCTCCACGTGCTCTTAGAAAATAGAAAAACAGAGGGGAGGAAAGACAGAGAGAGAGAGACAGAGAGAGAGAGCGAGAGAGAGAGAGAGAGAGAGCGAGGAGAGAGGGTACAGTGAAGGATAAGAGGAGTGTTTATTTTCCCAGACCATCATTGAGGATCAGCATATCGTCCTGTTGCTTCCTGTTTACCAGGCCATGCTGCTAATATATCTTTACCTTCTAACACTTAAACCTTACATTACACTATATCTTTACCTTCTAATACTTAAACCTTACATTACAATATCTCTTTACCTTCTAATACTTAAACTTTACATTACAATAAAGTCCCATCTCTCCTCTTCCTGTTTCTATGTTAGTCCCATCTCTCCTCTTCCTGTTTCTATGTTAGTCCCATCTCTCCTCTTCCTGTTTCTATGTTAGTCCCATCTCTCCTCTTCCTGTTTCCACGTTAGTCCCATCTCTCCTCTTCCTGTTTCTATGTTAGTCCCATCTCTCCTCTTCCTGTTTCCACGTTAGTCCCATCCTCCTCTTTCTGTTTCTATGTTAGTCCCATCTCTCCTCTTCCTGTTTCTATGTTAGTCCCATCTCTCCTCTTCCTGTCTCCGGAAAGATCTCCACTAATCCGTGTGTGTCTAAATGTTGGCAGAAGGCAGGATGAATGCCATATCTGTGGATGTTTTGTGGGTTATGGAGGATGCCAAGCTAGAGACTCACTGTCAGCATCATGGAAGAGGTGGTGGAGATTTACATTGATCATTACTGTATTAGAATGATGTTTATCTTTACTTTACTAGAAATAATACAGAGGCAAGCTTTAAATCTCTTAAAAAAAGTTTGATTTTAATTTGTGTGAGAGGTTATTGCAGGGAGTCTGACCTGTTCTTCAAAGGGTCCACACTTGCAGACACACTAACACTCCCTCACTTAGAGGGCCAGTGAACTTTGCTGGTGGAAAATGGAATTTGCTGATAGTGATCCATTTCTCTGGCACCAGCTGACCGTTGCTTTTGATAAACTATCTTTGGTAAGCAGAGTCTGTCTCAGGTGCGAACCTTGCAGTGTGGCTGCCTATGTAGCACCTGTCTGCTTGGGAGCTCTCAAGCTCTGTAAAAAAAGAGACTTTAAGAAATGTCGTGACACTGAAGGGATTTTAGTTCCTACAAATGACATGATACTATAAGCTCTTGTACCAACCAAACGAATCAGTGCCAAGGGTCGTCAGGGCGTGGACGCATCTGCTACCAGCAGGGGGGTCGGCACCTGCATTCTACACTCTGATAGGACAGGAGCTGACCTCCAGGTCATACCACTGACTGGTTTTAGTACTTTGACCTGTCCTTAAGACTGTGTTGTGTTCTGTTTAGACTGTGTTGTGTTCATTTTAGACTGTGTTGTGTGCTGTTTAGACTGTGTTGTGTTTAGACTGTGTTGTGTTCTGTTTAGACTGTGTTCTGTTTAGACTGTGTTGTGTTTAGACTGTGTTGTGTTCTGTTAAGACTATGTGTGTTCTGTTTGTAAGTGTTGTGCTCTGTTTGTGTTGTGTTTAGACTGTGTTGTGTTCAGTTTAGACTGTGTTGTGTTCTGTTTGTATGTGTTGTGTTCTGTTTGTATGTGTTCCGTTTAGACTGTGTTGTGTTCAGTTTAGACTGTGTTGTGTTCTGTTTAGACTGTGTTGTGTTCAGTTTAGACTGTTTTGTGTGCTGTTTAGACTGTGTTGTGTTTAGACTGTGTTGTGTTCTGTTTAGACTGTGTTGTGTTTAGACTGTGTTGTGTTTAGACTGTGTAGTGTTCAGTTTAGACTGTGTTGTGTTCAGTTTAGACTGTGTTGTGTGCTGTTTAGACTGTGTTGTGTTCTGTTTAGACTGTGTTCTGTTTAGACTGTGTTGTGTTCTGTTTAGACTGTGTTGTGTTGTGTTTAGACTGTGTTGTGTTGTGTTTAGACTGTGTTGTGTTCTGTTTAGACTGTTTTCTGTTTAGACTGTGTTGTGTTTAGACTGTGTTGTGTTCTGTTTAGACTGTGTAGACTGTGTTATGTTGTGTTTAGACTGTGTTGTGTTGTGTTTAGACTGTGTTGTGTTCTGTTTAGACTGTGTTGTGTTGTGTTTAGACTGTGTTGTGTTGTGTTTAGACGGTGCTGTGTTCTGTTTAGACTGTGTTGTGTTCTGTTTAGTCCGCGTTGTGTTTGGTCTGTGTTCTGTTCTGTTTGGTCTGTGTTGTGTTGTGTTTAGACTGTGTTGTGTTTAGACTGTGTTGTGTTGTGTTTAGATTGTGTTGTGTTGTGTTTAGATTGTGTTGTGTTGTGTTTGGTCTGTGTTGTGTTGTGTGTCATGGGCCAGCAGAGATGTGCAGCAGACAGCCGGACGCTGTGTTGATTCTCAGCGAGGGTCTGGGAAAACGACGCTTTCTATCCTTCACTGCACCTCCTATTTGTCTCCTTCTCTCTCCTCCCTCTGCTCTCTCTCTCTTTCGCCTTTCCATCCCACCATCTCTCTGTTCTCTCTGTGGCCTCAGTGCATGCTGTGGTTGGCTGGGTTCCTTTCTGAAGTGTGTGTGATGATGGGCTGTTGTGTTGTCCCTCTCCTCCACTGAGCCTGGTCAGCCTGAACAGCCCACAGGAGGACAGCCCACACAGCCTGGAGGAGAGAAGGAAGAGAGGAAAGAGAGGGAAGGGGAGGGGAGGGGAGAGGGGAGGAGAGTGGGGAAGAGAGGGGAGGAGAGTGGGGAAGACAGGGAACGGAGGGGAGAGAGTGGAGGAGAGGGGGCAAGAGGGGAGGGGAGAGGGGATGCTTATTATTTCTTTCAGCAATTGGTCTTTTTGGTGGTCTTTCAATCTTTACCCTGGGGCTGCAGTAGTGTGTCTGGGTACTGGAGGGGCAGCAGGGGCTGCAGTAGTGTGTCTGGGTACTGGAGGGGCACTAGGGGCTGCAGTAGTGTGTCTGGTACTGGAAGGACAGCAGGGGCTGCAGTAGTGTAGTGTGTCTGGGTACTGGAGGACAGCAGGGGCTGCAGTAGTGTGTGTCTGGTACTGGAAGGACAGCAGGCAGCGGGGGACAGCAGGGGGCTGCAGTAGTGTGTCTGGCACTGGAGGGGGCAGGGGCTAGGTGTGCTGCAGTAGTGTGTCTGGTACTGGAGGGACAGCAGGGGCTGCAGTAGTGTGTCTGGGTACTGAGGACAGCAGGGGCTGCAGTAGTGTGTCTGGGTACTGAGGAGGGGGCAGCAGTGGGCTGCAGTAGTGTGTCTGGGCACTGGAGGAGGGACAGCGGGGGCTGCAGTAGTGTGTCTGGGTACTGGAGGGGCAGCGGGGGCTGCAGTAGTGTGTCTGGGTACTGGAGGAGGGGCAGCAGGGGCTGCAGTAGTGTGTCTGGGTACTGGAGGAGGGGCAGCAGGGGCTGCAGGGCAGTGCAGTAGTGGTGTCTGGGTACTTGAGGAGGGGGTGCAGGGGCTGCAGTAGTGTGCCTGGGTACTGGAGGAGGGGCAGCAGGGGCTGCAGTAGTGTGTCTGGTACTGGAGGAGGGACAGCAGGGGCTGCAGTAGTGTGTCTGGGTACTGGAGGGGCAGCAGGGGCTGCAGTAGTGTGTCTGGGTACTGGAGGGGCAGGGGGGCTGCAGTAGTGTGTCTGGGTAGCAGGGGGCTGCAGTAGTGTGTCTGGTACTGAGGAGGGGCAGCAGGGGCTGCAGTAGTGTGTCTGGGTACTTGAGGAGGGGCTGCAGGGGGCTGCAGTAGTGTGTCTGGTACTGGGGGGACAGCAGGGGCTGCAGTAGTGTGTCTGGTACTGGAGGAGGGACAGCAGGGGCTGCAGTAGTGTGTCTACTGAGAGGGCAGCGGGGGCTGCAGTAGTGTGTCTGGGTACTGGAGGGACAGCAGGGGCTGCAGTAGTGTGCCTGGGTACTGAGGAGGGGCAGCAGGGGCTGCAGCAGTGTGTCTGGTACTGGGAGGAGGACAGCAGGGGCTGCAGTAGTGTGTCTGGTACTGAGAGGGATACAGCAGGCTGCAGTAGTGTGTCTGGTACTGGGAGGAGGCAGCAGGGGCTGCAGTAGTGTGTCTGGGTACTGGAGGAGGGGACAGCAGGGGCTGCAGTGTGTCTGGGTACTGGAGGGGCAGCAGGGGCTGCAGTGTCTGGGTACTGGAGGCAGCAGTAGCTGCAGTAAGTGTGTCTGGGTACTGGAGGAGGGGCAGCAGGGGCTGCAGTAGTGTGTCTGGGTATTGGAGGCTGCAGGGGCTGCAGTAGTGTGTCTGGTACTTGAGGAGGGGCAGCAGGGGCTGCAGTAGTGTGTCTGGGTACTGGAGGGGCAGCAGGGGCTGCAGTAGTGTGTCTGGGTACTGGAGGGGCAGCAGTAGCTGCAGTAGTGTGTCTGGGTACTGGAGGAGGGGCAGCAGGGGCTGCAGTAGTGTGTCTGGGCACTGAGGGGCTGCAGGGGCTGCAGTAGTGTGTCTGGTACTGGAGGAGGGGCAGCAGGGCTGCAGTAGTGTGTCTGGGTACTGGAGGCAGCAGGGGCTGCAGTAGTGTGTCTGTTACTGGAGGCAGCAGGGGCTGCAGTAGTGTGTCTGGAGGAGGGGCAGCAGGGGCTGCAGTAGTGTGTCTGGGTACTGGAGGAGGGGCAGCAGGGCTGCAGTAGAGTGTCTGGGTACTGGAGGAGGGACAGCGGGGGCTGCAGTAGTGTGTCTGGGTACTGGAGGGACAGCAGGGGCTGCAGTAGTGTGTCTGGTACTGGAGGGGCAGCAGGGGCTGCAGTAGTGTGTCTGGGTACTGGAGGAGGGGCTGCAGTAGTGTGTCTGGGTACTGGAGGAGGGACAGCAGGGGCTGCAGTAGTGTGTCTGGTACTGGAGGAGGGGCAGCAGTAGCTGCAGTAGTGTGTCTGGGTACTGGAGGAGGGGAGCAGTAGCTGCAGTAGTGTGTCTGGGTACTGGAGGAGGGGCAGCAGGGGCTGCAGTAGTGTGTCTGGTATTGAGGGGCAGCGGGGGCTGCAGTAGTGTGTCTGGGCATTGAGGAGGGGCAGCAGGGGCTGCAGTAGTGTGTCTGGGTATTGGAGGGGCTGCAGGGGCTGCAGTAGTGTGTCTGGGTACTGAGGAGGGACAGCGGGGGCTGCAGTAGTGTGTCTGGGTACTGGAGGAGGGGCAGCGGGGGCTGCAGTAGTGTGTCTGGGTACTGGAGGCAGCAGGGGCTGCAGTAGTGTGTCTGGGTACTGGAGGGACAGCAGGGGCTGCAGTAGTGTGTCTGGGTACTGGAGGAGGGGCAGCAGGGGCTGCAGTAGTGTGTCTGGGTACTGGAGGAGGGACAGCGGGGGCTGCAGTAGTGTGTCTGGGTACTGGAGGGGCAGCGGGGGCTGCAGTAGTGTGTCTGGGTACTGGAGGAGGGGCAGCAGGGGCTGCAGTAGTGTGTCTGGGTACTGGAGGAGGGGCAGCAGGGGCTGCAGTAGTGTGTCTGGGTACTGGAGGAGGGGCAGGGGCTGCAGTAGTGTGTCTGGGTACTGGAGGAGGGGCAGCAGGGCTGCAGTAGTGTGTCTGGCACTGAGGGCAGCAGGGGCTGCAGTAGTGTGTCTGGGTACTGGAGGAGGGACAGCAGGGGCTGCAGTAGTGTGTCTGGGTACTGGAGGAGGGGCAGCGGGGGCTGCAGTAGTGTGTCTGGGTACTGGAGGAGGGACAGCAGGGGCTGCAGTAGTGTGTCTGGGTACTGGAGGGGCTGCAGGGGCTGCAGTAGTGTGTCTGGGTACTGGAGGAGGGACAGCGGGGGCTGCAGTAGTGTGTCTGGGTACTGGAGGAGGGGCAGCAGGGGCTGCAGTAGTGTGTCTGGGTACTGGAGGGGCAGCAGGGGCTGCAGTAGTGTGTCTGGGTACTGGAGGAGGGGCAGCAGGGGCTGCAGTAGTGTGTCTGGGTACTGGAGGAGGGGCAGCAGGGGCAGCAGTAGTGTGTCTGGTACTGGAGGAGGGGCAGCAGGGGCTGCAGTAGTGTGTCTGGGTACTGGAGGGGCAGCAGGGGCTGCAGTAGTGTGTCTGGGTACTGGAGGGGCAGCGGGGGCTGCAGTAGTGTGTCTGGTACTGGAAGGACAGCAGGGGCTGCAGTAGTGTGTCTGGGTACTGGAGGGGCAGCAGGGGCTGCAGTAGTGTGTCTGGTACTGGAGGAGGGGCAGCAGGGGCTGCAGTAGTGTGTCTGGGTACTGGAGGGGCAGCAGGGGCTGCAGTAGTGTGTCTGGGTACTGGAGGGGCAGCAGGGGCTGCAGTAGTGTGTCTGGTACTGGAGGAGGGGCACTAGGGGCTGCAGTAGTGTGTCTGGGTAGGAGGGGCACTAGGGGCTGCAGTAGTGTGTCTGGGTACTGGAGGAGGGGCACTAGGGGCTGCAGTAGTGTGTCTGGGTACTGGAGGAGGGGCAGCAGGGGCTGCAGTAGTGTGTCTGGTACTGGAGGAGGGGCACTAGGGGCTGCAGTAGTGTGTCTGGGTACTGGAGGAGGGGCAGCAGTAGCTGCAGTAGTGTGTCTGGGTACTGGAGGAGGGGCACTAGGGGCTGCAGTAGTGTGTCTGGTACTGGAGGAGGGGCAGCAGGGGCTGCAGTTGTGTGTCTGGGTACTGGAGGGGCACTTGGGGCTGCAGTAGTGTGTCTGGGTACTGGAGGGGCACTAGGGGCTGCAGTAGTGTGTCTGGGTACTGGAGGAGGGGCAGCGGGGGCTGCAGTAGTGTGTCCGGTACTGGAGGAGGGGCAGCAGGGGCTGCAGTAGTGTGTCTGGGTACTGGAGGAGGGGCAGCAGGGGCTGCAGTAGTGTGTCTGGTACTGGGGGGACAGCAGGGGCTGCAGTAGTGTGTCTGGGTACTGGAGGGGCAGCAGGGGCTGCAGTAGTGTGTCTGGGTACTGGAGGGACAGCGGGGGCTGCAGTAGTGTGTCTGGGTACTGGAGGGGCAGCGGGGGCTGCAGTAGTGTGTCTGGGTACTGCAGTAGTGTGTCTGGGCACTGGAGGAGGGGCAGCAGGGGCTGCAGTAGTGTGTCTGGGTACTGGAGGAGGGGCAGCGGGGGCTGCAGTAGTGTGTCTGGGTACTGGAGGGGCTGCAGGGGCTGCAGTAGTGTGTCTGGGTACTGGAGGAGGGGCAGCAGGGGCTGCAGTGCAGTGCAGTAGTGTGTCTGGTACTGGAGGGACAGCAGGGGCTGCAGTAGTGTGTCTGGGTACTGGAGGGGCAGCAGGGGCTGCAGTAGTGTGTCTGGGTACTGGAGGGGCTGCAGGGGCTGCAGTAGTGTGTCTGGGTACTGGAGGAGGGGCAGCAGGGGCTGCAGTAGTGTGTCTGGGTACTGGAGGAGGGACAGCAGGGGCTGCAGTAGTGTGTCTGGGTACTGGAGGGACAGCAGGGGCTACAGTAGTGTGTCTGGGTACTGGAGGAGGGGCAGCAGGGGCTGCAGTAGTGTGTCTGGGTACTGGAGGAGGGGCAGCAGGGGCTGCAGTAGTGTGTCTGGTACTGGAGGGGTAGCGGGGGCTGCAGTAGTGTGTCTGGTACTGGAGGGACAGCAGGGGCTGCAGTAGTGTGTCTGGGTACTGGAGGGGCTGCAGGGGCTGCAGTAGTGTGTCTGGGTACTGGAGGGGCTGCAGGGGCTGCAGTAGTGTGTCTGGTACTGGAGGAGGGGCTGCAGGGGCTGCAGTAGTGTGTCTGGGTACTGGAGGGGCTGCAGGGGCTGCAGTAGTGTGTCTGGTACTGGAGGAGGGGCAGCAGGGGCTGCAGTAGTGTGTCTGGGTACTGGAGGGGCACTAGGGGCTGCAGTAGTGTGTCTGGGTACTGGAGGAGGGGCAGCAGGGGCTGCAGTAGTGTGTCTGGTACTGGAGGAGGGACAGCGGGGCTGCAGTAGTGTGTCTGGGTACTGAGGAGGGGCAGCAGGGGCTGCAGTAGTGTGTCAGTGCAGTGTGTGTCTGGGTACTGAGGGGCAGCAGGGGCTGCAGTAGTGTGTCTGGGTACTGGAGGAGGGGCACTAGGGGCTGCAGTAGTGTGTCTGGGTACTGGAGGAGGGGCACTAGGGGCTGCAGTAGTGTGTCTCGGAACTGAAGGAGGGGAAGCAGGGCCTGAAGTAGTGTGTCTGGGTACTGGAGGGGCAGCTGGGGCTGCAGAAGTGGTTATCGGGAGTCCAGGAGGGGCAGCGGGGGCTGCAGTAGTGTGTCTGGGTACTGGAGGAGGGGCAGCAGTAGCTGCAGTAGTGTGTCTGGGTACTGGAGGAGGGGCAGCAGGGGCTGCAGTAGTGTGTCTGGGTACTGGAGGGGCAGCAG
The DNA here is from genome assembly GCA_026901105.3 of Galaxias olidus. Classification (NCBI taxonomy): domain Eukaryota; kingdom Metazoa; phylum Chordata; class Actinopteri; order Galaxiiformes; family Galaxiidae; genus Galaxias; species Galaxias olidus. The sequence goes on along the minus strand of JAPMUY010008408.1, from coordinate 53,326 downwards.
GGGCTGCAGTAGTGTGTCTGGTACTGAGGGGCAGCAGGGGCTGCAGTAGTGTGTCTGGTACTGCAGCAGGGGCTGCAGTAGTGTGTCTGGTACTGGGGGGACAGCAGGGGCTGCAGTAGTGTGTCTGGTACTGGGGGGACAGCAGGGGCTGCAGTAGTGTGTCTGGGTACTGGAGGAGGGGCAGCGGGGGCTGCAGTAGTGTGTCTGGGTACTGGAGGGGCTGCAGGGGCTGCAGTAGTGTGTCTGGGTACTGCAGCAGGGGCTGCAGTAGTGTGTCTGGGTACTGGAGGAGGGGCAGCGGGGGCTGCAGTAGTGTGTCTGGTACTGGAGGAGGGGCAGCAGGGGCTGCAGTAGTGTGTCTGGTACTGGAGGAGGGACAGCAGGGGCTGCAGTAGTGTGTCTGGGTACTGGAGGAGGGACAGCAGGGGCTGCAGTAGTGTGTCTGGGTACTGGAGGAGGGGCAGCAGGGGCTGCAGTAGTCTGTCTGGGTACTGGAGGAGGGGCAGCAGGGGCTGCAGTAGTGTGTCTGGGTACTGGAGGAGGGGCAGCAGGGGCTGCAGTAGTCTGTCTGGGTACTGGAGGAGGGGCAGCAGGGGCTGCAGTAGTGTGTCTGGGTACTGGAGGAGGGGCAGCAGGGGCTGCAGTAGTGTGTCTGGTACTGGAGGAGGGACAGCAGGGGCTGCAGTAGTGTGTCTGGGTACTGGAGGTACAGCGGGGGCTGCAGTAGTGTGTCTGGTACTGAGGGGCAGCAGGGGCTGCAGTAGTGTGTCTGGTACTGGTGGAGGGGCAGCAGGGGCTGCAGTAGTGTGTCTGGGTACTGGAGGGGCAGCAGTAGCTGCAGTAGTGTGTCTGGGTACTGGAGGAGGGGCAGCAGGGGCTGCAGTAGTGTGTCTGGGTACTGGAGGGGCTGCAGGGGCTGCAGTGTGTGTCTGGGTACTGGAGGAGGGGCAGCAGGGGCTGCAGTAGTGTGTCTGGTACTGGAGGAGGGACAGCAGGGGCTGCAGTAGTGTGTCTGGGTACTGGAGGAGGGGCAGCAGGGGCTGCAGTAGTGTGTCTGGGTACTGGAGGAGGGGCAGCAGGGGCTGCAGTAGTGTGTCTGGGTACTGGAGGAGGGGCAGCAGGGGCTGCAGTAGTGTGTCTGTTACTGGAGGAGGGGCAGCAGGGGCTGCAGTAGTGTGTCTGGGTACTGGAGGGGCAGCAGTGGCAGCTGTACACACACACACACACACACACACACACACACACACACACAGTTCAAATGAAGAAGCACACCTTTCATCTTTTCCCTGGGAGTGTACAGTGGTTGCAGATTAAACGCCTCCAAGGTAAACTCCTCACCTCATTTGTTACACTGAGACCTTACTGGAGAACGAACAGCTGAAAACATGGTTAGCCTGAGGTAAGCAACACCAAGCACACCCCTCCTCTTCCTCAGGGGCAGCACTCAAAGAGGAAGATGAGAATGCTTTATTCATGTTTTATTGAATCTGTCCTCACATTCTCCTTAGTCAGTTGGTACGGGTCACCTAACCTCAAATATAAAAACAGACTGCCGGGTAAAGTCAAAGTGTGCAGCAAAGTTGCAGGCACTAACTTGAACGACCTCACACATTTATACAAGGTCAGGACTTTGAAGAAGGCTGGTCAATCCTGGCTGATTCTAGCCACTCTCTGTCCAAGGAGTATCTGCTGCTTCTGTCAGGCCGCAGATATCATCTGCCAAGATGCAGGACCAAAAGACTTAAAAATGTTGATGTTGTCCTCTGTAAATGTTGTGTATTTATTATTGTCTGACTGCTGGCTGTAGATCAAAGAGCCCCTCTGGGAAAATAAAGGTGACTGGAACTCATTAAGTACTGCCTGGTCCTGCACACTATTCACCACCGGAACTTAAACTCAGTACGTACTGCCAGGTCCTGTACACTATTCACCACCGGAACTTAAACTCAGTACGTACTGCCAGGTCCTGTACACTATTCACCATTGGAAGTCCTCTGGTGTTTGGGAAAGAGGTTTGTAGAACACACACGCACACGCACACGCACACGCACACGCACACGCACACGCACACACAGAGAGAGACCATGTAAAGGCTTTCTCTTGACTTGCTCTAACTCCGCAAGGCTAGAAGGTTTGCTGTAAACAGAGAGAGAGAGCGAGTGAGAGCGAGAGAGAGAGAGAGGGAGAGACAGAGAGAGAGGGATAGTGAGTGATCAACATATACACATGCACACACACCCACCCACCCATACACACTCACTCACTCACACACACACACACACACACACACTGACATAAAAATTACAATTCAGAAACAGACACATAAAACACATATACATGCAACACAACACAAACAGGGAAACAAGTGATGCAGGATGGCCTTGTTTTGCTCCGATTGTACTCACTCACTCACTCACTCACTCACTCACTCACTCACTCACTCACTCACTCACTCACTCACTCACTCACTCACTCACTCACTCACTCACTCACTCACACACACACACACACACACACACACACACACACACACACACACACACACACACACACACACACACACACACACACACACACACACACACACACACACACACACACACACACACACACACACACACACACACACACACACACACACACAGCATTTAGTTTGTACAATACCTGAGTATTAGTGTTTTTACACAAAAACATGTAATTTTTTCATTATTTTTTAAACTATCTGTCTTATTGTGATCTATGCAAACCAATCAAAAATTGGAATTGTATAATTTTGTAAACTGCTTTGGCAATATTGTCTACTTGTGTACAGTCATGCCAATAAGGCATTGAAATTGAATTTAGAGAGAGAGAGAGAGAGAGAGAGAGAGAGAGAGAGAGAGAGAGAGAGAGAGAGAGAGAGACAGAGATTTGATTTTAACTACACTTTTATTTGCCAAAAGTCATTCACTCAAACACTGCCTCAAAACCAAACACTTTATACTGTTGACATACATGGAGAGCACTAGCTCTTCCTACACATTTAACAGCAACTCCCCATCCTCATCCACAGTACAAAGGACTTCTCCAGCTCCCCAAACCTCCACAAACAGAGAGAGAGACAGAGAGAGAGAGAGAGAGAGAGAGAGAGAGAGAGAGAGAGAGAGAGAGACAGAGAGAGAGACAGAGAGGGACAGAGAGAGAGAGAGAGAGAGAGAGAGAGAGATAATGTTGTAATGTATGTAATGTATGTATGTATGTAAGCATGTCTGTGTAAATTGTTGTAAATTGTTGTGTTTGTGGTAATATGCGTGGGTGGGTGGGTGGGTGTGTTTACATGTGTGTGTGTGTGTGTGTGTGTGTGTGTGTGTGTGTGTGTGTGTGACTTTGTATCTCAATAACAACTTCTGGAACATTCCTCTCTCTACTTTAAGAGCTACACAGAACCCAGGAAACATTCACATATTTGCCTTGAGGAGGAGGAGGAGGAGGAGGAGGAGGAGGGCAAGGAGGATGAGGAAAGAGAACAAGGACAGAAGGCTAAATATATATGTGTGTGTGTGTGTGTGTGTGTGTGTGCGTGTGTGTGTGTGTGTGTGTGTTCAGGCCAATAATGTGCTTGGTCATGTGTTGCTGACCTCCAGTGTAGGCAGAGAGCTGGCCAAAGGTCATGACCTTCCAAACAGCTGTTTAACTGTATGATGATGATGATGATGTGACCCTAGATGCTTCCTCCCAGTGTATGTACAACCATCTCTCAATCTCTCCTCCATCTCTTTCTTTCTCTCGTTCTCTCTTTTTTAATATCAACCCTTCTCCCTCTTTCTCTGGATATCTCTCCTATAGGATTTTTCCTCCTTGGCTTTGTTCCCATTGTGCTCCTCGTCTGAGTGTCTCTCCTTCACCTTCTTTCTTTCTCAATCATCCGCTCTCTAATCGTTTTCTCCCGCCGTTCCTCTCCGCCGTCCCTCTTATCGTCTTTCTTCCAAACTAAACCGTAGAGTCTCTCTGGTCTGAGCTGCTCTCTGCATTGTGCTGGCAGCGGGGGTGAAGTGGTGCTCTAGGCCTTAATGAGAGAGGAGCCCACTGCAGGCAGACAGGCTGCCTGTGGCTCTGTGAATCTCTCTGTGTTACTATGTGTCTCTCTGTGTCTCTGTGTTACTATGTGTCTCTCTGTGTTACTATGTGTCTCTCTGTGTTACTATGTCTCTCTGTGTTTCTGTGTTACTATGTGTCTCTGTGTTACTGTGTGTCTCTCTGTGTTACTATGTGTCTCTCTGTGTCTCTGTGTTACTGTGTGTGTCTCTGTGTTACTATGTGTCTCTCTGTGTTACTATGTGTCTCTCTGTGTCCCTGTGTTTCTATGTGTCTCTCTGTGTTACTATGTGTCTCTCTGTGTTACTATGTGTCTCTCTGTGTCTCTGTGTTACTATGTGTCTCTGTGTTACTATGTGTCTCTGTGTTACTATGTGTCTCTCTGTGTTACTATGTGTCTCTCTGTGTTACTATGTGTCTCTCTGTGTTACTATGTGTCTCTCTGTATTACTATGTGTCTCTCTGTGTTACTATGTGTCTCTCTGTGTTACTATGTGTCTCTCTGTGTTACTATGTGTCTCTGTGTTACTATGTGTCTCTGTGTTACTATGTGTCTCTCTGTGTTACTATGTGTCTCTCTGTGTTACTATGTGTCTCTCTGTGTTACTATGTGTCTCTCTGTGTTACTATGTGTCTCTGTGTTACTATGTGTCTCTGTGTTACTATGTGTCTCCCTGTGTCTCTGTGTTACTATGTGTCTCTCTGTGTTACTATGTGTGTTTGTGTTACTATGTGTTACTCTGTGTGTGTCTCTGTGTTACTATGTGTTACTCTGTGTGTGTCTCTGTGTTACTATGTGTTACTCTGTGTGTGTCTCTGTGTCACTATGTGTTTCTATGTGTCTCTCTGTGTTACTATGTCTCTCTGTGTTACTATGTGTGTCTCTGTGTTACTATGTGTTACTCTGTGTGTGTGTCTGTGTTACTATGTGTTGCTCTGTGTTACTATGTGTGTCTCTGTGTTACTATGTGTCTCTCTGTGTTACTATGTCTCTCTGTTACTCTGTGTGTGTCTCTGAGTTACTATGTGTGTCTCTGTGTCTCTGTGTTACTCTGTGTGTGTCTCTGTCTCTCTGTGTTACTATGTGTCTCTCTGTGTCTCTGTGTTACTATGTGTCTCTCTGTGTTTCTATGTGTCTCTGTGTTTCTATGTGTCTCTCTGTGTTACTATGTCTCTCTGTTACTCTGTGTGTGTCTCTGTGTTTCTATGTGTGTCTCTGTGTTTCTATGTGTCTCTGTGTTTCTATGTGTCTCTGTGTTTCTATGTGTCTCTCTGTGTTACTACGTGTCTCTGTGTTTCTATGTGTTACTCTGTTTGTGTGTGTCTGTCTTACTATGTGTTACTCTGTGTGTGTCTCTGTGTTACTATGTGTTACTCTGTGTGTGTCTCTGTGTTACTATGTGTTACTCTGTGTGTGTGTCTGTGTTACTATGTGTTACTCTGTGTGTGTCTCTGTGTTACTTTGTGTTACTCTGTGTGTGTGTCTTTGTGTTACTATGTGTCACTCTGTATGTGTCTCTGTGTTACAATGTGATCCACTGTGGCTCTGTGACTCTGTTGTTAGAGAGCTGAATGTTTGTGCCATGGCCTAACACTCCAATACATCTCTGTTACTCTGGCTCTGTGTTACTGTGTTACTGTGTCTCACTGTGTTACTCTGTGTTACTCTGTCTCACTGTGTTACTCTGTGTCTGTCTCACTCTGTGTCACTCTGTCTCACTGTGTTACTCTGTGTTACTCTGTCTCACTGTG
>JAPMUY010008408.1:22500-42500 GCA_026901105.3 Galaxias olidus | reverse complement strand
AAAATCTGTAAAAACATTACTTCAGAGAATGAGTTCCCTATACATGAAAACCTATTAGTCCTGTTAGGTTGATTGAACGGCCATCCAGCCAATCAGTCATTTGGCCAGCCCACCAGGCCAGCCAATCACAGTCATTTGGCCAGCCCACCAGGGAACTTGAGGGAAGATCAAACAGTTAAAGCACAGCGTACACACGTGCATTCTGTCACTCATGCTGTGAAAAAGAATTAGGGAATAACAGCAAATCCGTGTGAAACGGCTATTTGACCACTTAGTAATGCAAAAATTTCTTTTGTAACTTTGTGTTATGTGCTGTGTCAGCTAACATGAGTAATTGTACATAAAATGAATGAGGCTATTCGGTCGTTTTGCTAGCAAACTATGAACGCCAGCTTGTCATCAAACCTTTTTAGCTGGCATTGTGTAGCATTGTGTCACAACCAGATAGTAATTTCAAGTCTGAATAGCCCCACCCAGGTACATGTTCATCCTCAAACAGAAGCAGCATCTTTACTAGCCAATATGTAAAATGATTCCTGACACTGATTTAATAATGTGAACGCTGGTTCAATTTCAATTGACTACTGAAGAAGTCCACTGACTCACTGACACTAGTTTTGACGTCTTCAATGTTCTGTACCAGGATATGAGCGTGAGGCTGAGCGTTTTAATGTTCTGTACCAGGATATGAGCGTGAGGCTGAGCGTTTTAATGTTCTGTACCAGGATATGAGCGTGAGGCTGAGCGTTTTAATGTTCTGTACCAGGATATGAGCGTGAGGCTGAGCGTTTTAATGTTCTGTACCAGGATATGAGCGTGAGGCTGAGCGTTTAATGTTAAACCTACTGTGCTCTAACATCAGTTGCATGCTGGAGCAACAGCAACACCTTTAAACCAACACACCATTAAACTGTGGCCTTACTGACTGCACATTTCATATGCTGTTGAGTGATTTTCTGACAGATTGTTACCTATTTTTATAGTGTATTGTGGGTGACATAAGAGATGATAATTAAAGTCGTATTCTGTTTAAAGCCTAACTAAGTCTTATGCATGTTTTATTTGGGTTAGAAAAGGGAAAAAGGAAGGACGATAGATAGATACATGTTCTCTTTATGAATGTGTACGTCAATCATCTGTACATGTCCTAAGATATCAACAATATGATAATAATATAAATGTCTAAGTCAATCATCTGTACATGTCCTAATATCATCTTTAGAAGTCTAAAACTCTCTCTGGACTCTCTGGTCTGGCAGGAAGTGTTTTCTAGATGTTTGCTGTAGTAAGAGAGACATCTTTAGAGGTCTAAAACTTTTCATTTGTCATTTTTCTCCTGAGTCGTTCAGAAATAGTCATTTTCTTTTCACAATCTAACATTTGTGACACTTCTCTATAAAGTCAATAGCTGGGACCCTGAAACAGCATGGGTCACGTAGTTTCATTTTTTGGTTCCCTGATTGGATTTTGCATAGAGTCAGCCTGCTGCGGCCCCCTGGGTAGTCTTTAACCCCCCCCGGAGCATTCTGAATGCCCAGTCTGCTTCCTGGTTGGGAGGCGAGCTCATCTCCTCCTGAACCATAGCTCTCACACACACACAATGTGCCGTGTTTATCTGAAGCTGCGGGGTGGCCATTTGGAAAATTGGCTGTGCCCGGCCAGCCCTGAAAGAGCTGAAAAGAATCCAAGATGGCCGTGGGCTGGCAGCGGCGAGCGATGGGGGCTTCAGGCAGACAGCAGAGAAATGCCTTTGTATTGATTGGAGGGATTTTTACGGTTTACTTCACTGAACATTTACAAAACACTCTGGGACTCATCACACATACACACGTCACACACACACACACACTACTTCCCATCCCCTCCCCATTCCTTTCAAATCAGTCAACATGCCAAAACTGACTAATACCCTCTCCCCAAAATGAAAGCACACACACAAACACACACTTGTGATTTGTGTCAGTCAATGCGTATTACATCTCTAAACCCTGACAGCCTCCTCGCCATACGCGCACACATGCACATGCACAAACACACACACACACACACACACACACACACACACACACACACACACACACGCCTACACACACACTTTTCTCCCTTCTCCCTTTCTAGTTTTGCCATTCCCCTATGAACAGCACGTACAATGTCAGTTACATTTGGGGGTGGGGGGATAAACAGTTTTTAATAGAGTTCAAAATGTATGTTCAGAGAGGACCTGAGTGACAGACAAGCAAGCAGAAGTGTGTGTGTGGGGGAAGGGGGGGGGGGGTTAGTTACGGTGTGTGCGTGAGTGTGTGTGTCGGAATGTGTGTGTGAGTGTGTTTGAGTGAGTGTGTGTGTGTGTGAGTATGTGTGTTTCTGAGTGTGTGCGTGTGCGTGTGCGTGTGCGTGTGTGTGTGTGTATGCTAGACCAAGTAGGTGGTAGGCATCTGTCAGCACATTGTACCACCTGAGGATTTGACAGCTCAGAATCAAGAGGGTCCTGACTCAGCAATCTTCTCTGTGCATCGACTCAAAGGCTGTGTCCATGATAGGATTACACACACACACACACACACACACACACACACTGATCTCAAAGCCTGTGTCCATGATAGGATTACACACACACACACACACACACACACACACACACACACACACAAACACACTGATCTCAAAGGCTGTGTCCATGATAGGGTTACACACACACACACACACACACACACACTGATCTCACTGAAGGCTGTGTCCATGATACACACACACACACACACACTGACTCACACCATGATAGGGTGTACACACACTGATCTCAAAGGCTGTGTCCATGATAGGGTTACACACACACACACACACACACACACACTGATCTCAAAGGCTGTGTCCATGATAGGATTACACACACACACACAGTGATCTCACACACACACACACACACACACACACACACACACACACACACACACACACACACACACACTGATCTCAAAGGTTGTGTCCATGATAGGATTACACACACACACACACACACACACACACACACACACACACACACACATCTCAAAGTGTGTCCATGATAGGATTACACACACACACACACTGATCTCAAAGGCTGTGTCCATGATAGGATTACACACACACACACACACACACACACACTGATCTCAAAGGTTGTGTCCATGACAGGATTACACACACACTGATCTCAAAGGCTGTGTCCATGATAGGGTTACACACACACACACACACACACACACTGATCTCAAAGGCTGTGTCCATGATAGGGTTACACACACAGTGATGGTGTAAAGTAGAAAGTATCTTCATCTTCCTCCTCACAGAGACAGTAGCATGTTCTTCCTCACAGTGGCAGTCCCACAGCGCCTCTCACTGCACCCTCCTCATCTGCATATGAAACCCTCTGCCTGGCTTAGGTTATGAAACGCTATCACAAAGCATGACGCTAAATATAGGACACGTTTCAACAGCAACCTCAGAGTCATTGGCAATGGATTTAAATAGCTTTGACTGAACGACAGAAACAAAACAAAACAATTAGTCCAATAAGTTATATGGTTCTATGATATGGTTCTATGATATGAGGCTATGATATGAGGCTATGATATGATTCTATGATATGAGGCTATGATATGGTTCTATGATATGGTTCTATGATATGATTCTATGATATGGTTCTATGATATGGTTCTATGATATGAGGCTATGATATGATTCTATGATATGAGGCTATGATATGGTTCTATGATATGAGGCTATGATATGAGGCTATGATATGATTCTATGATATGAGGCTATGATATGGTTCTATGATATGAGGCTATGATATGATTCTATGATATGAGGCTATGATATGGTTCTATGATATGAGGCTATGATATGAGGCTATGATATGATTCTATGATATGAGGCTATGATATGGTTCTATGATATGAGGCTATGATATGGTTCTATGATATGAGGCTATGATATGAGGCTATGATATGGTTCTATGATATGAGGCTATGATATGAGGCTATGATATGAGGCTATGATATGGTTCTATGATGCTATGATATGATTATATGAAAATGCAGTTTGAGTGTGTCTCGTGTTGATTATTCATGATAACTCTGGGCTTAGGGGACTAAGACACGGCTTGTGCTCATCCTGCCATTCTACCGGTCACTGGGGAATAGCTTTTCATTTAGACTCTCTGCTGACTTCATTAGATGCTGCAAATGGTTTCATTTCCCCTAATTTGGTTTGGCAACGTAAACGAGTCATTCTTTCTCTTGTTGAAAAATCATTCAGGACGTTCTGTCAAAGCTTGGAAAACCAAAGCCACACTGACAGACACAGAGCTGAAGAGTCAGGCTAACCTTTACTGATGAATGCTGTGTCTGTGTTTGAGGACACATAGTCAGGCTAACCTGTACTGATGAATGCTGTGTCTGTGTTTGAGGACACATAGTCAGGCTAACCTGTACTGATGAATGCTGTGTCTGTGTTTGAGGACACATAGTCAGGCTAACCTGTACTGATGAATGCTGTGTCTGTGTTTGAGGACACATAGTCAGGCTAACCTGTACTGATGAATGCTGTGTCTGTGTTTGAGGACACATAGTCAGGCTAACCTGTACTGATGAATGCTGTGTCTGTGTTTGAGGACACGTATCATCATATCAGGAGTGGTCACATATAATAAATCTGAAATAACTTCATGTCCACTACTGGACTTAGTCAGTAGTCTAGTTTACACTACAGGGCCAAGCAGGGCTAGTCAATAGTCTAGTTTACACTACAGGGCCAAGCAGGGCTAGTCAGTAGTCTAGTTTACACTTCAGGGCCAAGCAGGGCTAGTCAGTAGTCAAGTTTACACTACAGGGCCAAGCAGGGCTAGTCAGTAGTCTAGTTAACACTACAGGGCCAAGCAGGGCTAGTCAGTAGTCTAGTTTACACTACAGGGCCAAGCAGGGCTAGTCAGTAGTCTAGTTTATACTGCAGGGTCAAACAGGGCTAGTCAGTAGTCTAGTTTATACTACTGGGCCAAGCAGGGCTAGTCAGTAGTCTAGTTTATATTACAGGGCCAAGCAGGGCTAGTCAGTAATCTAGTTTACACTACAGGGCCAAGCAGGGCTAGTCAGTAGTCTAGTTTACACTACAGGGCCAAGCAGGGCTAGTCTAATAGTCTGGTTAACACTACAGGGGCCAAGCAGGGCTGGTCAGTAGTCTAGTTTATACTACAGGGCCAAGCAGGGCTAGTCAGTAGTCTAGTTTATACTGCAGGGTCAAACAGGGCTAGTCAGTAGTCTAGTTTATACTGCAGGGTCAAACAGGGCTAGTCAGTAGTCTAGTTTATACTACAGGGCCAAGCAGGGCTAGTCAGTAGTCTAGTTTATACTACAGGGCCAAGCAGGGCTAGTCAGTAGTCTAGTTTACACTACAGGGCCAAGCAGGGCTAGTCAGTAGTCTAGTTCATACTACAGGGCCAAGCAGGGCTAGTCAGTAGTCTAGTTTATACTACAGGGCCAAGCAAGGCTAGTCAGTAGTCTAGTTTATACTACAGGGCCAAGCAGGGCTAGTCAGTAGTCTAGTTTACACTTCAGGGCCAAGCAGGGCTAGTCAGTAGTCTAGTTCATACTACAGGGCCAAGCGGGGCTAGTCAGTAGTCTAGTTCATACTACAGGGCCAAGCAGGGCTAGTCAGTAGTCTAGTTAATACTACAGGGCCAAGCAGGGCTAGTCAGTAGTCTAGTTAATACTACAGGGCCAAGCAGGGCTAGTCAGTAGTCTAGTTCATACTACAGGGCCAAGCAGGGCTAGTCAGTAGTCTAGTTTACACTGCAGGGCCAAGCAGGGCTAGTCAGTAGTCTAGTTTACACGGTGGGTCCAAGCAGGGCTAGTCAGCACTCAAGTATCCACGGAGGGGCCAAGCAGGGCTAGTCAATAGTCTAGTTCATACTACAGGGCCAAGCAGGGCTAGTCAATAGTCTAGTTTACACTACAGGGCCAAGCAGGGCTAGTCAGTAGTCTAGTTTACACTACAGGGCCAAGCAGGGCTAGTCAATAGTCTAGTTTACACTACAGGGCCAAGCAGGGCTAGTCAATAGTCTAGTTTCCACTACAGTTTCTAAGTCTTGTCTCCACTGTCCTCTGGGTAAAAAGACAGACTGGTCACATTGAGCTGAAATCTCAAACCACGCACCCTAATAACACCCTCCCAGCAATGCACCTTAGCAACATACCCTAACAACGCACCCTAACAACGCACCCTAACAACGCACCCTAACAACATACCCTAGCAACGCACCCTAACAACATACCCTAATAACGCACCCAAACAATGCACCTTAGCAATTTATCCTCACAACGCACCCTAGCAACGCACCCTAGCAACGCACCCTAGCAACGCACCCTGGCGACGCCCCCTGGCGACCCACTCTTTGGTCCCGTCTCTTTTCTAGCCCTTCCATCTACTGTCATCTCCCCTGCTCTCTCCTCCTCTCTATCTGTCAATCACTCTCTATCTATCAATCACCCTCTCTTTCTCTTTCTTATTTCCTCTTTTGTGTGTTTCTTTCTCATTTGAATGTAGATTACTGCTATTCATCTTTTATGAATGGCGCACCCTCACACAGGAAGTGGACTGAATGATATGACCCATTCAGAGTCCTACAACCCTAATCACACTCTCCACTTCAGTCCAACTGATTGTGTTTTCTCTCTCTCTCTCTCCTTCATGTTTTTCTCTCCTCTTTTTTTCTCTCTACTTCTTTATCTTGCTATCATCTTTTCCTTGTTGTCTTCGGGTCTCTCTCTTTTATCTCTGCTCTCATTATCTTTCTATTCCTCTGCTTTCTCTCTTAAAGTGTCACTCAAGACATCAGCCACATGATGCAGCCTCCCCACCAATTGATCCAGCCTGACAGTAAATTACTCTGCTTTCAATTACCAAACCCTTCACTCCCAGCTCCGTCAGAGACTGGATTTTCTCCCCCAGTGGATTTTTTTTACATTGGTCACAGAAATCGATTAGGTCCCCCATCACGACAGCCCTTTCCTGACCAACTCTTCTCGCTCGTTAGATGACAAAAGAATCAATTCGTTATGAAAGCAAACGACTCCCAGGCCTCTCATAATTCCCCAGTGGATTGGCTCATTGTCCTGTTGAGAGGTCCGTATCGACTCGTCCTCTCAAATCAGAACCAGTGGGCTCTACAGGCTACGTACTATGAAGGTTCTAGAAGGCTGTTCAGGCTACACAGAGAACACTATGAAGGTTCCAGAAGGCTGTTCAGGCTACACAGAGAACACTATGAAGGTTCCAGAAGGCTGCAGGGGGCGGGGAGGGGGGGGTCCTGTCTGGGTTAACAAAACAATGTGACCCCCATTCCTCATTATATTTAACTCTTTATAAATGTGATCTCTTTCCTGTAGGCCTACACACGTTTTTAAATTTACAATTCAAAAACACAGAGGCATAAAGTATATAAATTCATATTAACATATAACAGATATAAAAACTGTCCAGACCCCAGTACTATTGATATTTTAGTTTCAATGTAATTCACACTCAGAACATCAACATGTTGTTTGTGTGATTTCTTTGCATGCACACCCTGTCACTGTTTTCCTTTCACACTAAGAACCACAAAGACTAAAACAACGATTGTACAATGTTGGCTTATCATACAAAGTAGTTGGCTGGTTTGGTAGCTGTGTCTCTGCCAGAGCCCTAGTAGTGTAACATCAGATGTGTTAACAGTTTCTAATGGAGTCCCACACGGCTCAGTGCTGGGGCCTCTTCTATTCTGTTTATTCTGGCAGGACAAAAGCCTGGTTGTTTTCCCTAAGAAAGGCCCGCTCAATATCCAGTAAATGTTGACTGTAATATGTTGACTGCAATATGTTGACTGTAATACGTTGTATGTAATATGTTAATATGTAATATGTTGTATATAATATGTTAAATGTAATATGTTGACTGTGATATGTCCAATGTAATATGTTGACTGTAATATGTTAAATGTAATATGTTGACTGTGATATCTTAAATGTACTATGTTAAATGTAACATGTTGACTGTCTGGATGTTTTGCTGTTTGTGGATTTGTGCCGCCCTCCACGACAGATTCTGTTCAGATTATCTCCACCTCCCCTAACCTGTATTCAGCTGAAGTTAAGGCTGTGTTCAGCTGATGTTAAGGCTGTGTTCAGATGAAGTTAAGGCTGTGTTCAGCTGGAGTTAGGGCTGTGTTCAGATGGAGTTAAGGCTGTGTTCAGCTGGAATTAAGGCTGTGTTCAGCTGGAGTTAGGGCTGTGTTCAGCTGGAGTTAGGGCTGTGTTCAGCTGGAGTTAGGGCTGTGTTCATGGAATTAAGGCTGTGTTCAGCTGGAGTTAGGGCTGTGTTCAGCTGGAGTTAGGGCTGTGTTCAGCTGGAGTTAGGGCTGTGTTCAGCTGGAGTTAAGGCTGTGTTCAGCTGGAATTAAGGCTGTGTTCAGCTGGAGTTAGGGCTGTGTTCAGCTGGAGTTAGGGCTGTGTTCAGCTGGAGTTAGGGGCTGTGTTCAGCTGGAATTAAGGCTGTGTTCAGCTGGAGTTAGGGGCTGTGCTCAGCTGGAGTTAAGGCTGTGTTCAGCTGGAGTTGCAGCTGAACAGCTACAGTGTTGCTGTTGTTCCACAGATAGAGAGAGAGAGAGATAGGGAGAGAGAGAGAGAGAGAGAGAGAGAGTGAGAGAGATGGTGCGTGTCAATACCCATACTACCTTACTCTATAGTCAGTCAGAGAAAGATTTAGTATGTCCCAATATATACTATGTCAGATGCAGTGTGCCAAAATACATGCAACAATACATACTTTGCAAGTGCAGCTGAAGTATGAACTAAAAGAAAAAAAGTAGTAGTATGCGATATGCGACGCAGCGAGAGAGACAGAGAAAGAGACAGACAGAGAGAGAGAGAGAAATGGACAGAGAGAGGGAGAGAAATAGACAGAGAGAGGGAGGAGGGGAGATACACGCTGTGACTGCAGAGATTACGACCCCATTTTGAGAGAAATCACACAGGCAGGCAGCGAGGAGAAACAGGGTGAGAGTAAGTGTGTGTGTCTTTCTCTGTGTGTGTGTGTGTGTGTGTGTGTGTGTGTGTGTGTGTGTGTGCGCATTCAGAGAGAGGCATTTATTCCCTCATGACAGTCCTATTAAAGATTAACGGTAGAGAAAGGGATGAAGCACTAATGGAACCCAGTACAGCTCTCTCTCTCTCTATCTACAGCTAACCGCAACTACTCCTATTGGTTGTACTGCACACACACAGACACACCACTTTCACTCGTAAGTACATTCAGACTTACACCACACACCACACACACACACACACACACACACACTGCACGCACACACACGAACACACACATGCACACACGAACACACACACACACACACACACACACCAATTTCACTCGTAAGTACATACAGACTTACACCAGCCTAGGAAAATGCACGCACACACACGAACACACATGAACACACACACACACACCACTTTCACTCGTACGTACATACAGACGTACACCAGCCTAGGGAAATGCACACACACACACTCACACATCCTCTTTGTCGCTGGCGAGTGTGAGGATGGAGGTCGTTTGGGCAGATGGTAAGTGAGTTCAAAGGTCAAAGTAGCGAGAAGGGGACTTTACAGCGTGCAGGCCGACCCTCTCAGCGTGTTGACCTTTAGTCCCTTCTACCGCGACACCAGCTCTATCTGGGTTACTCAATGAAGAGTCAGGGATTTGTAGTTTTTGCCCAATTGTTTGTTTTCTTATTAGTTGTTGTTTACAGTCTCTCAGACATTGAGAACCATTGAGTCTGAAATATTCTGCCGTGTGTCTTTCAATTTCACGGTGTTTAAAGTGAGACTAAAGGTTTCAGTCAGACACTGTTCGGATGCGGCTGGGGAAAGCTACCTAAAAATGGCCAACACTTCGGTTTGGTTTGGTCTCATACAAACGTCACAGACGAGGAGCGAAGCCAACCTTTGTTGAAACCTGAATAACTTTCTACCGTCAAACCAAGAATTGTTGGCTTGCTGCCAACGATGAAAAGCTCCGAATAAAAGAGAAGAAAAGAAAATCCAAGCAGAAAGAGAAAAAAAACCAGCAGACGTAATGAGAACGGACCACAATGCATAGCGTCCAGTTGGTGCTTTCATCAGAAGCTGCTTACAGATAGCGCCTTCCCCTACAATAGGCAAAGACAGCCTCACATCAAGGAAACAAACAACCACAATACCACTCCTTAGAAAGGCTTCTCTTTGTCCACCAAAATCAATTCTTCCACAATATAGCGTTTATATGCTGTATAATCTGTAAAGTGCATTGATGGCGTGGTGCTCTATGGAGCGGGCTGTGAGGCACAGTAACAGAGGGTGTTCTATGGAGCGGGCTGTGAGGCACAGTAACAGAGGGTGCTCTATGGAGCGGGCTGTGAGGCACAGTAACAGAGGGTGTTCTATGGAGCGGGCTGTGAGGCACAGTAACAGAGGGTGTTCTATGGAGCGGGCTGTGAGGCACAGTAACAGAGGGTGTTCTATGGAGCGGGCTGTGAGGCACAGTAACAGGGTGCTCTATGGAGCGGGCTGTGAGGCACAGTAACAGAGGGTGTTCTATGGAGCGGGCTGTGAGGCACAGTAACAGAGGGTGTTCTATGGAGCGGGCTGTGAGGCACAGTAACAGAGGGTGTTCTATGGAGCGGGCTGTGAGGCACAGTAACAGAGGGTGTTCTATGGAGCGGGCTGTGAGGCACAGTAACAGAGGGTCTCTATGGAGCGGGCTGTGAGGCACAGTAACAGAGGGTGTTCTATGGAGCGGGCTGTGAGGCACAGTAACAGAGGGTGTTCTATGGAGCGGGCTGTGAGGCACAGTAACAGAGGGTGCTCTATGGAGCGGGCTCACAGTAACAGAGGGTGTTCTATGGAGCGGGCTGTGAGGCACAGTAACAGAGGGTGTTCTATGGAGCGGGCTGTGAGGCACAGTAACAGATGGTGTTCTATGGAGCGGGCTGTGAGGCACAGTAACAGAGGGTGTTCTATGGAGCTGTGAGGCACAGTAACAGAGGGTGTTCTATGGAGCGGGCTGTGAGGCACAGTAACAGAGGGTGTTCTATGGAGCGGGCTGTGAGGCACAGTAACAGAGGGTGCTCTATGGAGCGGGCTGTGAGGCACAGTAACAGAGGGTGTTCTATGGAGCGGGCTGTGAGGCACAGTAACAGAGGGTGTTCTATGGAGCGGGCTGTGAGGCACAGTAACAGAGGGTGTTCTATGGAGCGGGCTCTCTCTCTGTGAGGCACAGTAACAGAGGGTGTTCTATGGAGCGGGCTGTGAGGCACAGTAACAGAGGGTGTTCTATGGAGCGGGCTGTGAGGCACAGTAACAGAGGGTGTTCTATGGAGCGGGCTGTGAGGCACAGTAACAGAGGGTGTTCTATGGAGCGGGCTGTGAGGCACAGTAACAGAGGGTGCTCTATGGAGCGGGCTGTGAGGCAGACTAACAGAGGGTGTTCTATGGAGCGGGCTGTGAGGCAGACTAACAGAGGGTGTTCTATGGAGCGGGCTGTGAGGCACAGTAACAGAGGGTGCTCTATGGAGCGGGCTGTGAGGCACAGTAACAGAGGGTGCTCTATGGAGCGGGCTGTGAGGCACAGTAACAGATGTTCTATGGAGCGGGCTGTGAGGCACAGTAACAGAGGGTGTTCTATGGAGCGGGCTGTGAGGCACAGTAACAGAGGGTGTTCTATGGAGCGGGCTGTGAGGCACAGTAACAGAGGGTGTTCTATGGAGCGGGCTGTGAGGCACAGTAACAGAGGGTGTTCTATGGAGCGGGCTGTGAGGCACAGTAACAGAGGGTGCTCTATGGAGCGGGCTGTGAGGCACAGTAACAGAGGGTGCTCTATGGAGCGGGCTGTGAGGCACAGTAACAGAGGGTGCTCTATGGAGCGGGCTGTGAGGCACAGTAACAGAGGGTGCTCTATGGAGCGGGCTGTGAGGCACAGTAACAGAGGGTGTTCTATGGAGCGGGCTGTGAGGCAGACTAACAGAGGGTGTTCTATGGAGCGGGCTGTGAGGCACAGTAACAGAGGGTGTTCTATGGAGCGGGCTGTGAGGCAGACTAACAGAGGGTGTTCTATGGAGCGGGCTGTGAGGCACAGTAACAGAGGGTGCTCTATGGAGCGGGCTGTGAGGCACAGTAACAGAGGGTGTTCTATGGAGCGGGCTGTGAGGCACAGTAACAGAGGGTGTTCTATGGAGCGGGCTGTGAGGCACAGTAACAGAGGGTGTTCTATGGAGCGGGCTGTGAGGCAGACTAACAGAGGGTGTTCTGGCCCTTTGGGGAGGAGAGGAAAGGTAGTCAAGGTAAAACATAGTGGCCATGACAGCAGCTAACACAGCTCCTGATCTCCCTCTCTCTCTCCCCACTTTCGTTTCCAAACTTATCTGTGTTAGTTCCATCTTCCTTCTTCATCTGTTGTCTCTCTCTTTCTTTCTTTCCCCGTCCCTCCTGCTTAATCGGTCTTTTTCCTCTATTCATTCTCTCTCTCTCATAATGGCTTTCATTTGGAAAATGTTTCTGCATTTTTCTCGTTTCATCTATCTCCAAGTTCCCCCAGGCTGTTCAGACTTCCGGTCTAAAATGCATCATGGTTGTCCCCAGAACAATGGCCCTCTGTCAGAGCGTCCACGCCCGCTGCAGATGTTGAGTGGGTAGGTGCGTTATGGGAGAAACATTAGTGCTTTTTGTTGGAAGCTTCCACCAAGACAACACTTTGCTAAGGAGCCACATAGTCAACCATAACACCCATTCACAGCATATGGCAATAACATGCAAACAACGGCATTTACACAGCAACCATATCCTAACCAAAGAAACCACTGAGATGATTTAATGAAGCATTTATCTGAGACACTCATATAAGCAGCCTCGTTGTCATTTCAAATGAATGTAATTATAATTAACATACTTGCTGTTCACGCACCTGTTGCATTGTGTAAAAAGAGGGACTCCAGCTATCGTTTGACACTTTAGTTTTTCTGGTTGAGCTTGGAGATCCAATTATCCTTTTGGAGTAAACCACAAGTGATTACATCAAACTAAGAGACTGGAGTGGACCTGCGGCTGGTTGGTCAAATGAAGTCACATGACTAGAGTGGACCTGCAGCTGGTTGGTCAAATGAAGTCACATGACTGGAGTAGACCTGCAGCTGGATGGTCAGATAAAGTCACATGACTGGAGTGGACCTGCGGCTGGTTGGTCAAATGAAGTCACATGACTGGAGTGGACCTGCAGCTGGTTGGTCAAATTAAGTCACATGTCTGCAGTGGACCCACAGCTGGTTGGTCAAATGAAGTCACATGACTGGAGTGGACCTGCAGCTGGTTGGTCAAATGAAGTCACATGACTGGAGTGGACCTGCAGCTGGATGGTCAGATAAAGTCACATGACTGGAGTGGACCTGCAGCTGGTTGGTCAAATGAAGTCACATGACTGAAGTGTCCTTCTTCTGGTTGGTCATAGCACCTCTCTGTGTTATCCAAGATCAATAGAGGGGATCAATTTATTTTCTATGCAGAAAAAACATGTTTATGTCCTATTTAACCAACATCTTGATGAAGAAAATATGTTTTCTTAAACACATCACGTTGCTAATTGTATTAAGATAGTCGATGAGAATTGTAAAGGATGCAGTTTTATTTTATTTTTTTTACTGTAAAAAGTTCATTAATAATGAAATTAAACAACTGGTAATAACAATACATCAAACATGGCAGCATGTGGCCCAGGTCAACAGCTCCATAAGCACGTTACAAACTGAGACTGCACGCTGCTGCTTTTCATTGAGATCAACGTCTGCCCTTTGAACATTTGGTACAAAATAATGAATCATTATCCTCACGATAGAGAAAAAGAAAACTTAAAAGTGTCGTTTGTTTGAAGCTTCTCGACACTCACCACTGTCACTGGAGCAAGACTGCCAACAATTTAACAAACTATATATTCAGTATTGAGAGACGACCGAGCAGCAAGCTGTAACCATCTCAGTAACGATTTCATGTCGTGACATTTCATTACAACCCCCGCAACAGGGTTGCAATTACACTTAATTACACCTCCAAATAAAAACAAGGTTTGAGATAATTGCCGTTCCACACTTTGCTTCATGATTGTGTAAAATGAGAGATTGTGAGCATTTAAACGTCCTTCCACTTAACGCAGGACAGAGGGGAAACAGCTGCAGGTTCAAATGACTTCCAGGAAGTTCCACTAAGCACAGGTCTGCCTGTGGAAAGCACAAGGTGAGCTCTGCAGTGAGGGGATGGGTGCCGGCTTTGCCAGAGTGAAAGAGAGAAGAAAGGAGGGTAGAAAAACATAGAGAGGGAAACAGATAGATAGAAAGATGGAGAGAGAGCAAGAAGAGAGGGAGAGACATGAATGGACATGGCAACAAGAGCGTTCCATTAGGGTTCAAAAAAACTCTCTGAATCCCTTCTTTTTCCTCCTCCCTGCTCTTCCTCCGCTTTGACTGCCTCCTCTCTCCTCCTCTCTCCTCCTCCTCTTTGACTTCCTCCTCTCTCCTCCGTTTCCATGACTCCCTATGATGGCAATTCACTCTACTAAAATGATACTGACAAAAAACAAAATAAAAATCGAACAGCAGGTTCCCTTGTCAAGCCAAAAATAACACAATGTGCTTGATAACACCTCAAATATCAGACTTATGGCTGGAGTATCATTCTGAGCTGTGGTCTTCAGAGCAGGCTATGTGATTGACAGGAATGGTCTTCAGAGCAGGCTATGTGTTTGACAGGAATGGTCTTCAGAGCAGGCTATGTGTTTGACAGGGATGGTCTTCAGAGCAGGCTATGTGTTTGACAGGGATGGTCTTCAGAGCAGGCTATGTGTTTGACAGGGATGGTCTTCAGAGCAGGCTATGTGTTTGACAGGGATGGTCTTCAGAGCAGGCTATGTGATTGACAGGGATGGTCTTCAGAGCAGGCTATGTGTTTGACAGGGATGGTCAGGGATGGTCTTCAGAGCAGGCTATGTGTTTGACAGGGATGGTCTTCAGAGCAGGCTATGTGTTTGACAGGGATGGTCTTCAGAGCAGGCTATGTGTTTGACAGGGATGGTCTTCAGAGCAGGCTATGTGTTTGACAGGGATGGTCTTCAGAGCAGGCTATGTGTTTGACAGGGATGGTCTTCAGAGCAGGCTATGTGTTTGACAGGGATGGTCTTCAGAGCAGGCTATGTGATTGACAGGGATGGTCTTCAGAGCAGGCGACAGGGATGGTCTTCAGAGCAGGCTGTGTGATTGACAGGGATGGTCTTCAGAGCAGGCTATGTGATTGACAGGGATGGTCTTCAGAGCAGGCTGTGTGATTGACAGGGATGGTCTTCAGAGCAGGCTGTGTGATTGACAGGGATGGTCTTCAGAGCAGGCTATGTGTTTGACAGGGATGGTCTTCAGAGCAGGCTATGTGTTTGACAGGGATGGTCTTCAGAGCAGGCTATGTGTTTGACAGGGATGGTCTTCAGAGCAGGCTATGTGTTTGACAGGGATGGTCTTCAGAGCATGGTTTGACAGGGATGTGTGATTGACAGGCTATGATGGTCTTCAGAGCAGGCTGTGTGTTTGACAGGGATGGTCTTCAGAGCAGGCTGTGTGACAGGGATTGACAGGGATGGTCTTCAGAGCAGGCTATGTGATTGACAGGGACAGGGATGGTCTTCAGAGCAGGCTATGTGTGATTGAGCAGGCTATGTGTTTGATGGTCTTCAGAGCAGGCTGTGTGTTTGACAGGGATGGTCTTCAGAGCAGGCTGTGTGATTCTTCAGACAGGCTATGTGTTTGACAGGGATGATTGTGTTTGACAGGGATCACAGGCGTGTTTGACAGGGATGGTCTTCAGAGCAGGCTATGTGTTTGACAGGGGTGTGATTGGGGGTCACCGACCATTATGGGGGTGCAGGGTGTAATCTCAGGAGGCAGGGTAAAATACAATTTGGGCTTATTAACATATATATGTATAAATATATACACTACATAACGGTAAGGATTAACAATAGATTGTACTGGGGAAAGTGTTCAGTAACAGGTGGCCATTACTTGCTGTGGAAAACATTAAAACCCATGTAAAGTCAATACGGAACCTTATCATATAAAGCTGCCTCAATGGAACATACATTCATTAAAACCTATGTATTGTGCTGCATACATTCAAAACCCATGTAAAGTAAATCAGGATGCCTCAATGGAATCTATACATGACGCAACGTAGCGTTTTGAAAACATGGCAAAGCAGTCGATCAAACAGAGAGCGGTTTAACTCTTTGTCAAAGATCAGAGTGGTTTAACTCTTTCTTACAGATCAGAGCGTGGTTTAACTCTTTGTTACAGATCAGAACGTGGTTTAACTCTTTCTTACATATCAGAGTGGTTTAACTCTCTGTCACAGATCAGAGTGGTTTAACTTTCTAACAGATCATAGAGTGTTTAACTCTCTGTTACAGATCATAGAGTGGTTTAACTCTAACAGATCATAGAGTGGTTTAACTTTCTAACAGATCATAGAGTGGTTTAACTCTTTCTTTCTTACAGTTCAGAGACAGAAAAATCATTAAGTCATAGTGAAAATTTTTTATAAATGTTGATTTTTTGTATTTCAAGAATTTAAACTGAGGTTCCTTTTGAAAGTGAATCCTCTGGAATGTGTATGTGTGTGTGTGTGTGTGTGTGTGTGTGTGTGTGTGTGTGTGTGTGTGTGTGTGTGTGTGTGTGTGTGTGTGTGTGTGTGTGTGTGTGTGTGTGTGTGTGTGTGTGTGTGTGTGTGTGTGTGTGTGTGTATGTGTGTGTGTGTGTTTTCCCCCTTTAGAACCAGGAGAGTGCATATTTATATATGTATATAGAGGAATCCGGTGGAGCTATGATGCTCCGTCTCAAACCGTCTCAAGCAGTGAAGGACAGTTCGTCTCTGTGAAGGAGAGAAGGACACTTATTCAGCAAAAAACAAGAAGAAGAAGAAGAAGAAGAAATTAAAGGATGTGTTCAGAAGCAGGATATGTGAAAGTGTTTTGTTTTTTTTAAATCATTGTTTATCAATTCATCAATATTTTTGGATTGTGATCCTCTTCTCAGTGGACGGTGAACATCAAAGCTCTTTCAAACACAGGACGCTGCAGGGTGGATGGTCACCCAACGAGCAGGAGACAGAGAGGTGAGGAAAAAGTGTTTTTGTCCTGCGCTCGTCTCACCAGGCAGGCTGAAGCTATGAATGACATTTTGAAGAGAGGGGGTATTTACGTAAATCCAGTTTGACATTGAAAAGAGCAGATTTCAAATCCAGTCTGTTCCAGCTCAGCCGTGGGCTGGAGCGGTACATTCTGAGTCAGCTTCAAACAGGCGGCCAGAGTCGCTAGCCAAAGAACCACACCCGACAAACCCTCAATACCCCCCGGAAAACAGTTATATCACAAATCCAGCGGGAATAACAGCCTGGTTCTGCTCTGGATGTGGTACTGGGGCTTTTCCCAGACTCTTACACCCAGAGCTTAACCCTCATCCTCAGGCTGCTCCACACGGGGAGAGGTCCAGCGTTAGAGTGTATTCCGCCAGCACCTAACGAGTGTGTGTGTGTGTGTATGTGTGTGTGTGTGTGTGTGTGTGTGGTCGCTGTCCTCAGGGCCTAGTGTTCCACTAGAGCGTAACGCCTCAGTGTGAGTGTGTGTGTGTGTGTTATGAGTAGTCGCTGTCCTCGGGGCCGTACATGTCGGCGAGCCTCCTGAAGCGGGGCCCCCAGTCGCTGAGGTAATGGTAGTCCTGCTCCCCCTCGGAGGAGGCTGAGCCCAGGGAGCTGAGCGACTCAGCCAGCGAGCCCGTCCCCTCGTAGGCGTAGGTGGCCAGGGAGTCGTAGGGGGGCGCCGTGGGGTTCAGGTCGTTCTCCACCACCCGCTGGTTGATGAACTGACGCACGTCAGCGTTGTCCCTGCTGGAGGAGGAGGCGGACGGGCCGAGGAGGGAGGCGGCGGGGGGCGCCTGGGCGTTCCTGCGGAGTGGTGGGTAGAGCAGGGTGTCGGTGGGCAGGATGTCCCGGCGGAGCTTAGCCCCCTCCTCCAGGACCAGGGCGGCGTCGGGGTGGCGCAGCGCTCCGATGTCGAAGGCATGCGTGTCCTCCTCTCCACCCCCCTCATCGTTATAGGACACCACGTTGTCACGCACATCCTCCTTAGAGACGATCAGAGGCTCCTGTTTACGCTGGCGCTTCAGGGCCGCAAACAGCACCACCAGCACTGTGAGGACACACACACACACACACACACACACACTGGTTAGAACGTAACATTAAAACAACACCACCAGCACTGTGAGGACACACACACACATACACACACACACTGGTTAGAACAAAAACATTAAAACAGCACCACCAGCACTGTGAGGACACACACACACACACACACACACACACACACACACACACTGGTTAGAACGTAAACATTAAAACAACACCACCAGCACTGTGAGGACACACACACACACACACACACACACACACACACACACACACACACACACTGGTTAGAACGTAACAATAAAACAACACCACCAGCACTGTAAGGACACACACACACACACACACACACACCAAGCCCTTCCTCACACACTGACAGCGTGCTACTCACTCAGCAGGATGATGGCACAGAGCAGGATGGCGATGAGGGCTCCAGTGCTGAGGCCCGCGGGGCTGCTGAGAGCCTCTGCATTGCACAGCTCCATGTTGCCCTCACGGTCACACGTGCACACCCTGACCGTGAGCGTGCCCGTGCTGCTCTGCATGGGGTAGTCTCCGTCGGTGAGCACCACGGGGACCAGGTACACGCTCTGGTGCAGGCGGCTGTAGGAGGCGCGCCGGGTCAGGATGCCCGCCGTGTTGTCTGGGAAACGAGAAGGAAGCAGGAAGTATGTAGGAGTTAAACAGGAAGCAAACCGGAAGTGCACACAAACTAAACAGGAAATAAACAGGAAGTGAACAGAAACTTAACAGGAAGTAAACAAAAATTAAACAGGAAGTAAACGGAGATTCAGTGAGACAGAGAGGAAGACAAATGCTGCTGTGTACACAGAGTTTATCTTCCTTCCTAACACTGAGTTTATCTTCCTTCCTAACACTGAGTTTATCTTCATAACACTGAGTTTATCTTCCTTCCTAACACTGAGTTTATCTTCCTTCCTAACACTGAGTTTATCTTCCTTCCTAACACTGAGTTTATCTTCCTAACACTGAGTTTATCTTCCTAACACTGAGTTTATCTTCCTTCCTAACACTGAGTTTATCTTCCTAACACTGAGTTTATCTTCCTTCCTAACACTGAGTTTATCTTCCTTCCTAACACTGAGTTTATCTTCCTTCCTAACACTGAGTTTATCTTCCTTCCTAACACTGAGTTTATCTTCCTTCCTAACACTGAGTTTATCTTCCTAACACTGAGTTTATCTTCCTAACACTGAGTTTATCTTCCTAACACTGAGTTTATCTTCCTAACACTGAGTTTATCTTCCTAACACTGAGTTTATCTGTTCCTAACACTGAGTTTTTATCCTTCCAGAACACTGAGTTTATCTTCCTTCCTAACACAGAGTTTATCTTCCTTCCTAACACAGAGTTTATCTTCCTTCCTAACACTGAGTTTATCTTCCTAACACTGAGTTTATCTTCCTAACACTGAGTTTATCTTCCTACCTAACACTGAGTTTATCTTCCTAACACAGAGTTTATCTTCCTAACACTGAGTTTATCTTCCTAACACTGAGTTTATCTTCCTAACACTGAGTTTCTCTTGCTACCACTGAGTTTATCTGTGTGCAATCTTTTGTTTTTATCCCTCTCAGAGAGCGATGAAGTGCAATGGTAAAGTGTCTAATCTTTCATAGAGAATGAACTGCTTTGGTAAAGTGTCTAATCTTT
>JAPMUY010008408.1:2500-10000 GCA_026901105.3 Galaxias olidus | reverse complement strand
ACACACTGAGAGAAACACACACAGTGATAAAAAACAGACAGAAGCAGTCACATAGAGGTTTGTGTTTGGGTGGTGGTGTCTTACTCTGGGTGAAGCGGGGCGGTTTGTCCTTAGGGTTTAGGTGTAGGGCTGTGGTTTGGATGGTGGTTGGGTTTGGGTGTAGGGTTTGGTTCTGGGTGTAGGGTTTGGGTGTAGGGTTTGGTTCTGGGTGTAGGGTTTGGGTGTAGGATTTGGGTGGTGGTTGGGTTTGGGTGTAGGGTTTGGTTCTGGGTGTAGAGTTTGGGTGTAGGGTTTGGGTGGCGGTTGGGTTTGGTTCTGGGTGTAGGGTTTGGGTGGTGGTTGGGTTTGGTTCTGGGTGTAGGGTTTGGATGGTGGTTGGGTTTGGGTGTAGGGTTTGGTTCTGGGTGTAGGGTTTGGGTGTAGGGTTTGGGTGGCGGTTGGGTTTGGTTCTGGGTGTAGGGTTTGGGTGGTGGTTGGGTTTGGGTGTAGGGTTTGGGTGGTGGTTGGGTTTGGGTGTAGGGTTTGGGTGGCGGTTGGGTTTGGTTCTGGGTGTAGGGTTTGGGTGGTGGTTGGGTTTGGGTGTAGGGTTTGGGTGGTGGTTGGGTTTGGGTGTAGGGTTTGGGTGGCGGTTGGGTTTGGTTCTGGGTGTTGGGTTTGGGTGTAGGATTCGGGTTTGGGTTTGGGTGTAGGGTGTGGTTCTGGGTGTAGGATTCGGGTTTGGGTTTGGGTGTAGGGTTTGGGTTTGGGTGTAGGGTGTGGTTCTGGGTGTAGGGTTTGGGTTTGGGTGTAGGGTGTAGGGTTTGGGTTTGGGTGTAGGGTTTGGATGTAGGGTGTAGGGTGTGGTTCTGGGTGTAGGGTTTGGGTGTAGGGTTTGGGTTTGGGTGTAGGGTGTAGGGTTTGGGTGTAGGGTTTGGGTGTAGGATTTGGGTTTGGGTTTGGGTGTAGGGTTTGGGTTTGGGTGTAGGGTGTGGTTCTGGGTGTAGGGTTTTGGTTTGGGTTTGGGTGTAGGGTTTGGGTTTGGGTGTAGGGTGTGGTTCTGGGTGCAGGGTTTTGGTTTGGGTTTGGGTGTAGGGTTTGGGTTTGGGTGTAGGGTGTAGGGTTTGGGTTTGGGTGTAGGGTGTGATTCTGGGTGTAGGGTTTGGGTTTGGGTTTGGGTGTAGGGTTTGGGTTTGGGTGTAGGGTGTGGTTCTGGGTGTAGGGTTTGGGTTTGGGTTTGGGTGTAGTTTGGGTTTGGGTGGGGTTGTCAGGGTTTGGGTGGTGCTGCCCGTTAGCCCCTCCTCTCTGTCCCGCCATGTCCTTGGCCTCGGGTTACCACGTGGTAGTGCTCACGCTGCTCCCGGTCCATATCTGGGTGTAGGGTTTGCGCCGTTTGGGTCACCCCTACACACACAACCACAGAGCCACCATTAAAACACACACACACACACACACACGCACGCACGCACGCACGCACGCACGCACGCACGCACGCACGCACGCACACACACACACACACACACACACACACACACACACACACACACACACCTGGTCTCTTCATAGTTGTTTGACTCCTCTATGTTGCTGCCCTCGGCTGTAATCTATTACAGGTATTACTGTAATGGATACAGCATCATATCACAGTATACACAGATGTATACCGGGTGTAATCTATTACGCTGTAATGGATACAGCATCATATCACCGTATACAGATGTATACCGGGTGTAATCTATTACAGGTATTACTGTAATGGATACACACATATCACAGTATACTAGATGTATACCGGAGTGTAATCTATTACACACACACACACACACACACACACACACACACACACACACACACACAGGTATTACTGTAATGGATACACACACACACACACACACACACACACACACACACACACACAGTATACCAGATGTATACAGGGGTGTAATCTATTACAGGTATTACTGTAATGGATACAGCATCATATCACCGTATACTAGATGTATACAGGGGTGTAATCTATTACAGGTATTACTGTAATGGATACAGCATCATATCACAGTATACTAGATGTATACCGGGTGTAATCTATTACAGGTA
The DNA here is from genome assembly GCA_026901105.3 of Galaxias olidus. Lineage (NCBI taxonomy): Eukaryota > Metazoa > Chordata > Actinopteri > Galaxiiformes > Galaxiidae > Galaxias > Galaxias olidus. The sequence goes on along the minus strand of JAPMUY010008408.1, from coordinate 7,927 downwards.
TTACTGTAATGGATACAGCATCATATCACAGTATACTATATGTATACCGGGTGTAATCTATTACAGGTATTACTGTAATGGATACAGCATCATATCACAGTATACTAGATGTATACCGGGTGTAATCTATTACAGGTATTACTGTAATGGATACAGCATCATATCACAGTATACTAGATGTATACCGGGTGTAATCTATTACAGGTATTACTGTAATGGATACAGCATCATATCACCGTATACTAGATGTATACCGGGGTGTAATCTATTACAGGTATTACTGTAATGGATACAGCATCATATCACAGTATACCAGATGTATACCGGGTGTAATCTATTACAGGTATTACTGTAATGGATACAGCATCATATCACAGTATACCAGATGTATACCGGGTGTAATCTATTACAGGTATTACTGTAATGGATACAGCATCACATCACCGTATACTAGATGTATACCGGGTGTAACATACTGGGGACTCTAACTCAAAGGAACGGCCCAGCTAGAGGAAAGGACTACCATTAACGTTCTACAAGGAATGGACAATTGATTTGACCTCAATCTGGAGAGAATAACACAGGATAGTGGACATGAACTGTAATACTGTTGTTTTACAAAGCAAACCCCTTCAGACAGCAGTGAAGCTATAGGAGAGGACTGCCATAGCGTTCTATAAGGAACGGGTAGTTCATTTGAACTCAAACCGGAGTTAATAACACAGAATAATAACTTTATAAAAATATAAAGGAAAGCCTTTAGACAGCTGTTAAGCTATAGGAGAGGACCGCCAAAGTGTTCTCACATTGTCACATTTAGCTGAGAAACATTTCTGAGGAGTAAGCCGGTGAATGAAGATGAACTGTAAAGGTGGGGTTCTATTGTCAGAGGGCAGAGATATGACATGGGCTAACTGATGTGAGCTCACACTAGGAGAGTTATGAGATAAATATCCTCTACCCTTAACTCACTCTCCCTCTCTGCTCCTAAACCTGCTATCTCACTCCCTCGCTCTTTATCTCTCTCTCTCTCTGTCTCTCTCTCTCTCTCTCTATCTCTCTCTCTCTCTCTGTCTCTCTCTCTCCCTCTCTCTCTCTCTCTCTCTCTCTCTCTCTCTCTCTCTCTCTCTCTCTCTATCTCTCTCTCTCTCTCTCTCTCTCTCTCCCTTCTGTTCTATGGATTAACCACAGCCCTTTCCTTCTCTCCTCCTTTTTCCTATTTCCTCCCTTTGACTCCCCCTCTCCCTCCCCACCCTCCCTCCCTCTCTCCGTCCTCTCAGCAGATGGAGAGACAGAGACCAGGCTAGTTCATGTCATGTGGAGGATAAAGCCTATCTCTGTCTGTTAAACCATCTTAATCTGAGGCTCCGTAGCCTTTTGTGTGCTGGGCTTCCTGTTTGAAACAAACAGCCAATGGCAGCACAGGAGCGCTCCCACACATTAACACAGCCATTACTCAAAATGGACGCCGTGTTTGGGGAGCAGCTTAGGGGATGAAGCAGTGTTTAAAAGAAGGCGCTTTGACCTAACATGCCACACACACACACACACACACACACACACACACACACACACACACACACACACACACACACACACACACACACACACACACACACACACACACACACACACACACACACACACACACACACACACACACACACTCACACACACACACAACCAGTGAGACACACGTTCTGTCTAAAGTGGTCCTGTTTTAGAATGTTCACCTAGAGAGACTCACTCTTTTAGAGTTGGAGCCCACAGGTCACTCTTTTAGAATGTTTACCTCAAAGACAGGTCACTCTTTTAGAATGTTCACCTCAAGGGCAGGTCACTCTTTTAGAATGTTCACCTCAAAGACAGGTCACTCTTTTAGAATGTTCACCTCAAAGACAGGTCACTCTTTTAGAATGTTCACCTCAAAGACAGGTCACTCTTTTAGAATGTTCACCTCAAAGACAGGTCACTCTTTTAAAATGATTGCCTCAAAGACAGGTCACTCTTTTAGAATGTTTACCTCAAAGACAGGTCACTCTTTTAGAATGTTCACCTCAAAGACAGGTCACTCTTTTAGAATGTTCACCTCAAAGACAGGTCACTCTTTTAGAATGCTCACCTCAAAAATTGCACTTTTTGGAAATGCGTTCACCTCAAAAGTTAATCAAATCACCATTTGACACTCCTGTTGCGTTTCCTGTCTCCACACCACCCTCACAGCTTATGGAACACATTCAGAGCTGGGAACACCTCTAAAAACATCTGAAACCCTTTCCTCACAGAACATAATAACAGAGCCTTTACCTGCTCCACAGCCTGTTCTGTGCCATTACTCTAGCCTTGGCTCAGTCCTATTCCTGTGGGGGAGCTTTAGGGCGAGGGTAAGGTGTGTAGGGTTTAGAAAGGTTAAAGATCATCCCAGTGTTGGGGTCCGCCCGGCTGATACTGAACACTATCTTAGCACTGCTAGGTGAACCCCAGGGTATAACAGTGGATTAGGGTTAAAGGTTAGAGGTCATACCAGTGTTGGGTCCACTAAGAAGTAGGGGTCACTCTGGCTGATGCTGTACACCAGCTTAGCACTGCTAGGTGAACCCCAGGGTATAACAGTGGGTTAGGGTTAAAGGTTGGAGGTCATACCAGTGTTGGGGTCCACTGAGAAGTAGGGGTCACCCTGGCTGATGCTATACACCAACTTAGCACTGTTTCCATACAAGCTGTCATCAGCGTCCGTGGCTGTGATCTGCATCACCGACGTGCCTGTGGGACACACACACACACACACACACACACACACACACACACACACACACACACACACACACACACACACACACACACACATTTAATTCTACACATTGGAAGAGAATCTTTCCATCCTCTACCACTAAGCACTATCTACATTTAGCTATGGGGTTAATTATGTCCAATCTCTCTGGGGCCTGGGCCTGGTTCACTTCCTGACTGAACCCTCCATCCCTCCCCTGTACACATACATATATACATACATACATACGTATATATCATCATCATCATCATACGTATATATATACATATATATATACATACATACTACTATACCACAGTACATATATATACTTACATACATATACATACATACTACTATACCACAGTACATATATATACTTACATACATATACATACATACTACTATACCACAGTACAGATATATACTTACATACATATACATACATACTACTATACCACAGTACATATATATACTTACATACATATACATACATACTACTATACCACAGTACATATATATACATACATACTACTATACCACAGTACATATATATACATATATATATACTACATACTACTATAACAGTACATATATATACTTACATACATATACATACATACTACTATACCACAGTACATATATATACTTACATATATACATACATACTCTATACCACAGTACATATATATACATACATACATATACATACATATACTGTATATATATATATACTACTACTAATATAACATATATATATACTGTATATCTCTGTATATGAGTTGACGGGGTTACCTATGTCGGACCTCTCTGGCACCCGGCCCTGGTAGACTTCCTCACTGAACTTAGGCGTTATCGCGTGGTCGTGGAGCTTCACCACAAAGTCTGTCTCCGGCTCCAGCTTGTGTCCTGTCCTCTTGTTGACCACGGTGGCCCTCAGCGTGTAGTAGGCCTTCTCCTCACGGTCCAGGCGCCGCGTGGCATGGAGGTCGCCGTTGTTCTCGTCGATGACGAACACAGACCCCGCCCCGTCACCTGACAGGATGTACTTCACTGTGCCATCGCCTCGGTCCAAGTCGGACTGGAGCTGGGCAACATAGAGATACAACACCTAGAGTCAGTATCTGGAGCTGGTCAACATAGACATACAACACCTAGAGTCAGAATCTGGAGCTGGTCAGCATAGAGATACAACACCTAGTCAGTATCTGGAGCTGGTCAACATAGAGATACAACACCTAGAGTCAGTATCTGGAGCTGGTCAACATAGAGATAAAACACCTAGAGTGAAAACCATAGAACTACAACACCCAGAAGGAATTACTGGAGCTAAGAAGATAAAAAGCATTAGACTTGCTGTGAAACTATATCTTATATTATAGTCTCTATGCCCATTGTTTACCGAAAAGTTTATTGATGCCCTTAATAAGTTCAAAGTACAGCATGTCACCAGCTCAACTGTTCTAACTATTTCATGGAGCCTGAAGCTGATAATAATTCATCGATAAACAACAACACAGTCTCTTTTTGTTTGTCCAGAGGAAATAAGTGGAATAGCGTGGTCCCACGTCTCCTCTGGCCAACCAAACGTAATAATAATAATAATAATAACCACATCAGTTCGTTGTACAACGTATAACAGAATAACGTAGATAAGGTTTTGTTTATTATTAGTTCCATTATTGTCTTTTGTGCATCGCTTGCACATCCAGAAAGTAAACTAAATCTTTCTCTACAAAGAGGCTCGTTTGTTTTTATTTGTTTGCTATATTCTGCAAGTGGGTCAGCTCCCACCAAGTCATCGGACAGGAGAACAGGATGGTTTCTCACTCCATCAAACTGATCTTTCAGTGTTTCACCACATAATCAGTATGAAGGTGTATCTGTGGCAGAATAGGACTGTTCCAGTGCACACTGGACCCAACAGGCCGGTCTCTCTCTCTCTCTTCCAGACCCAACAGGCTGGTCTCTCTCTCTCTTTCAACAGGCCGGTCTCTCTCTCTTTCAGACCCAACAGGCCGGTCTCTCTCTCTTCCAGACCCAACAGGCTGGTCTCTCTCTCTCTTTAAGATCCAACAGGCCGGTCTCTCTCTCTTTCATATCCAACAGGCCGGTCCCTCTCTCTTTAAGATCCAACAGGCCGGTCCCTCTCTCTTTCAGACCCAACAGGCCGGTCCCTCTCTCTCTCTTTCAAACCCAACAGGCTGGTCTCTCTCTTTCAGATCCAACAGGCCGGTCTCTCTCTCTTCTAGACCCAAAAGGCCGGTCTCTCTCTCATACTTATCCAACAGGCCGGTCGCTCTCTCTTTCAGACCCAACAGGCCGGTCTCTCCCTCTCTCAGACCCAACAGGCCGGTCTCGCCCTCTCTCTTTCAGACACAACAGGACTGTCTCTCTCTCTCTCAGACCCAAACAGGCTGGTCTCTCTCTCTCAGATCCAACAGGCCAGAGGAGGATGGGTGAGGGAGCAGCACAAACACACACAGCGTTTGATTGTGTCTCCGGGGAGGGACAGCGGGGTGGGTGACAGGCTAGCAGGCTCTGCTCCTCTCTGGTACGGCACACACATCTCCAGGCTCTGCTACTGAGGGCTGTCAGCCACACTGTGCACATCACATCAAACACCCAGAGGAAGGGCTTCAACACAGAGGAGAGCA
>JAPMUY010008407.1:65000-68499 GCA_026901105.3 Galaxias olidus | reverse complement strand
TGTGTGTGTGTGTGTGTGTGTGTGTGTGTGTGTGTGTGTGTGTGTGTGTGTGAGTCGTCTCGGCGGTCGCCGTGTTTGTCCTACACCTCTCGTCCAGGCCGCTGATTGGCAGTGAAGTGCAGTCGGTGGCAGAAAATCCATTCCCTCCTTCCCTCACCTTTTCCTCCAGAGGCTGACTCCTGTCTCTCTCCGGGCCGCTGATTTATAGCCGCGTTCATTTGGGTTGCATTCCCTCCGTCTTCCCTCCCACCCCGCACCTTCATCACGCCGAGAGGAAGACCTCGCACAGAGCCCGTCGTTCCAGCCCGCCGGTGGCTGGACGCGCTCCGTGTTGTTTTCGAGAGAAGGGCGACGGATCCAAAATGGAGGACGGCCACGCTGGCGCGCCAGGCAGCGAGCGCGTTGTGACGTAGGACAAGGGAAAATGGCAACAGGCCGGCCCCTTCCCACAGCCTCTCCCGACTCCCCTCCGTTTGGGGGGGGGGGTGAACTTTGGGTGTCCTCCTCTTGTTTGTGTGACATCTCGCCCGATGACCACATTACCCATTCCAAACACATGCTGCCCCAACAAGTGATCCGTATCAATAATGAATTCACATTCTGTCTTATTTTCTCTTTCTCTGCATTCAGAGCCCCCCCCCCCCTCATAAAAACCCTTGCTGTTGTTTTTGGTGTCCTCTGTTTTTGTATCTCCTATTTTAGACGCCTCCCGGTAGCTAAGTGGCTTCTGTGGATGTTTCCCATGCACCATGCAGTACTCAGTGGCTCCATTGATCCCACTAAATCCCCGGCACAGAAAAGGGACTGCAGGAGTGACAGAAAAGAGGCTGTGAGCCGACATCATCTGGGTCTCCAGGGCTTCGTGAGGCTCTCATGAAAGGAATATGTGTGTGGTTGGTGAGAGACGTGTGTGTGTGTGTGTGTGTGTGTGTGTGTGTGTGTGTGTGTGTTTGTGTGTGTCTGGCTGGAGGTGAATGTGCATGTCAGGGTATGTGGTAATGCAGGGTTTACTTGACCATTGTTAACCATTATGAAAGAATGACGTTAAATCACATCTAGATTGCCGTCAACACTTCAAAGACCTGCGAACACTTAACCTCGCTCCCTGTGTTGTGCTAAATGGCAACGCCGCTGACGATAGCTGTGATGACAGCGACCACACGCACCGAGACAGTGATCCCAGCCACGAGTGACGACGGCAACGGCGACAAAGGCTGCGAAAAGCGCCAATTATGCCAGCAATAACCAGGGGGGGGGAATAGAAAAAGGAGCCTGATTGAAATGTACACCACCACCACCACCACCACCACCACCACACACACACACACACACACACACTCAAAATGAGCGGGGGGATAAAAAACCCAAAGCCTGATGGATTCATGTCCTGACATTTTACACGCCCACGCGCCAATCGAACAGCAATTAAAAGTTCCACCATCTGAAAGAGGAGCCGGGGCCAACGCTTCCACAGGAGGAGCACCGAGGAGGCTCTCAGAGACGGCCCCGCTCCTTTTTAGGACCCCACGTGCCCAGACCTCTACCTCTCTCTCTCTCTCTCTCTTTACCTCTACCTCTCTCTCTACCTCTCTCTCTCTCTCTTTGTTTCTCTCCACCTATCTCTCTTGCTCTCTCTCCACCTCTCTCTCTCTTTGTCTCTCTACCTATCTCTCTCTCTCTCTCTCTCGTTCTCTCTCTCTCTGTTTCTCTCTACCTCTCTCTCTCGCTCTCTCTTTGTCTCTCTCCACCTCTCTCTCTTTGTCTCTCCTCGGCTTCTCCCAGAGGATTGGGAATTAGATCCATGGCCCTGTAATGGTCTCTAATGTATGGGAGGAGGAGATAAATGGACGTGTCTGCGTTCCTTCTGCTCGGCGTCACAATGGGCAGCGCGCCTCCCCCGGAATCAGACCAGACCGGGAGAACAATGGCACCCGGACCAGGAGCGTGTGGAAAGACGGAGAGGAGCAGACGTCTCGGGGGCACGCAGGGACAATTACCCCCCCCCCGTGCCCGATGAGTGTCCGCCGTTTAGCTGATGGAGAATTGGAAAGAGACAAGAAAGAGAAACAAAGAGAGAGACAGGAAAGAATGTGTGTGTGCGCGTGTGCGGGGGTGGGGGGTTCGATGATTGTGACCCTGAAGAGATTTGGGGGGAGCGTAGGCGAGGCTCGTTTGAATGGGAGTGGGAAATTTCGGCAAAATGAATTATCGATTTTAATTACACAGACCTGCGATTCGGAGCTTTTTGGGAGCAGGCGAGCGCTTCAAGGCTCGGAGTCATGAGAGATGGTCGGGGTACAAGGGAAGGCATTAACATGGAGCGCTTGCATCGATGGCTGCTAAATCATTCAGGCTCCAAACGTTAGACCCGAGAAGACAGTCAGCCTGTCCTCCAACAAAGCCTGAACTCTTTTAGCCGACCTTCAAAAGTTACACGGAGTCGGGATCGAATAGAAAACGGTTCATTTTCCGAGAACTCAGAGCAATTATGTTCCACGAACGTGTCAGTACTTCAAATATTTATTTGTATGGTTGGGTTTGTGTGTGTGTGTGTGTGTGTGTGTGTGTGTGTGTGTGTGTGCGTGTGTGTGTGTGTGTGTGTGTGTGCGAGTGTTGATGTATGTTTGTAAAGAAATGTAAACAAACTGTGGATTACAGAGTCAAGATTTGGTACAGTTACTAGCCTGCATCTGGAAAAGTTTAAATAAGTCAATACTTTTTACGTATATCTCCCTTGCCACAAGCGATACAAACATACATGGGAATAATCCATCAATCAATGTTCTTCTTCGAGAAAAAGTATGTGTGGCCAATCAGAAGGCCGAGATTACAAGTCATTATTCACAGAAGATCTATTTTCACATCGCACGTGGCTGACTATTTTCAGACAGTCAGGTATTTTCTCCAGGGCTTACAGCTTATCCTCAAAATTGAGTTTTAAACAAACTCTGTTATGCACACACAATCTCTGTCTCACCCATTTCTCACTATCTCTCTCTCTTTTCCCTTCTCCCTCTCACACACACACACACACACACACATCTACAAACACATTCATTCACTGCTGATCCTCAAAGCTGAGTTGTAAATACACACATACGTGCACACACAAGCATACGCCGTGCGCGTCAGCGAGCGATGGGAGCAGGGGGTGGGACTCCGAGGGAAACAGGACACACACATCCTGAATGCTGATGAGACGGTGCGGCTTCCTCTGCTGCAGACCATGGGGCAGCACACACACACACACACACACACACACACACACACACACACACACACACACACACACACACACACACACACACACACTGTTCCAAGCGGTCACACAGTCCCACACGTTGGCACCCAAACACACAGTGGTTAACACAGGATCTTTCACACACATGGAGCAGCAAAATGTTGCAGCAACACATGCTCCGTTCCCCTTTGCCCGCTCCCCTCCCCTCTGCCTCTTTCATCCCTGTCAGCTCAGCCCGTCCTCCCCCTCTCTTCTCGC
>JAPMUY010008407.1:10000-55000 GCA_026901105.3 Galaxias olidus | reverse complement strand
CAAAGATGGCAAAACAACAACTACACATATCGGTTGGCGTGGCAACATCATAAGATAAAAAACTTTAGTTCTCCTCTCGGCTGCTGGAAAGGGTTCAAGTTATTTCACAGGAACTTGCCGTGCTTTATCTGAAACTTAAATAGAGCGACCCAAATGTTTTTTTTATTATCTATTTTTTGGTCACACAAATCCAGCGAGGAAGCGGAACCTTTTCCCAGGTCTGATTGTAATGCCCGGGCTGCAGTCTCCCTGACGAGGCAGCGGTGATCCACGCCTCCTCTCACCTCCATCCCCATGGCTTCATTAAGCTAGCCGAGGATCATTGGTCTGTGAGCGAGCTGGCTTTCACCGCACGGGACACAGCCTGCGTTCATATTCATCAGAGAAGAAGAGACACTGCATAAGAGACACGCGAGAGGGAAGGGTACAGGAAGAGGGTGTGAGTGAATCCCTGCGTGTGTGTGTGCGTGTGTGAGAGAGAGAGAGAGAGAGAGAGGGAGAGTGTGTGTGTGTGTGTGTGTGTGTGTGTGTGTGTGTGTGTGTGAAAGAGAAGGGAAGAGAATAGTTACTATAAAGTAGTGTGTGTATTTGTAGTTGTGGTTTTGTGTGCATTGTTTAAGCATTTTTGTTTGCATGCCTAAATTGAAAATGTACTGTATATTATGCACACATAGCGTTATCTGTTTGTGTGCATTTGTTTGCATTTAGTGAGAATTGTGTCTGTCTTTGTTTGTATTGGCATACAATTGTGATTGAGAGCCTTTTTCTTTAATTAATAGTCTTCTATCTGTGTAAGTGTGTGCACGCGTACGTGCATGCGTGTGTGTGTTTGCACGTTTGAAGGAGACAGGAATCAGCTACAGGTGGTAGGAGTGGGACAGGTCTAGACAAGTGGAGGACAATGCAGCCATCTGTTAAGGGTGAAGAACAATTTACGTGTGTGTGTGTGTGTGTGTGTGTGTGTGTGTGTGTGTGTGTGTGTGTGTGTGTGTGTGTGTGTGTGTGTGTGTGTGTGTGTGTGTGTGTGTGATTTACCTCGGGCTAACAGCAGGGTACCTTATTTATTCATCTACTCATGTTCGCTGCCAACAGTGCATCCTATTTCTTTTTGGAGGAGGCACATGTTCTTAGTTTTTCTCCTTGAAAATTAGAGGTCCTGGGAGAAACTAAAAGTAATGTAATCTGATGACAACTGCCTAGAGTTTGAAAAAAATATTCCAGTTTCAAAACACAATTCTTTTAACTTGCATGCTCATTCGCAGGGATTCAATGAATGGGTTTCATGACAGAACTAAATAAGACCTCATCTCTAAGGGAACTATGGCTGTGTGGTGTCACTCACAATCACCCTCATGCACTGCACAATCTACGTCGCGACCTTGAACTCAAACTTTCAACACTTTCCTCTGACGTGGCTGGTTACAAAGCAGCATAGGTCACGCGTCTAGTGGAAGCATCGCGGGGCGACCTGCAGTCCCTGTACATCCTGTCACAAAATCATCTGTTAGCATGTTTTAGCCTGTGTTTAGCTGTGCTGGTGCCAAGGTACGCTCCAGCTGCAGTGTCTGAGCATGGTCCAGGCGCTTTTGTAATCCCATCATCAGCTGAATGTGGTCTGAATGTTCAAACTAGATTTCCTTTTCAGGCCTATTGTATTGTCTGTCTCGAATGCGATTCAATTACTGCATCGCAAACAGGATGATTAGATTGGGCTCTGCATGTCTGTCTCTCATTGTCACACTAGTAAGCCAGTAATGTGTGTGTGTGTGTGTGTGTGTGTGTGTGTGTGTGTGTGTTGCAGGCGGACTCTTGCAGACTCTGCTCTACATACAGGCGACGGAGACTGTGTGACCTCTAGCTGTCAACCATTTAGCTCGGTGTTGATCCAATTGAACAAGGAAGTGTATCGGGTGAAGGACAATGACACCTGGCACTGCATTACTGTTCATGAGGGGACATTTGCATGGCGGGGGGCTTTGATACCTGCAGTCGTTGTTAGTACTGTCCATAATCCTGCGTGCGTCGCCTTCCTCCTGTGGCTGTGCGTGACTTATGTGTAACACTCCCCGAGTATCAACTTTGGCTGGAACATCTTTGTCCGACACGTCTCCCATGCGGCGCGCGCCTCTCCTCCCAGATGCCGAGGCGTATGGCACCGGGAGCGGCGGCCATCTTTTCCGAAGAGCGATGAGTTCCTTCCCTTCCCCACAGCTGTTCGGCTGGATGGTACGAAAGCGACGTCGCCAGCGTCGGTAAACGAAGTGTGTGTGTGTCCACACACTTCACAGCGTTAAGTACAACTCGACAAGTATACGTTAACAAATGAACACTGGCGTCGTTGCCTTGCCGCACCCTCAAGGCATCTCATTTCTAAACCAGAGTTACTCTGTGGCATTTCACTGTGTGTGAAATGAATCGACGCGTGCTGCTAATGTTTGGTGCCTCCTGAAAACGTAGGAGACAAGATGTGAGTCTCATTTCTGTCTAAAACAGGTCCGTTCTTGGTTTTCATACTCTAGGGCCAGTTCCCCCCCCCCCCCCCCCCGCCAGTGTCAAGAGGCCAGCAAAACGATAGTTCTCAGACAATTTAGGACTGACCCCTCTGGCTGTCAGAAAGGCTGTAAAAAAAAAAACAATGTGTCACAGTTTGTCAAAGTCTCATCTCTCTCGTTGATTTTCTGCTTTCATGCTTTGCTGGTCTCATTTTGTTCAAGCCAAAATACACACACACACACACACACACACACACACGCAATAACACAAAGACACACCTGTTGGGTGCCTATTCTGGGGCAGTGAGTAAAGCAAATGATTGCATTTCAAAAGCTGTTCGGGCTCTCATTGAGAAGAGAAAGGCTCACAACAATGCAAGATCCAGGTGTGACAAAGTCTTATGAATTACAACAATGACTATTAAAGCTATGAGGACCATGATGACTCAATGTTTAGCCTTGACTATCAGCCACAGTGTTTGTTTACTGTTAACCTTTTAGATGCATTCATGTTGCTCACATTTCAAGAAACTGTTTACAAATAACCTGTTTACAAACATTAAAGGTCTATAAAATCGGACACTGAAGTGGTCACCATATGTATTGCAATCTTGTGAGAATTTTTTTAAAGAAATAAATTGTGGGTTCATGGGTGATGCTAAGCTTTATGGATTTTGGCTTTTCTAAATGTTTGTTTTTGAGAGGCAGTCCACATGGAACCGCAAATCTGACGGAGTCTAGCAGACCTGGTAGCACATAGAAAGGTGCAATACTTTAGAATGACTTGACTGTCATGTACATAAAGCATTCAATCTCAAATGATAATTGAAATATATTTGTATTTGCCTGATGTGCCACTAGGGCAGGTTTATAGGTTGCATAAATAGTTATATGATTCCATTGGTTCCACTTTTAACATAACAATGTTTTTATGAAATAATTGTTTATTCCCTGATTCTGGTGGGAGGCAGCTGATTTGAATGTTTTTTTAACTTGATCAGGATTATAATATTTAGCATTGCGATGCTCTTAGTCTTAGACCATATCCTATTGAAATTCAAGAGAGTCAAACCAAGATAGGATTTTAAAATTTTAATCCTAAAGGATTTCATGACTTAAGCAACCTTCTCATCAATTACCCCCACCTGTAGCTGCATTGCCAGTGTTTCCCATTGGTCGACAAGAAGCCTGTTTCTCTGCTGCTGTTCAGTGAAGACGCTTTTTGTTTCTGAATGCTGTGCGCCCACTTGCAAGTGTACTAAACAAAAAGCTAACTGAGGACACTCTCTGCTTTGTGAATCCCTGAAACTGAAAAGAGCCAAGACAAATGGATTTGTTTTTTCCAATAATAATAAAAGTGGGAGAAAAAATACATTTAAAGTATTGCCTTTCATAAGTGGTATCAAGCAGAAGTGTTCTATAGGATTCTTTCTCATATCCTATAAAGAAACAATATTTAATTACATTGTGATAGAAAAAAGACAAATTATTATAGCAGAAGAAACTTTCCTTTGAAAGATCAAAACAAGAAAGCAAACACAGACTATATTGAATTGCAAAACATAACATTGTATTTCTGTCTCTAAAACAGATACAGCTAAGCCCTATAGAACATGTAAATAAGCCAATCTGTTCCACGGTGAATAGTGCATAACCAAAGCAAACAGAGAGCCAATTGAAATGCGGACGTTCTGCCAATATCCCATCCCCCAGGTAAAGTAAAAAAAATGTAATGTAGCGTGAAAACAGCAATCTGTCTGTGTGGCGGTTCAAAGGAAACCCTCTGGATGGACACTTTGTTTTTGTCCAGGACACCTTTTTCAAAGCCACCACACCACTGCATATGTCAAGTAATCCTGTGGTCCATCCCTCCAGCCACAGGCCCTAAGGCTCTGGCAGGAGCACTGCAAACCTTTTGGAATCTCTTAAAAAACGGGATAAGGTCTCCTCACTGGGGGGGATTGGCTCTGTGCCTTAGTGTTTTCAAAAATCCTCCTCACCTTCCTCTTTCCCACCTCCCTACAGCCAGCGCCCGAGGGGGAGCCTGGAGAGCTTCTACTGTGCCAATATGCTGCTCGCTTCCTCTCCCCAATGTGGCAAGAACCAGGCTCTAGCTCTCTTTTTTCATTCCCTCTCTTTATTTCAGGCTCAGAAAAATGCACCATAGATGGGTTGGTGGTGGGGGGGGGGGTCTAAAAAAGCCTGACCAGCTCTAAAGCAAACATTAGCCTGTGATCAGTAGGTTCTGTGGCGGAGCGGGCCAGAGCCTGGAATGAGGGCAGATTTCTCCACGGGGGTCCCCACAGCCGAGCCGGATCAAAACATCTCAGAAATGAAACAGGCACAGGCACAGCCAACGAATGGGTTTCTGCAGTGTGAAATCTGAGTTCAAAAACCTGTTGCTGCTGCTGTGTGTGTGTGTGTGTGTGTGTGTGTGTGTGTGTGTGTGCATGTGTGCAGAAATGTACAGTATGTGTGTTATTTTAACACGTCACATGATGTCTGAACACGCTAATATAACATTTTTACACTACCATTTTTAGTAGCTACGCATAGTTGAACAATGCAGAGAAGCATGAAACTATGTCGTCTATAATCTGTGCATCCGTTGTTGTGGGTCTTCATTTCAAATGGGGCACATCGAGGGCTCAGTGTATACGCTACATACTGCAGTTTACATTGTTGCCGTCATTGTAGCATAGCCAGGCAAAGTAAGCCTACTGTTATGTATGGTTGCGTGTGTGTTTATGCAGATGAGAGGTAAATGTATTCCCCTCCAGTCGAGGGAGCCGTCCTCGTCTCTATTCATATCACCATTACCATATTTCCCAATCATCTTCGCTGCGAAGCTGAAACAGAGAAACTGCCATGTGTGCTCTTTACTTGTCGTCATACTTGTTTTCCAAATGGTAGCTAAGACTTAGTTTTTGATGCCTTACTCTGTTTAATAATTTGAGCTCTGAGGTTTGATATCCAACTTAAGCGCTGCGCCGATATTTGGCTGTGATCGCTAAGTTGCTGATTAAAGCATTGAGGTTTGTAAGCCCTTGGTAAATGACTTCTTCTGCCCCACAGCTCAGCTCTATTGCTGTGGTTATGGATACTATACTGGCCCAGGTGTAACTTGAGGCTAGTCCACTACAAAGTACAACACTGAAGCCAACACAAAGGCCCCGATTACTCTTCAGGGTGCGTTAGATACATGACCCCTTAAACTCTCATCCCCTTCTCTTCCTTATTTCCTATATTAGATTTGAAACACACCAATTCTACCTTAGCAACGTGTTGGAAGTACTCCACATCTGAGCTGTTCAAATGCATGTGCATTGCCAAACGCACAATTCAAAGATACCTTTATATAGCTGCACACACATTTACTCTTTTTGGAGCTGCTGCTGGCCTCATTATGCATTTCCATATAGCTTTTCATCTACATAATGTTGTCTTTAATAACTGTATGCATCCAGGTGACTTCACATAGCCGATGGCAATCCTGAGCTGGGGGGATTTTTCCATATCTACAGCTCTGGCTTCACATCAAAGGCTGTCTCTTGCAGCGAGTGACAATGGTGGTTTGATCTCCAGTATAGTGAAAACTATCTGAAATCAAATGCATTATTCAAACTCCACTCCTATGTTGTGTGCAGGGTACTGTGCAGATTTGCAGAACCAAACTGAAGTAAGGCGCAAACATGGAGTTTGTAGAGTTTGTAAGGGCCACAATGATTGAACAAATGCATTTATATTGTTGGGGGTTAAACATAAAATAATAATAATAATTCATTGGATTTTGTTTTTAGTGCTTTTCCCAGGACTCAAAGCATCTTACAAATTGGTTGCCTAAAAGATTGTAATCCAACGTGCAGGGAATTATTTTACATTTTTATTGAATTTGTTATCATTGAATGAAAATATTTATAGAATGTTCTGTATCATGATATGAAATGGAATATGTTGCATTGGCCTTGTGACCTTGTGAATGAATGCTGTTTTTTGGAGGTGTTTCACTTAGCAAATAATGAGAGGATGTGTTACAATAATTCAGTCATGGCCCATGGTCAAATTAATTCACACACTTTATTGCAGTAGCACAATAGTCACTTAGTTTTTTTTGTACATCATATTTGTGCCATTGTTTTGATCAGTCCGTGGTCCCTTCGACGGTTCTCAATACAACCTCATTTGAATTTGCTTACAATTTAGCGTAGGAGTGTTTGTGTTCGCCTGGCAAGATTGAAAATGTGTTTACCTTGTTCACTGAAAGCCTTCGTTCAATCACAAGCGGCGCAAGATCTCGCCCAACCAAAGAACAGAAAACAGATTTCCATTTGCTCTCTGCTTGCACATTGTGCCCTCACCTTACCAGTGACAAGCTCTTTGAGTAGACGCTCTCTTCTTCCCCTGCACAAATCAATACGCTTTGAGCCAAATGTCAGTGCAGACAGGGAGAAAGAGAGGGAGAGCGATGGAGAGCAGGAAGAGGAGGAGGACAATGGGAAGGAAGGTGGGAGGAGATGAAGAGCAGATTCATCGATTCATTTTATTACACCGTGTCCATTTGTGGTCAGGGGGGGCCACACGCTGTAAAGGGCACGGCCGTATCCGTAAGTCGTCAAGGCCGCTGTGCCCACAACACAAGCCGTGTGCTCTTACTTCTTCTATGTGTGTCTGGATCATAGGTGTGTGTGTAGAAATAGCTTGAGTTTACGGTCCCGAGGGTAATACAGATTTGTTGGCTGTACTTAGAAATATAACGGGTAAAAATATACATATCAGTTTTATATAGAAATATTTGTTGATTGAAGTACAAAGGGTGAAAACCAGTATCTAATCCAAGAGAGAAGTCCATCGATTTCGAAATACAAATTACGTCTCAAAGTTTATAATTATTAAATATTAAATATTATAATGGCGGGTTATTTATCTCTGAATGTTATTAGTAGAGATACAGTTTATATTTATATTTGACGATTTT
Source organism: Galaxias olidus (assembly GCA_026901105.3). Classification (NCBI taxonomy): domain Eukaryota; kingdom Metazoa; phylum Chordata; class Actinopteri; order Galaxiiformes; family Galaxiidae; genus Galaxias; species Galaxias olidus. The sequence continues at coordinate 47,533 of JAPMUY010008407.1, read as the reverse complement.
AAGACGCATTTGTAATTTTCTTTGCAAAAAGATTACACCGATCAGGAAGACAATATTGATCACAGGGATTTCATGAGATGCACCTTAAACCTGAAATTTGCAAGTAGTGTAATTGACTCAAATTGTTAATATCCGTTTATATTTTCAAATATTAGGTCTACATCTTACTACAAACAGTATACTATGTAACTGAAGATAAAAACATTAGGAAAACTATTTGTTTTCAAACACAAGTCAAATTGAACGGCTGAAAAAAAGTTAAAGGAATTATTGCAATAATTGTTTTATATGAGCCTTAAACTCACTTTGTTTTTTAGAAAAAGGTTTTTTCCACCGCTGTAAGTACATCAGAATTTGGTAGACTCAAGAGTTCCTCTCTGAGAGTGCAATCAAATCTCCGGCATCTATTGATCATGCCTTTTTGTTTCTCCACAGGCTCTTAATGAAGACAGAATGTGTTCGTATCATCATCATGTCTCGTTTGATCACTCATTAGCCCCATGCATCTATCGATGTCTACATTTACACTTGATCTTTTTGTCGGCCGTCTCCAGCGAAGAAGCCTCACATTCGTGCTACGGTGACAAACCATTCCACTAAACGATCCGTCTAATGCTACTGAGGTCAAGCTGTTGATGCTCTGTTTTGTGCAGCGCTCTCTTTGTAACCTGTCACCCTGGTGCTAGGACAGATCACAGCTTCCTACACCTTTTCACCCTAGTCGTTTCAGTTCTGCCACGGCCTCTTACAACTCCGTATGCCTCCGTATTTAAACAGTGATGATGAGCCGGTGGTGCATATTTGCATGGCTTGCCTTGTTTTGACAAAGATATTAAGTCAAACAGATGTGTTTGCTTTAATTACCAAGCACATTATACAGTATATGCATAGGGTGCGCTGCGGTGAGATGGTGGAGGACAATAATTGATTGCGTCCCGGTGTGTGCCAGCAGCACGCGTACACATTAGTCGGGGGGGGGGGGGCCGTAAAGCGTGTAGGATCCCGTATGCACGGCTGCACGCTCCGCACAGCAGTGGGACACTTCTACTAGCCTCGCTCTGTAATTGGCTTACGATGGACAATGATAGACTTCTGGAGTGCGGTCCTGTTCATTTGTCCCGTAATGTTGTTCCATCCGTCGGAGGGGTTTGGCGGAGGAAGGCACACAGGGGCTCGGGTGTTTGCGGGGAGACGTTGGGTCGTTCCCTTCTTCTTCTTCTTCTTCTTCTTCTTCTTCTTCTTCTTCTTCTTCTCTCTGTGTCCCAGGAGGGATCGGCAGGTGTGCACACGTTATCATCAGTCTAATGAAGTGGCTCCCACTTTCTCTGTCTGATGAATTTTCAGTTTTTTCCCCCACATGTTGAGTGTCAGTTTTCCTCTCCCCTCTCTCTCTCTCTCTCTCTCTCTTTCAGTCACCTCTTTCCTCTTTCTATTTTTCTGTCAATCGAATTCCCTTTCCTCAATCATTCGATGTCGATTTCTTTTGGAAGTGAGAGGTGAGCAAGGACTTCTTTGTTAGTAATTCCTTCCTGGTGTGCCACAGGGGTCCCTACAGGAAACAAGCAAACCAAATGAACAGGAATAGGCTCAATTAGGATACAAATAAGCTTGAGCAAGTCCAATCAAAGCTCTAAAGAATTCAGGAATCGAATAGTTAGGGGTTACGTCTGCATGCGGTTGACATTTTAAAATGGCAGGACCGACCCTAATTGAGCTAGTGGTCCATACTAGCTTTGTGGAGATCATGAGAGCCAGCAGAGTAAGAGTAAAGGACAATGGTGCCCTGAGAATAACCTATCCAGAATGGTGCAGATGAAGGTCAGCATTGCAGGGTGAATAGGAATTATCTGGGCCAGCACACCACCATATGGACAATGGGCAGGCATGGTTTTGATGGAAGTCTGCTGGTGTGAATGGGTCACAGCTGGAGTGGAGCTGATCATTACTGCATAGGGTAATCCAAGTGGAAATACCTGAAAAACGAATTAACTGTCGTGGCACAGGCCATGAATGTGGGTTCTTTTCTTATATTCTAAGTTATTGTTGAATTCAAACAATTGTTATAAATCTTTTTTTGCTTTACAATGTAATTACTCCCTGCACCCACGATGCCTATGTTAAGTTCTGTGTAATTGGTTGGTGATTTCTCAGATCATGGGCAGTTATATTTGAAGTAGTTTTAAAGAATTTAAGCAACAGTGAACAGTCTGTGTGTGTGTGTGTGTGTGTGTGTGTGTGCGTGTGCGTGTGCGTGCATACGAGCGTGTGTGTGTGTGTGTGTGTGTGTGTGTGTGTGTGTTTGTGCTCGTGCTCCAAAGCAGTTCTAGATGGCATCCCTGCAAACTAGTAAGATGCGTTGGCCATTTCAGAAGCCCCTTGGAGACTGGGGAGTACAAAAGGATGAATCGTGTCACGATGTCATAAATTGGACACGAGCTCCTTTAACAAGTTCCCGCCACGCTAACAAGCCACACCTGGCTGTGAGTGATAGCAGAGCGGTGGCCATGCGGCCGGTCCATACGTCCATAAACAGACACACGCCTCACAAAGATAGGCTTCATGGACATTTAATAAGCCACTGTCCCTGTACGTATTAGTGCCTTATCGTCGCCATTGAAAGGAGCCCGCTCGCCCTCTGACAGCCCCCAAATGATGATCCTGTCTTATTACGATCTCGTTCTTATTCATATCCTCGGCTTCTTTTCATCCTTCTGTGTTTATTCAATTCCCCCCCCCCCCCCTCTCTTTCTTTTCTTTCTGCCCCCCCCCCCCTCCCCCTCTCTCTCTCTATCTCTTCCCTCTTCTTCTCTTCCCAAGGGGGCCAAGCCTCAGCATTAGAGAGCCGCGAGTTAAGCTGAAGGGCACAAAGAGGCGTGCTTCTGATCTGGGGGCTGCTTTAGGAAAAGAGGTTAATAATGTCTTTAAAGAAAAGTCATTGGCAACAAGACCCTCTTTTTAGCTGATGGCCATCCCAGAGCGAGGGAAGGAGGGAGGCAGGGGGAGGGGGTTGAGTTTTTCTTAAGGCGGAGCAGGCAAGGGAACGAAGGGGGAGCGAGCACAGGGAATTTGTACTCTGCCTGGTGAGGGGCCAAGAACCAAGGATATTTAATTACTAGGCTGGCGGGATCACTTTGTCTTGTTGTTCCTTCTCTGATCATTACCTTCTCATGAGATTGTTCCAACGCAAGGAAGGCCAAGTAGCCTGGCACACAATTCCGTTTGTGTGCGAGAGTGTGTGTGTGTGGGTGCGTGTGTCCAAGTGTGTGCGTGTGTCCAAGTGTGTGTGTGTGTGTGTGTGTGTGTGTGTGTGTGTGTGTGTTTTGGTCTGCGTGGGTTTGGTGTGTCTTTGAGTGTTTGTGAGAATGCGTACATGCTACAGCAACACCAATGCTTCTTACTAGGAGAGAGTCCCTCGTGAAATAGTTTCATCATCTAATGTCTTCTTTCTGTTTCCTCCTCTGGCTGGTTTAATTATTTCAGACGTATTCCTTGCAGAAAAAATGTAGATATTTAATTCATACGTCTTTTCAGATGTGACACAGTTTGATAATGTTTAGGAAAGTGTAACTCGTTGCTATATTTAATCCACTGTGGGTGGATCTATGCGCCTGTGTGTGTGTGTGTGTGTGTGCATTATTTTCTCTGCCTCAAATCAAGACTCATTGTTGATATGTGATGACAGCAGGTTTGAGTTGATGCCCCCAGGGCGGAGTCTCTATGGAAGAACACACACACACACGCACGCGCACACACGCACGCGCACACACGCACGCACGCATACTCACACACACACACACACACACACACACACACACACACACACTCACACGCGCACTCACACACACACACACACACACACACACACACACACACACACACACACACACACACACACACACGCTACCCCCTCTGTGTCTCTGAGCTCCTTTGCCTGTGCTCATGATGACGCACACAGCCAAACACTCAGAATAGAAGCGTTTGGTTGTGTTCCCGCCACAGGCCTCTGGGATTAATGGACCCAATTGGGCAAAAACAATCACGTTATGTATTCAAATTTAGACCAGGGCCAGCTAAGTTTGCTCGTATGATGTCGTCACATTTTTGTACAAGCTTACATAGAAATCCACCATTCGATGATAATCTGCACTCTTAAGAGAGAGATACACAATTGAAATTAAACATATCCTTTTAAAAGCTTGTTTTCTTTTTACAATATGCCACACAGTCTTATGTTTTACTTCAATATGTCTAAAAAATATATTCTTAACACTTATCTTTCAACAGCGTCAATCAATTGATCTGATCACACCATCCTGGTCTGGTCTGAAAAAAATTACTGAGCAACCCTCAGTCCCGATGTCCCGATCAATAGGCATGATGTCTTTATAAAAGGTCTGATCAGTCTGCCTGCCCTCCCCAAATCTCCTTGGGGACCTTCTCCTGTCAACCTGACTCACCTTTCAACTCGCCACGACCAGCTGTCACCAACTCAAAGAATTGTCCAATAGATCGGAGGGCGTTGACAATGTAATATATTCCTGTGGCTTTATGGCCAGCGCCTTTAGCCTAGCCATGTATTCACATTCACTGTGCAAGAAAGGTGGGAGGTGGAGGATAAAGGGATGGAGGGAGGGGTGGAGCGTTGGTGGGCGTCAGCGTCCCCAGTCTCATTATACCAAGGGGTGGGAAGGGAGACTTTTTTTTACACCTCTCTCGTCGGTGACTCCCCAAAGTCACAGTGAGAAATTCAATTAAAGTCCCTTTAATTCCCCAATTAAATGGAAATGTAGGCAGAGAGCTAGGGCGTCTTAATTTGACGAAAGAGAGAGAGAGAGAGAGAGAGAGAGAGAGAGAGAGAGAGAGAGAGAGAGAGAGAGAGAGAGAGAGAGAGAGAGAGAGAGAGAGAGAGAGAAACACTGCTGACTTTCAGAAACGGAAGGTTGTTGTAAGTAACTTCTGAGGCAAAGTTCAGGCAGAGGTCAGTTGGCTGATTTACCACCAGGAACAAATCCAAGATGGCACCTAGATCTGTTTTGTTTTAAGCATCTTAAAGCAACTATATGCAACTTTTTTGTATTGTCGGATTATCAGTACATTTCTTCTGATTGTAATGACTATGGGAGAGTGAAAAAATTGCGGTTCAGATCAGCCCTCTTGAAGTCACAATATTTAACACAAATTATGTCTGCCAATGGGCACAATCTCCCGCGAAACTGTGAGGAATTGCTTTATGGCGCAAGGAAGTGCATCACTAAATCAGGAAGAGATGCCCATACTTGGAGTATAGTTGTTGATCGTGCTAGCGACATGCAGTGACCAAGAGCATCCTGTACGTCGTCTTTGGGACGGTGAGGGAAAAATAATTACACTAAGCAAACGGTAGGGGTCGCCAAAATCATCTCCTACAGATAAACTGCCTCTATTTACTTTAAGACGTGCACTGTTTAGGTAGATTATATTTCTGAATTTGTCCTTCGAAAAAAAGTTCTCTGGAACGATGCTTTCATTGACGTTTTTGTATGAGTGTACGTCCACATAATCAACAAGCAGACGGGCAAATAAAGTTTGCCCTCATGCCCATATCAGTATGTTCTGTGTATTCGTGCTTGGCCTTCTTTGTTCTGCATAAGTGTGAGTATGCAGTTTTGGCTGCAGCGCAGGTACTGGCAGCTGGCCCACGTGTTAAGGAAAAGGGCAGTGTGTGCATTACCGTGGTGCAAGGACGCATCAGGCCCCATAATCTCTTCTGGAGATGTGTCCTAATCACAAGGGGTCAGTTTCTCCTTTCCAGGCAGTGTTGTAAGAGGAGGGCAGGGGATCTGACAGGCCTACAGACTGTAAACTCAGCCTGAAGCTACTTTCTGGCCATAGAAGGACAAATCAGATGAGGAACATGTTACAAACGAACTAACTCTATATCATCAGCCAGCAAAGGAGAGTGCAATACAATGACGTAATAATTAGTTTCAGCAGTTTGCATTACAATTATACTGTAAATGTGTGTCTTTTTAATCAGCACCATTATGATTTTATCCTATAATAGATAAGCACTATAATTCCTAGGTTTAAGGCATTTAGATTCTCTACAAAAGATTCAAAGGGTTTTTGAAAGTCAGAGTGTGTGAAGTGGAAATAAAAGAACACTAACATCCACAGGGGCACTTTTCATAATCTTACATCCTCAGTAAAACCCAACGAAACCTTACAATCCCAAAAAAGGTTTTCATCAACCATTGCCAATTGCCATTGCTTGAGATAGCATTGCATGTTGTTGCAAAGCTTAGCACTTCGCACAGCGCTTGCAACTTTCTTGAAACAGAACTGCAACAACTGCAGATGTTCTAACAATGTGGGGAAGTGAGACATAGTTGCCATATTTGTGTTATTTTTATTTTTTTGATGATTACCCCCAAAAGGCTGATGTTGCACTCCAGTCGGTGCGGGGGGAATCTACACACAGATGCAAACCTCACCATATGCTGCTTCTGCACTACCCCAAAAAGACCCCGCCCCAACCTTTCCTTTTGCAAGTCGACAAGTTTTGGCTTTCACAAACACCGCTTGTTTTCTCTCTCTCTCTCTCTCTCTCTCTCTCTAGCTCACTCTCTTTCTTACACTCTCATTTTACCCTTATGCAAGGGCTCACATCTTAAAAAATAATCCCAACTGCTGCATCTTGTCTTTCCTTATACTTCTCAGCTAACGTTTTTCTCAGGAGAACAGTACAGTGCATTGAGTCTTTTAGTTTTTTGTTCGGCCCTTGAAGTCTGTGGTTTTCTATCATTATCTGGGTCAGTTTGTGAGTGGTGTTCTCTTCGGCTTTTCCGAATTAAAGGGGATACGACGTCTATTCCTAGTGTCTCCACTGTGCCACTCTCAGCGTTGCTGTTTTTTCATTACGCAAGGTGACATGAATACTGCAATAACCACGACACATCCGCTATGAGAGGGGAATGAATTAGTGCTGCTTTTCCACATGAAAGTGCCTGTCAGTCCCTGTAACGTGTTCGATTCCCCTCAGCCTTTTCGTCTCATTTCTAGTCAACCTCTCGGCTTTACAAAATGAACGATGAATGTTTTATAATATATTATTCCCCTTCTCCTGGATCTTGACAGGAGGTCCCCCCGTGTTAGTCTTTTCCTCAGCGGCTTCGTGACATTCCCCATAGGCACCATGGTGGATCGAGGCGCAGCAGAGAGGAATAATGCCTGATTGTTTTCATATAATCCCCCAAACCCTGGAAGGTGAATTTTGAAGGTCACCATTGTGTACCATGTATAATGTAACTGGCCTCAGCTTCGATTGACACACACAGAGAAGAAGAGGTTGGTGACATCTGAAAACCAAACTTAGAAGCAGGAGAACAGAAAGGCCGAATAGCTTCGTCAAGTCATGTAAACATAGCATCGTTGGTACTCGAACGCAAAAGAGCTCCAAGCTTCTTGCAGGTGAACACTTTAATGTCCTTCCTTTTCATTACTGCTAAACTGAGGAGCTGTGATAGATGAGCTGCTGTGCTTTGTACGTCTACATTTTCATTATTCTCTGTGTTGTTTTATGGGACGATCAAAAAGGCTGAATGGTTTATTGGTGCAGACATTCACAGCTATTAACTGGAGTTTGTCGTGTTTCAAGTCTCAAGTGACATTAGAATAGAATAGAACAGAATAGAATTATATTACAAAAATGCATAATTCATTATAATTCATTATAGAAAACATATTCCACCCATTCTACTCACTATCACTGTATTATTGTGTGAGGCATGATGACATATAACCAGCTCAACAATGAGGTGGAGGAAGGAGGAAATGAGATGGGGACGTACCCAAAGAAACGGTGAAAGTGGAAGGTCAAAGGTCGTTTGACCCACTCCACCTGTGCCTCTGCTAATCCGATCTCCTTCGCCCACGGTTTCTCTCTCTTTCCACACCCCGCCCTCCTCCGTTAAAACCCAGAGGTGAGCTCGTCCGATTGATTGTGCTTTTCTTCAATGCCTCCGCCTCCTCCTCCTCCTCCTCCTCCTCCTCCCCCGCGGCCGACCGCTCCCTTATTGCCCGATTGCCTCACCACACTTGATGGGTTTTGTGTACCATCAATATTTTAGTCAGAGATTAATTTCACTGTCAAATTTAAAGTGTTTGGAAAGCTATCAGCAATCAGATAGCATTTATAAAGCCGTGCTTGACCCAGCGTGCGTGTGGGGAGAGTGAGGGAGAGGGTGGGGGGGTGGGCATTATCGAGCCTCACAGTTCATCAAATTCACCTCCGTTTTTCAACCTAATGGGATCTTCATCCCCAATTGAACAGAAGGCCTTCGCGTCGGCCGTTACCTCATTACTGCAACGCTTCTTTTTGTTTTTATCTCGGCAAACAGCTTCTCCGATGGCTCCCGTTTTACCCCTGCATTTTATAACGATGAACACGTGGTTGGCTACTCTCATTTTCTAGGAGTTTACAGTCCCAACATCACATCGGTAATCCTTTGCTAAGACTGCACGGTCAATCATATTAAACCCTAATGCTTCCAAGGTGACCCCTCGCAAATAGATCAGCCCAGCATATGGTCCTGCCTTAAGCCAATCCAATTTCAACACGTTTAGAAGAGGTGGAATAAGCATTTATCTTTTCATTACATTTGCATCAAGAAAATATATGGACAGGAAATGATTGTGTATTTTTTTTCCCGTATGGATTGCGAGTGCAGGGTAATTGTTGTTGGAGCCAGGCGCAGAAGTCTACCCCTTGCATTCAATAAATCTTCTGTTGATCGCTGTCCCTTTTGTTCTTGCAATAGAATGAACCCAAAGAATCTACAGTGTCAGCTTGCTGCTTCATGTAAACATACTCTAAGGCAATAAGTGAAAACACCTCATGGAGCCACTTTACCTTTTATTAGGAAATCACATTTGCTTGGAAATGCAGATTTCCCACAAATGAATCGCTCTGTATTTGTCAACCTGAAGCGACATGAATGGGACTTCTAATCATGTCTTAGTACGCCTAGATTCCATTGTGCATTTTGAATAAGAAAAGCTCAACACAATTCCATAACCATTTTTGAAGGACCATCCACAATCATAACAAAGTATTTTTGTCACATTCAAGCCAACAAATGGTCTTTGGCACAGGCTAAAGTGTATGGATTGCCGGCGTGTCTGTAAATCATCTAGCTCCTTTATCGACAACTCTGCTGGAAAAGAATTGCCCATATCTGTGGTGTGTGGGCTCAGTTTGGGTCTTTATCCTATTCCTGGAGATGATTGAAGGGATGTTATGGCGGTAATCGGTTGGTTGGCTGCTAGGCCGACACTGAGGCTGGGGCTCTAGATGCCGGCCATGATTGACTTGATGGGCTGTTATAGAGCGCACTGTACCCCTCACTGTAAGTATTGATTTGCAAACGTGATTTATGCCCCTGTTTTTCCACTCTTTACGCAATCGTTTGGACGGGCTGGAGACACCACGGTTTACGGCCGTTCTGAAACCAATAAATAACACTGTCGCTTTAAAAGAAACGGCACATGGCGAGAAAGGGCAGGCGGCCATTTCTCCGTGTTTGTTTCTTTTTATCGTTCGATTTTAAAAGAGTAAATACTCCCAAACTGCACTCCCGCTGAGGCCCTGTCGAGGGTCTCAAGCTGCATACCGCCGCGCATACATCGATTCCCAGCGTACGCACGAAAGTGGCTCTATGCGCATCGATCCGTCGCTGGCTACGTACGACGCTGTGTCATTATCAACGCCGCGCGCTCTACATGGACAACATATGAAGATCCATGCGGGCCACTCATGTGGGCACCCCCCCCGGTACTTAGTGCAGCGCTGGCAGGTCAGCCCATAGCAGCGGTGGCCGCGCTCCCTCACAAGGTCAGAGATTCCAGCAGTGAATCGATAGCCAATTGAACCCCATCAAGACGCGGGGCCGTTAGTAAATCAACGGTCGGCCTCCCCCACTGAAGCCACCTGACGAGCCCCAGCCAGATTGGTCGAGAGAGAGAGCACGCCCCGACTCCCTCCCGCGTTGCCTTGCCATTGCTTAACTGGTGACACTAAGGACAGCAAAAGGTCAGTTTCCTCCTGTCACGGTTGACAGCTGCCTGTTGACCTGCTTATTCTTCACTTATGTCAGTTAAATAAAACCATGGTTGGGGTTAGGTATAGACTTAATTATACTATATGCATAATTGAATGGTGCTTCAGGGGCCAAACATAACTGGTTTCTAATCATTTGCGGCCTACGAAATTCCTACCGCTGGAGTAGCCAACTGACTTGGTGGCGACATGGCGTATCCACTCCACAGCAAACCGTTCCCCTCGTCCTCTATGGATCAGAGCAGTCCCAGTCAGAACCCTAAGGGATCCCATGATCGATCACTTCCTGGATGTTAGCCTTCATTCGATAAGGTAGTAACATGTCCTTGCACAGGAAGCGAAATGAAAAAGCTTTCGTTTGTCCCCATGCCGTCAATTTCACATTTTAAATTGAGGTCAAAGGTCAAAGGTCACAGTGTTCAGCGAGGGACTCGTGGGGTTGTGGCGATGGCTTACATGAGTGACAGTGTCGAGGTGATTCCTTCAAAATGTCTGTGGCTAATTTGGTCCTCGCGTTTGTGGGATATTGATATTTCTGTATATGGAGCGCTGAATGATTTCCAATGCAACGCCATTGAAAGGGAAAAGATGAAGCTGAGTCCATTCACATTAGGGGGATTCTGCAGTTCCATTAAAAACCCATTCACATCTTCTTGACGCACAATTTGAAGAACTGAAAAAGGATAAATGTCTACCACCCTTCATGTCCACTCCCGTGTAGAGGTGATGGTTAATTGATCTGACTAATTCACAGTGACCCTAAAGAATCAGCCGGGCCTTTTCATACAGGAAAATACGTCCGTATGTACATGGATCAATAGTCTTTTAGTTCAAATATTCAACTTCTACAAATTCTTCTATTTGATGTACAAACGGGAAGGAGAAAGTAATAATCATCTTCATAGTAGTCGTAATTGTATATGACAATGTATTTCCCATTGAAGAGAATGGGAAAGTGTGTCCAAACGTTTGACTGGTACTGTACGTATATACGTATACACACACACGTATATATGTATCAAATAAATCAAATCAAATTATATCGGATCTGGGTTTAAACAAGATTAACATAGGCACACACACACACAAAGGCAACACACGCACACAGACAACTTCCACACAGCCTCCCCCACCTCCCGACAGACTCATAACTTTAAACATAACTCACACTGTCAGCGGGCAGCAGAAACAACCTTTGAACGAATGGCTACACCATCTACACTACATGCTGTACATGAGGCAGCCACTAAAAAACCAACCGGGTCCCGTTCAGCCTTCTACGCTGACTTAGATCACTGATGGCTGATGAACGTAGTCTTGAGAGATCGTGGATAATGAATTGGCATTTTAGGTATTTGAGCAAGCCATTAGCCATTTAGCGTCCTGCCCCTCTCCTGCTTGTTGAAGTGGATGTGATTAACCCTGAGGAAATTGATTGTCCTTAAGCGTTAAGTAGGTCATCAAAGACCCATCAAGGGAATGTGGTGTATGAGCATAGCAACTCACGCTGTTGGTTAATTCTAGGGGGAGGATTAGGGTTATGCAGTACTCTCCCACTCTCCATATGACATACAGTTAGGCCCAAAAATATTTGGACAGTGACACAAGTTTTGTTATTTTAGCTGTTTACGAAAACATATTCAGGATACAATTATATAATCAATATGGGCTTAAAGTGCAGACTCTCAGTTGTAATTTGAGAGTATTCACATCCAAATTGGAGCAAGGGTTTAGGAATTACAGCTCTTTAATACGTAGCCGCCTCTTTTTCAAGGGACCAAAAGTAATTGGACAATTGACTCAGAAGGCTGCAAAAAAAATAACAACGCTGCATGGGCTCTTCCCTCATTAACCTGTCATCAATTAAGCAGTTAAAAGGTCTGGAGTTGATTCCAGGTGTGGCGTTTGCATTTGGAAGCTGTTGCTGTGAACACACAACATGCGGTCAAAGGAGCTCTCAATGGAGGTGAAACAGACCATCCTGAGGCTGAAAAAAAGAAGAAATCCATCAGAGAGATAGCAGAAATGTTAGGAGTGGCCAAATCAACAGTTTGGTACATTCTGAGAAAAAAAAGAGTGCACTGGTGAGCTTGGGAACTCAAAAAGGCCTGGACGTCCACGGAAGACAACAGTGGTGGATGATCGCAGAATCCTTTCCATGGTGAAGAAAAACCCCTTCACAACATCCACTCAAGTGAAGAACACTCTCCAGGAAGTAGGTGTATCAGTATCTAAGTCTACCATAAAGAGAAGACTTCATGAGAGTAAATACAAAGGATTCACCACAAGGTGCAAACCATTAATCAACCTCAAAAATAGAAAGGCCAGAATTGACTTTGCCAAAAAACACCTGAAGAAGCCAACCCAGTTCTGGAACAGCATTCTTTGGACAGATGAGACTAAGATCAACCTGTACCAGAATGATGGGAAGAAGAAAGTTTGGAGGAGAATTGGAACAGCTCATGATCCAAAGCACACCACATCTTCTGTAAAACATGGTGGAGGCAGTGTGATGGCATGGGCATGCATGGCTTCCAATGGCACTGGGTCACTTGTGTTTATTGATGATGTGAAAAAAGACAGAAGCAGCCGGATGAATTCTGAAGTGTATAGGGATATACTTTCTGCTCAGATTCAGCCAAATGCAGCAAAGTTGATTGGACGGCGCTTCACAGTACAGATGGACAATGACCCAAAACATACTGCAAAAGCAACCCAGGAGTTTTTTAAAGCAAAGAAGTGGAATATTCTGCAATGGCCGAGTCAATCACCAGATCTCAACCCAATCGAGCATGCATTTCACTTGCTCAAGACAAAACTGAAGGCAGAAAGACCCACAAACAAGCAACAACTGAAGACCGCTGCAGTAAAGGCCTGGCAAAGCATCACAAAGGAGGAAACCCAGCGTTTGGTGATGTCCATGGGTTCCAGACTTCAGGCAGTCATTGCCTGCAAAGGATTCTCAACAAAATATTGAAAAGTAACATTTTACTTGGGGTTATGTTTATTTGTCCAATTACTTTTGAGCCCCTGAAATGAGGAGCGTTTGTATAAAAATAGCTACAATTCCTACATGTTTAATCATATATTTTTGTTCAACCCCTTGAATTAAACCTTAAAGTCTGTACTTCAATTCCGTTGTAGTTGTTTCATTTCAAATCCAATGTGGTGGCATGCAGAGCCCAAATCATGAAGATTGTGTCACTGTCCAAATATTTTTGGGCCTAACTGTAAGTAGTATATGCAGCGATGACCATCCAGGTAAATTAAACAGACCGAGGCAATCATTTAATGATTATGGTAAATTATGCAAATAGATTATGATAAACGCTTTGATTGATATGGCATATTTTGTTGAGAAGTTAGAATGTGATTAAGCTGCTGGGATTTTATGAACAGTCTTCCTCCAGACTTAATTACCTACTTACTAAACTTTCCCAAACAATCCCAAAATATCACAAGCATGCACAAACTTCCCAAAAACACATACCTACATTTACATTGAACAACCAACCAAAGAAAAGCAGCACCAGCAACAACAAAACACCTCCGACCATGACAACAAAGATGTATTTTCAGAGTGGAACACAAACTTGTCCTGAAGGATGAGCCCTGTCGCCCCTAAAACAAGACGGATGTGTGTGAGAGAAACAACGTTGATCTGGCTCTTATGGGTCACTCTCACAGAGCACCGTCTGCCACGGTAACTTATTTGGACACGTTCTTCGCCCTGGCACAGGCTCTGGCCACGGGAGGAACGGAGAGAGACCACCAGGGGGAAAGACGTGTTCTGAAATTCAGACTTCAGATTTGCATTACCAATTGCGGAAACTCTCAAAGGTGTTTCAAATCAGGTTTGGAGGTTCAAGTCAATATTTGAAGGAATACATTTGACATCGACGAGCGTATGGAAACGACTTGAAAGTCAGCGCTGTCACAGGAAACCTCAGCGCGAGACCGGCCATCGTATGCCCAAAGTTTAATTGATGTTTTTGGCCAGGGATGTGAGACTCGTGAAGTCCAAAGTATTCAAAGTTGTATGTTGAGCTCACAGGAGGATCTCCGCCCATTTACATCGGCAGCCAAATCCTGGCCCAGTGCGCGTATTGGCGTGTTCAGATGCCAATTGACGAGTTAACAAACGCGCTGCAGGAGGCAACGCTACACTGACAGCTGTGGAGGCACTCCTGGCAGAGGAGCCACAGTTTCGACTGACATCCTCATCATCCACATTTCCTTCATAGTGAGACGCCTTCAGTAAGATTGATCTGTTCATTCGCCATTGGCCTCCAGCTCCATGCCATGAGCAGAAGCACCTGGGCTCTAAAAATACTTCTTGCTGTCGGGCTGCTCCGAACAAAGAAGAAAGGGAAATAAATACAGGAGTGACAGATGACTGAAATTGCACTCAAAATAGATTCCCCATTCATGCGTTACAGCCCGGCAAAACCTGCCAGCTCTGTGGTATGTTGCAGTGTGCGGCTTTGCTCTGAAATATTGATATTCATATGGAAATGCTACCCTTTATTAACATAATACCATAAACAAATTGAGGATTTGATTCCATGCCAGGGAAATAGAAGAGAGAAGCACTTTTGGCAAGCTAACTAGTCAACAGCTGTGCGTCCCAGCCTAGCATGATGAATGCTTACTCTGTCAATCAGGGCACATTTGCAGCGCTGTGCGTTTTGACGTGTGTGTGTGTGTGTGTGTGTGTGTGTGTGTGTGTGTGTGTGTGTGTGTAAGAGGGAGAGAGAGAAAGAGAGAGCGTGTGTGAGTGTGTGTGAGTGCTTGAGAGAGAGAGAGAGAGAGAGCGTGTGTGTGTGTTTGTGTGTGTGTGTGGTTATATGTCTAAGCCCTATGTTGTCATAGAAACAGTGCAAGGCAGGGCTCGCTCCATATTTCTTAATTGTAGTGTTATAGGGAGAAAAACAACCCCCAGGAATCAAATGCAAGGAATTAGCAGGGCTGAGCTGGCTGCTAAAGCAAGGGGCTTTTGAAATCTCCTGTTAATGAAACCTGTATCTGGGGAGGAACACAAAGGAGCTCTGCTGAGGTTAGCCTTACCTTACCCCCCAAAACAGGTATTTGCATTTATATAGCTAGTGTGTCTTAGATTCAAAGTCCTGTATAATACATGATGTGTGTGTGTGTGTGTGTGTGTGTGTGTGTGTGTGTGTGTGTGTGTGTGTGTGTGTGTGTGTGTGTGTGTGTGTGAGTACTGCCATCAGTAATGCCACAAGCAGCTACCTGTTCATATCAGCGGTCATCATGCTCCATAACTCACTGCCTCAACAGTGCAGAGAGGGGCAGCGTGGAAAAAGGTCACTCTTTAAAATAGACAACCTCCAAATATGGCGCTGTTAACTCGGGGAAAACGACTAGACTGATGTCGCTTGTACCAAAACAAAAAAGGCGCTATGTTTACGGAGACGGTTCTTCATCTCGGAGTGCCTCCCTCTCTTCACTCCTTAGTGAGAGGGAAAAACTGCACAAGTCATTCGTGTCTAAGACGACTTTGGAGAAGACAATAAATGCCTGGCTGGCTGGCTGGCTGAGTTACTGCTTGACTGACTGGCTGACTGACTGGCTGGCTGGCTGACCGACTGGCTGGCTGACCGACTGGCTGGCTGGCTTGCTATGTGGCTCACTGGCTGGCCGATGTGGGCCGACCTGAGCGGTGCTGATGGATAGGGTAGACTCTGCTGCTCAGGGAAGAACCAAGACACCATGACACCCCCTGAGACATTAAATAAGAGGCCGGGCATTAGGGCTGATGATGGGGAGGGGGGGTTGAGCTAATGTTCCTGTGGCCCAGGCCTGGTTCCCTACGGTAGACAGGCTCAGGGAGTCCTCAGGTCCGCCTCTGAACCCTGAAAATGTGTGCAATACGTGTACAAGACGCTTCTCTTGTTCTGTCGATAGGCTTATTATGTCTCTGCTATGGTTTTGTATCGTAGACGTTTGTCTGCGTGTCACTTAGATGAGTAATGGTGAAACACTAAGATCTGACAGTTTTTGCCTGAGTTTAGATCATAATTCGTCTTACTCAATGTGGTAATCATGTTGATGTATTTTTTAACTACGGTGTGTATGTTCCACTCGTTCATTCATATCCATTACGTCCGGCGTCCCTGGACACGCCTTGAAGAGCAATCTATTGAAACAATTTAGTTTGTCTGAAGGTTGTACACCAATTCTTCCCGAAGGAAAATCAACGTTCACTTTAAGCGCATTGTAGGGCATGTGTTGATTTGATCCATGAAATGACCACAGACTTATAATGCCTCAGTAAAGAGAGAGAGAGAGAGAGAGAGAGAGAGAGAGAGCAAGAGAGAGAGAGAGAGCGTGAGAGAGAGAGAGAGAGCGAGAGAGAGAGAGAGAGAGAGAGAGAGAGAGCGTGTGAGAGAGAGAGAGAGAGAGAGAGAGAGAGTGAGAGAGAGAGAGAGAGAGTGTGAGAGAGAGCGCTACCCCGGGGCAGACACAGAATGACACTGATGACTTTGTGGGCCCGCCACCCCGCAGCCTGTCATCCCCCCACTCTCACAGGAGGCCGTGCGTTCATTCCGGAAACCGTCAGAGCAGACAGCGACAGACGTGGCACCAATCGCCCGCACGGAGGACACTTCACAGGGCTCCCTTTTGATTCGTGCCCCCCAGCCCCCCCCGCGGTCCGGACCGGAGCCATGCCACCGCTGCCTCCACGGAGGCCAGTGCCGCGTCTTCATCTGTGGCCTGAGCTCCGGGGGTGGCTCTCCGTCTGTTTCCATTTTGTCCTCCAACCCGCCCCCCCAGGCCGTGACAGAGAGAGAGAGAGAGAGAGACACCGTTTGTTAATCATGCAGATTTCAGCCGCTCCGTTCTAATCGCGCCGAGCGTCGAGAGGAAGCCGCCATCGATCAGACGAATTACCGGTGCGAAGTATTAATTGCCGTTCCTCGTTGTAGATCTTCATTAACCCCCGCAACCCCCCCCCCCCCCCCGCCCCCAAAACGGTCGTTTCATTTTTAGACTACGGTAAATTTATGGCCGAAAACACCTTCTTGTTTTGTTTTCCTTTTTAGAAATTTACACAGCAAGTCTGGGTGGAATGGTTTTTCCAATGAGTCCGGAGATGAAACGTTTGAGACCGCAACAGAAACAGTCAATAGAACAGCTGGGGAGAGTTTACTGCATCCTTCAACATCAACATGGAATTATTATTGAATTATTGATGAGAGAAAAAAAGGATTTATTTCAATGCTGTGATTTCGACTGCACCTACCTGAGCAAACAAGCCATAGAAAACAGGCTGGAGTCATATCATGCAAAAATGCAAACAACATACTGTAAAATTATTCTTATGTTCAGCAATACTTTCCTCTTTGAGCCGTTATTTTTTACAGTTACCTTGTCTCATTTTATTTTACGCTGCATTGTGTTAAAAGGTATGAAATGAATAATAGCAGACCAAGTATACCCAAGACTTTGAATGTGCAGTCTTTTGATCATGCATATGATCCTGCAGAAAGTGATCCCCTCCCAGAAGCACCTAGGAGAGCATCCGGTCCACAGAGCCCGTCGCCTGGTCCTCAGAGCTGGCACACGTCCAGAGCAGAATCAGGAAACGCCGCAGAGAGAGCAGGAAGAGCCAAATGGTTTCGGAAGTGGCGTGAAAATCAAAGAACGGAGGAGAGCCGGGGACGCCCTAATCCGTCTTGACACCCAGACAGAGGAGAGGGACCGTGAGAGTGTTTAGAGAAGGAGAAATAGAATTACCCTCGTCCATTACGGAGGAGCTGTGTGTGTGTGTGTGTGTGATGGCATCGCATCACGGCTCCGTTGGTAGGTCAGGTCCGCTGTCACAGCAGGAGGCGAGGACCGCCACGCGAGCTGACAATATGAGGTCCCCCCCTGACAATTATGATGGATGGGTATGATGCCCTATGAATTAGATTCGCTCTGCCTCTTTCTCCTCACAGTGCAGCTGCCAAAGATGGGCTCATTCTTAATTTTTTTTTTTTTTTTTAATTGGTGTCATCGATTTTAGGGGGGATCTCTCTGTTGGATATGAGTATGGACAGAAAAACGGGGGGTTGTGTTTTGTTTTCTGTGCTTATAAGAGTGTGCACTTTCAAGGCGCCGATCGATAGGCCACAAGCTCTTGTCCACCAATGGAGCGGAGGCTTCGTGAGCTTGTGTGTGTGCAGGGCCCATGTGTGTTCTCGTCCTCCAACCTGTACATGTGTCTGTCTGTGTGGTGATCAATCGGCTGACCATTCCCACCACTACAGGACTGCCTTACCGCCTGCCTGCCCGACTGTCCGTCCGTCCGTCCATCCGGCTTCTTAGGACATAGCCTGTATATGTGGAGTAATACAGTTAGAAAGGTACTTAGGACCTAGCCTGCATCTGGAGTAATGCAGTTAGAAAGGTTCTTAGGGCCTAGCCTGCATCTGTGGAGTGATACAGTTAGAAAGGTACTCAGGACCTAGCCTGCATCTGGAGTAATACAGTTAGAAAGCTAATTAGGACCTAGCCTGCATCTGGAGTAATACAGTTAGAAAGGTACTTAGGACCTAGCCTGCATCTGGAGTAATACAGTTAGAAAGGTACTTAGGACCTAGCCTGCATCTGGAGTAATACAGTTAGAAAGGTACTTAGGACCTAGCCTGCATCTGGAGTAATACAGTTAGAAAGGTACTTAGGACCTAGTCTGTATATGTGGGAAAGGTTAAACGCAAGAGCCTCAGCATTATTTATTTCAGGGAGTGCCATCTAATAAGGCAGCTTTTGAAAGCAACAAAATGACAGTGAACAGTGATGTAGAGTGGGCTTATTGATGACTCAACTGTATTGAGAAAAGCTATTTCCCTCAGACCTCGCTGCGAGACTCACCCACACACACAACATTTTGACACCATCAGTACAGCACAAATCACGTTTTACTAGCGCGCTGGGCTACTGGACGTGGGAAGAGTTGGAATGTACTGTAGTTGCTCGTAAGTGCCGACGAGCCCCTATGAGGGACTGTAGGAGTAACGGCCTGTTCAAATCCCACGGTCGAGTTCTAAGATACTATTATTACACTACACGGATCAATGGGAAGCGTCACGTATTTGAAGTTTTATTGTAAAAAAAAAAAAAAAGTACATTGGTGGGGCCCTAGGCCTGTAGGTAATGAGGATTGTTAGTGGGGTGTAGGTGGCAGCTACTGAGAATAATTGTAAACAAGGAATTGCATCGCTACTATAAAAATACGCTTGCAGTGTAGCTAAAATGAATGAATGGTTAGTTGTCAAGCTCACATCCAGCTGTTCTGAGTGAAAGATTGGGAAAGCTTTTACGCACGTTGCACACGTAATATGGAAGATTAACAACAATATCAGGGGAGGCATATGTTTGAATACACGAATGTTACAAACGACGTAACTGGCATGTTTTAAATGACATTTAAGGGGAACAGCATTACAATGGTCTGGGTGGGATGACAGAGGTGTGGGATTTGAATGGGAACGCTTTGCTGTAACCACACAATTCCTCTTCCCAATGGCGCATTAGACAACCCAGCCATTCAGGTGCACATGAATGTTCCCAGAGCTGCGTACGCTGATGGTCTCTGGCAGACAAAGGACACACAGCGATATCTGTAATGGCTGTGACGACATTTTAAGAATCGCTGATTGTTTTGGCATTCTCTAAGCAGAAAACCTTTGGAGGTGTGGCTCAGAGCCACATATTGCACAGGTGTCAGCAAACAAGCAATGAGAACAACAAGAAATACAACAGAAAAAATCCCATCGCGGCAAAAGAAAAGGTCACCTGAAGTCTGTGCTTAGTTTAGTTCAACAGCTTCTCCAAGTAAACATCCTGGGAGTAAATGTAATGTTTTTTAAAACCATTTTGTGTGTGTTTTTGTATGTGTGCATGATTAAATTTTTTGGACAAGCAGTGGTACAATTTTGGACTAATGAATACTTAAATACTGTGTGCTTAAATAATAACATGAAATAAAAGATAAATAATAAGAAAGATTAAAAGAAGACGATGGCCTCTGCTCTATGATATAATTGTAGCTGTCTGTTGCCTGTCTTGTGACTGCATGGATTTAAATCCTGTCTCTATTCTTTACTTCCCTGTACTATCCTAGCAAAGCATACCCTCAAGATGTATTTACGTTTTTGTACATCTAATCCCTTATCACTAGAATGAAACCTGCGATTGGAATAAATACCAGTCTTGCACAAAGTGTTTCATGTAAAAGTAAAACAATTTGGGAGTTTCTAGGGGAAGCAGAGCGCGAAAAGCCACCTCTTCCTTAACAAGGAGATGTGCTCTAGGACATCTCTAGACATTTTGTCTGATCACTGAATCCTGAATGTAGTTTTGAGTTAAGACTCTCAGCGTCCATAAGCAGCTGCATAAATAATCGAAACATCGCAAGCAATAATAATAATAATAATAATATCTTTTTATTTTACACCTTGTGCATTTAACTTGAGACTGTGAGTAAGTATGAGTGAGGACGTTGTTACTGACCGAATGTGACTATGTGCTTATTGGGTCTACGTGTTCTGGGAATGTTCCTTTGTGTGTCTAGCGGGCATGTCTCCCTCTATGAGAGTGTCCCCACTCGTGCTCTCTCTACCCCCCCCCCTCCCTCCTCTGCTCCTTGGACGGAGTGTCATTCCTGCTTAAGCCGAGGCTGAGCTCAACCCAAACTGAGCAGTGCTGGCCCCGCCGTGCGCCCTCGGTTCCTCTCCTAAACGGCTGGCTGAGTGGCAGTAATTGCCCCCCCCCCCCCCCCTTCACTTCCTCCTCAGAGCAGCCGCCGCCAATCCAGCAGCAGGGTCCGAAGTATGGCCGACAACCGCCAGGCCACACACACACACACACACACACACACACACACACACACACACACATGCTTTCTCACTCCCTCCCGCTCTCCTTCCCTCGTTTGCTCTGTCCCTCCCTCCCTTCCTCCCTCCCTCCAGTCCAGAATGGGCCTGAGCAAAGGCCATTAACGTGCTGTGAAACACAGGCTGCGGACCTCAGCGAACCATCGCTTTCCCAACGAGGCGTGTTGACTCATTTAAAGGGCTAGGTCGTTAGAGTGAGACATGATGGGTCTGTGACGAATGGAGTGGAGCCCACTTAGCATGATCCTTCTTGGAGAGGAGAGAAGAGGACTGAAGGGAGAATTGGTTCAACTGTCGCGGCGATCCAGGTTCTCCTGGTCAGTGGCGCTCGTTGTCAAGGCCAACACCGACGCCAGAAGGCCAACTTAGTGGATCTGCAAAGCGACGGTTCAATTCCTAGTGGGAGTGAAAGAGAGAAGGATTACGGCGGACAGAGGTCGTCGAGGTCGTGTGTGACTCCAGTCCCCACGCGTTCCGACCTCTCCGGGTACAGACACGGAACGACCGACGCGCATTGACCCTCACTTCAAACAGTCTGGAGACACAAAAAACATCTCCGTCGACTCAAAATCTCCTCCTGCGTCCACCTTTCCTCGGAGACACGGATTCCTCCGAGCCCATAACAGACCGTTGCTCGTGTGCGTCACGCAGTATGACCAACCGCTTATCTAATAACATCCCCAAGGCAAGGAAAGACTTGATTCTTCCCCCCCCCACCCCCCCAACACTATTTTCCTTTGCACATACATGAAAGAGAGGCGCTTGATTCTTCCACTTGTGGGGCGGACGTGTGTTTGTGTAGATAAACAGACGTTGGGACAGCGACAGTATCCCTCAAAGGACACGTGTATTGACAGAGGAGAGCTCCTTTCACTCCCACCCTTAGCTCTCCTCGTCTATCTCTCTCTCTCCCTGCCCTCCTCCTCCTCCTCGTCTTCCCCCAACGTTTTCTCCGTCGCTGCCTCTCGTTTTCCTGTCAACGCTTTCCTCCTCTCTCCCTCTCTCTCTCTCCCTCCCTCTCTCTCTCTCTCTCTCTTCGTCTCTCCGTCTCTCTCTCTCTCTCCGTCTCTCTCTCTGCTTTCTCAGTGCTTTTTGCCTGGAGGGGATGCACAGAGTGCGCAGCCGGCTCATAGGACAGCCCCGTCCTTAAAAAGCCTGGTCCATGTAGGGTCAGAGACGTGTGAAGAGACTTGAGCTTGAAAGGGTCTCATGCTTTGCATGCATATATGTCAAATGTACACATTTACTTACAGAAGCAGCTGTACACATACAGTACGTACGTGTGTGTGTGTGTGTGTGTGTGTGTGTGTGTGTGTGTATTTGGGTCATGTTTGTACTATGAAGAGTGAGAAAGATGGAATAAATATATATGTCTGTCTGTCTGTCTGTCTGTATGCATGTATGTATGTATGTATGTGTGCATGTATGTATGCATGTATGTATATGAGGTGTGTGTGTGTGTGTGTGTGTGTGTGCGTGTGTGTGTGGAACAGAACATGTGTTGCTCTCCAGGAAGAGAGAACCCATTCAGAGCGCCTATAAGTGGTGTCTGCAAGAGGAAATTACATACGTACCCGCCGCTCTGAAAGTGTAAGAACATTAAACGAAGCGATAACAAGGACTGTTAATGTAAAGAGGGGAGGGGGGGGGATGCTCTTTGAGGACGTGCTTCCTCTCTGTGTCATTATCTCAGGGGGCTTCCTTCCTCTGCTCTTCTCCTTATCAAAGGCTCGTGTTAATGGGAGTGGAGGAAGACTGCGGTGTGACGCATTGAGACCTGCCGGGCTAGCAGAGCATTCAGAGATAATATTTTTAATTCTGTGTGTGTGTGTTTGTGTGTGTGTGTGTGTGTGTGTGTGTGTGTGTGTGTGTGTGTGGCTGGAGGGGTGTGCGTGTGTTTGGGTCTAAAGCTTTCTTTGGATCTCTCTGTCTCTCATTGTCTTTAACTGTTTCTCAGTCCCTCTCTGCAGACCCCCACCTCCTCTGATATCTCCGCACATGTTCAAGGTGTGGAGATGATATGGAGGGAGGTGTAAATGAAGAAGAGGAGGATGTGAGCACAGTTGGTCAAAAGGTCACTGTGTGCTACTGTAGTGGAAGGATGCCTAACAAGTACGCTGCATAATGACCAACGAGGAAGTTCCTGGTACCGAACGGCATTCAAATGAAGTGCAAGTTCGAGTTTCACGCAATCTGGAATCTATTATCATATTTTGAGTGATTTAGTTCTGTCTTTATTTTTGGGCTTTTGCTAGTTTTCCACATCGTTATTCTGTGAATTTGACAGCAGCACCTCTTGGAGTTTTGTTCAACGTCGCCACAACTTTGTTTGAGATGTGTTTTATTGCAAAGTTAGCAGCATTGGCATTATTATAACGCACATCAGAAGACTGGGAAAAGACGAGCTATCGGGCAAATAAATGTTTCATGATCCTCATTGCTTAAGAGGTCCAACGAGTGACTTCATGTGAATATGTCTCTCTCTGTGTGTGTGTGTGTGTGTGTGTGTGTGTGTGTATGTGTGTGTGTGTGTGTGTGCGTGTGTGTGTGTGTGTGTGTGTGTGTGTGTGTGTGTATCAGAACTACTGATGTGAAACCTACAAGACAGCTGAACTATCTCCATCCCTCTACCTCCACACTCATAACATAACTGACTGACAGGGTAAAGACACTGTTGGCTATAGATCACTGCCAGTACCCTGGTGGCTGAACGGTGAATGGCAAATTGACTGGCTAACTGACCGAATGACTGGTTGACAACGGTTGGCCAAATAAATGACGGGTAGTCTCAATCTGTTGCACTAGTCTGCAGACGCTGACGGAGCAGGTGAAACCTGAGCGCCGTTAAGGATTCTGTCCGTACGCTCGTGTGCTTGTTTTTATTCCTGCATGTGCGTAATTGTGAGTGTGTGTGTGTGTGTGTGTGTGTGTGTGTGTGTCCCAGTGTCCTACAGCCTCTTTGGGTAGCTTGTGCAGATCCGTCAGGTAGACCGAGCGTCCATCCAGTAACAAGTCCATCAGTCACGGCCAAGGGGCCTCGGAGAGAGAACGCCTCGGCACTCTGACCATGACGGAGAGCATCCCCCCACCCCCCTCCCCACTCAGGGACAGAGAGCCATGGCTGACCTGTAGGGCGGCTTTCAGGGAGAGACGGACGAGCCAGCACACGTGAGTGGTGTGGCGTGGGCGTACGGGGAGAGTGCTCGCACGAACACGCAGGTACACACACACACACACGGCCAAACTAGAAATGGTCTTAAATACGCTAAACATACAAACTGATGCACAACCCCCCCGGCCCCTCCACCCCACCTCCACCCCACATCTCTCTCTGAGAGTGTCTCAGTTCAAAGGGGAGAGTGGGCCATTAGTCCGTGTGGAGAGGCTAGCTTTGGACTGAGAGCCGCGGCCCTCTATCACATAAGATTAAGGGCTGCTTACCTCTATTGACAGCAGCCGCTTGCAGTAATGACCCCCGGTGAAAGACTCATTTACTTTGATGGTGAAAGTGGTGCTGCGGTGGACGTGTCTCAGCGCCGCCGGCCCCCCCTTCAGAGGGCGAGAAGGAGCCTTTGATGGCCCGTGAGACGAAGGGGAATGTTTCGGTGCTGACGGAGGGGCTGAGCGGGTCGCTCCTCAACACGCATGTTTGATCCAATGTAGCAGCGACAGCTGCTGACGGCTGGTGCACTTTTGTTCTTTTTTTCACTTGCCCACCCCCAAAGTCAAGTGAGGGGGGGGGGTTATGGCATGTTTTTTTTGTTTTTTTTTTAATCGAGGGGGTTCCATTGTCTGGTTGTCAACTTTTCATGTGTCTGAGTTGGAGAGGTGACAGGAGTCAGATTGGATTAGTGGGTCCTGGTATCAGCGGGCGAGGGAAGGGGATGTGTGGCAGATGCATTACGCATGCTAAACGAGAGTGGACTGATACACGGACGTTTACCACACCCTGTCTCTGATGTTAAAGTGTGGACAGAATCAAAAAGATGCTAAGCTGCATAAATGCATATGCAGTGGTGAACTTGTGTGCGTTTTTCTCATACATTCATTATTGCATAGCTGCACCTGCGTCAAAGGGTAGGTATCCATATAGCATTATGCATGGGTTTATTTGATCTTTGTATGCACACCTGCTGTCAGGCACCTTGTGGATGTGTGTGCGTATGTGCGGGGGTGTTTGTGTGTGTGTGTGTGTGTGTGTGTGTGTGTGTGCGCGTATGTGAATTTGGGCATGGAATACATGCGGGTACACAGGTGTCAGTGTGTCGCCTTTGAAATACCCACTCTAGTGCCACACTCACAAACAGTGGGACACAAAATCACAGCTTGCACCTATGGTGATGAAGACTCTGCGGCTGCTTCTGACAACGGCCGTGAGGCTGGGCGGTGACTTCCAGTGAAGGGAAGCCGTCCTTGTACAGCCGTGTTTGAGAGAGAGAAACACACAGACACCCAGACCCCGGTGTCTTGAGGACCTCTCGGCTATCGGCCTCCTCATCAGCCATTACACATTCTGCCTGCACATTCAATAGAGGCCACTTCTTCCTCCCATTAGAAGTGAAATGAGACAAGTGGCTGCTCTCTTGGCTGCTTATTAAACTCCCATTGAGATCCAATCTGCGGGGGTCCGACCGAAGCCTGACCGCTGTGTAAGACTGCTGATATCATCTGCCTGCCGTATCCGAATTAGCATCTCAATCCCCCCTTTGTTTACCCAGATACATCACACGCCTTTGGAACGGCGGCCATTGTGCACAAGACAACATTGGAACAACAGCGGCACAGTCACCAGCCTAACAATAGCACAGGGGACTTCCATTGCGTGACGCTAGAAGGCGGGTGAACGGCAACGCCGAGATTATGAAGATGTAGATTTGCCGCAAGATGTCGATCGAAACGGGACGGGAGGGTGCGGGGTTTGACAATAGAGTCTGTTTTGTATTGACCCACACCCAATAGCTCTGATAGAGAGGAGCCGTGCATGGATGGCTGTTCCCCCTATTGTGCCCAGCTCATTTCTTAGGCGGTGGACACGTTCACACTGCTAACAAACATTAAGCCATGGAAACGCATACTTCTTACAAAGACACAGATGAGCATCTCATGTCTATTTACTGTCTCTCTGGAATGGGGAACATCCTGTACAGCAAATTGCACACGATGCGCGTGCCAGTGTTTTCCTTGGAAAGGCTTTGAGGTGACAGCAGAGCTAACTGGGGATCTAAACGGCACATCACCTTTGTTTAGTAGGACATTTCTATAGGAGCCGGGGGGAGTCCCCCCGCATCCCCGGGAGCGCGTCTCCCAGAGCCTCCCTGTCATCTCCCATGTGTTAGCGCTGACCTTTAGAGGCCGCCCGTGATAAGGAACACGTTACATGACAGCCGGGCATTATTTTCCTGGGATTTATGTGCTGCTATGTGCTTTGACGTCCACCTCCATAGCCAGCCCTCCCCCCCCCCCCTCCGCCAGGGATGGGCTGACCAGAGGAACGATAAAAAGCAGAGAATTAGGTTTCTTTGCAATGAAAACGCCCTTCAGTCGTTAATGACACCCCGACAGACTTCATAAAGTCCGCATTTACATTGTCCACGTTGTTGGCAGTTAATCTCAGGAACACTTGTGTGGTGGAGCGTGCAGGAACAAGGCTCGTTCGCTCTAATCATGCCCACAGACAGATTATGGCGCAATCCCCATTTAGCAAATAGCAATTAGCAAAACAGTAGACAGGGCAGTTTTAAGATCTGCGGTTTGCAGGGATAAGCCTTTGTACACGTCATTTTTACCGTGTTATGACGGGCAAATACGGCGGTGGCACGTGACAAATTGCAATTAACCGTCACTGTCAGGATTAGGTAATCCTCTGTGTGGTGGAATGAACCCCCACCCCCCCCACCTCCCCCTTTCCTTGAATGGTGACAATTATGACTGACCCACTTCCATAATCTAGTCACACTCTGAGGTGCACTATGCCATGCTGTGACGGGTTTGGGAAGCTTACTCTGGTCAAATTAGTGGCAGACGGATAATAGAACAGAGGAGATCCTGACCTCTTACAGACATCTTTGAATACCTAATCTTACGGCATCAACGGTACGCTTTGGTCTGGTGGTTTCCACTAAGACGTTATTTAATACTCGTAGCGTCAGATTAATTAATGTTTTAGTTCTTTTGTCAGATTTATTTGTTAGGTTAGGCATGAAAACGAACAATTAAAACAGGTCAAAAACCTAGGTTAGAGTTTACCTTTAAGAAAACATTTGTTGCCAGGCATTCAGTATATATATTTTTTATCACAGCTAATTATTATTTTTTTTTAAACGGCCTGACAACAAAACAAACAGACTTAAATGACCCATGATATTACTCATGCCATTCTGTAACATACTACACCATACATTCAAATGAAATTCACAAAAGAAATCAGGCTAATCTATTTATTTTACACACACATCCCTATTTCCCAAAGTCTTGCTCCATAAACAGTGTAAACAAGCAGTTGAAGAGGTTACCACAGCCTGTGCCCTCCTGATCCACAGACCTTAACATCACTCGTGCCCTGTTCCACACACCTTAACATCACTCGTGCCCTGTTCCACACACCTTAACGTCACTCGTGCCCTGTTCCACACACCTTAACGTTACTCGTGCCCTGTTCCACACACCTTAACATTACTCGTGCCCTGTTCCACACACCTTAACATCACTCGTGCCCTGTTCCACACACCTTAACGTTACTCATGCCCTGTTCTACACACCTTAACATTACTCGTGCCCTGTTCCACACACCCTAACATTACTCGTGCCCTGTTCCACACACCTTAACGTTACTCGTGCCCTGTTCCACACACCTTAACATTACTCGTGCCCTGTTCCACACACAGTCTGGATGGCTGGGATGGGATAGAAACAGAACTGAAATCTGATGTGCTCCACTCTCCACTAGATCCACCCCCTCCATACAGGAGATCACATTGAGTGACATCTGCTATCATCAGGGCCACCTGAATCCCCCTCAGGGGAGAGAGGGGCAAATAAAGGGAGGGATGAGGCATGGACATTGAAGGAGCAAGGCAAAGGGAGAGAGAATGAATCGAGGTGTGGAGAGTGGGAATGGAGTAACAGAGATATAGAGCGAGTGATGGAGATAGACAAGGCCGGGAGGCAATAGAGAGAGAAAGAACAATATCTAACGAGTGATTCTGGAGAGCGGGTTTGGAGTTGGAGCTTTACATTACTCCTCCCCTGGACCAGTCTCTAGGAGCAATTAACATATAAATGAATGGTGGCTGGTAAACGGTCTTCGGTCTGGCCATGCACAATACAGAACGGGAGGGGGTGGAGGCGCCAAATGGCTTTTAGTCACCTGCTGTGGTGGTCCATAGGGTCTGCTAGGGAACTAAGATCCAAAGGCTCTGAATTAAGTTTTCGCCCCCCCGGACAGAAAGCTAGTTATTTCTGTTTTAATGTCGACGTTCCCATAAGAGCCGGCAATGAGTCTTTTCCTCCCAGCTCCATGTCTGTGTGTTAACTGTAAAACCCGGAGCAGTCAAGAGCATATCTGAGGGACATTCCATGAGCGGTCCGCTAGCTTCAAACCACCTCCTCCCTCAGACCCCTGTTTCAGAATAACACTGCGACACCGCTGAGGGTTTCAGCAGGATCGCGATGCACGTTCCAGGTTCGCTATCTGGGGAGCGAGCAGAGTGGGCGGGCGGTGGGCGGTGGGCCCCTCCCTGCCATCCCGGTCCACCTTGGCCCTTATAAAAGGGGCTCCGTGAGCGACGGGCGGTCGTCAAAGGTGCCGGAGCGTGGCCCAGCGGCGAGGCAGTCCGCAGTGGCGTCACCATCAGCCCCGATAGCTCCCCTTATCTTCTGACAGAGGGGTACGGAGAGGTTCTGTCTGTACAGGCTCTCTCTCTCTCGCTCTCTCTCTCTCTCTCTCTCTCTCTCTCTCTCTCTCTCTCTCTCTCTCTCTCTCTCTCTCTCTCTCTCTCTCTCTCTCTCTCTCTCTCTCTCTCTCTCTCTCTCTCATTCAAACCTTCTAAAGGTTTTTCCGTTGGGCGCCCACCTTTCCCCCTCCCATTCCCCTGCCCTCCCTCGTCATGCAGGGCCTCGTCTGTTGACTGCGTAATGGGCAGGTCGCTTTCTTATCAAACCGCTTCGTTCAGCTGGCACTTCTTTTTGCCTCTCCTCTTAGTTGGAGCCTTTTTGAACGTCTTTGGGTTTATACATCTCCAACCGCCACTCAGAGATCCCTGTTATCAGCACCTCTCTTCAACAGCAAATAGATATCAGGCGCCCGCCACATCTTTTCCAGCACCCTGTTTAAAGAGCTCAAACACCAGACTATACCAGACCAGACCCTTTGAAAGGAGTAGTGTGATGTTGTGTGATGGCGGTGTCGACCCACTCTAAAATGATAACCGACCACTTGAAGGAGTCTCTTTGAGAAAGGCCCCCCTAGTCATACTCCCAGCGCAACGATCACTCGCACTCTACCCGCACACTCTCCAACTTTCACACACACACACACACACACACACACACACACACACACACACACACACACACACACACACACACACACACACACACACACACACACACACACACACACACACACACACACACACACACACACACACACCTGCACAGACAGTTTATTTAAACAAGTGTGGACCAAACACTTTTCACAGGCTCGTTATGATTTCACGTTTGCGCTTTGATCATGTGAAAGCACAAACAACACACTGTTTTTGACCCGCAGTAGTGTCTTACACGTTGGTTGTTGGGGTAAAATTCAGTAGCATTTGTTCACGATGATCACTCACAGCAGGTTCTGGGAACTATTCACTTCCACAAAAAAAACTAACTAGGTGGTGAGAAAAGACTTGAAGGATCCAGCCAATATATTTAGCCATTGAAATACCCTGGCAGCAGAAGGGCCCTTACAAAACAGACCAGGTGGAGCCGGGTCACTCTCCTCTACTTTGATACAATTTGACTAAGGACACTTCAGATGAACCAAACCGTGTGAGCTCGCCTCAAACGGTGGCCCAAGGACCTCCAGGATATCACAGGCAAATCTCTGTCCAGAGGGTAGTAATCTGGCAGGAACGATGAGGGATAATAGCCCAGGCCCTATTGCTCATTCGATTTCCATTTCTCTCTCCCTCTTGAGTAAGAAAGAAGTCATTAGCCAGAAGAGGAGCAGCACCACAGAAGAAGCAGGGCCTGCCCGCCCGCCTGCCCGCCTGCCTGCCGGGGGCCATTGCTGGACTGGAGCATCTGCCCGGGCGACTGATTATGAAGGGTCCCGGCCATTAATTGGCCAGCCGAAGACAGCCTGTCAGTGGGAAGCGGCGAGCAAATTTGAGGGGAGAAGCAGAATGAGGAAGATGACAGAGGGAGTCGCCCCCAATGCCACCCGCCGTTTTTTGGTTGGGCCAGGCACACCCAGTAATTTGGCTGTTGTCATAACTCGAGGGCTTTGACATGTTCTTCAAACAAAAGGCTGTTATTCCCGCAACCAGAACACCACAAATGCTTGATGGGAGCCTTTTTTATTTCTCTGTGTGTGAGGTAGTGTACGTGTGTGTGTGTGTGTACTGTATGTGTGTTTTTGTGTGTGTACGTGTTTGTGTGTGTGTGTTGCGGCGCTGGCATTTTGGGGAAGGTTTGCTTGGCTAATGGTGTTGGCGGGCAGCTCTCAGCGTGGCTTTCTCAGGCGAGCAGCTAATTAGTGGGAGCAGATGAGAACACAGCTTCTACATCCCAGACATCCCTCAAACCACCCAATCACAGATGCCGATTCTCGTCCCTTTCCTTGTTTAATATTACTCCAACCAAACGACTAACATCCTGACCTTTTCACCGAGTAAGGTTCCATTCCATGGCCACAACGTGCCTGTTAAAAATGAACTGGAATGATTAGGGTGGCCACAGAGGCCACGCCACCGTGGCGGTTTGGTCTGAAACACCTGCAGTGGTTGACCCACAGCTAACTAGACTGCCGGCAAGGCCAGCAACAGGAAACCAGTCTGGTTGTTGATAGCTTTGTTTTACAGGTGACCAAAGACCACCACCAGTTGCCATTGCTGAGTGGCGACTTGTGTCGGCCCGCACACTCTATTTTCTGTTTAAATCTGTGGTCCAACCGCCGCTCGGCCCTGAGGAGAGAAACCTGGGAAGAAAGAAAAAACCAGGATTCATCAAGTTCAGGGTCGTACCACGTTCGCTCCCTCTTCGTCCGCCACTTCACATGAGGGATCGTAATGCGAAGACGCCCGTCCTTGCGAGGGGAATAGAGATATTGAGGCCATCAGGAGGAATGTGAGAAGGTAAGAAATGGAAAAAATGACCTGTGTTTGGCACTAAAAGCAGTGATACATGACTTCCTATTTACACCTGAGGTAAGCGGAACGACCTTGAGGCACGGCCATTGCACAAACACCGGCCTCGGCGGTGTCGCTCAGCCACCGAGCTCGTCGTTAAAGACAGGGACGCAATCTCCTGTCCGTGTAATGCGTTGTCTTAACTCTGGGCACCGCCAAATCGCTGGGCTTCCATCCTGCCCACCACTCTGCGTCCAAAGGACCACTCCAAAACAATAGCTGGAGACCTGAGCGGAAAGAGAACCTGGAGGTAAGGAGACCGAGGGAGGAGGGGGCAAAGGAAAGAGAGGGAGAGAGAAAGGGGTTGATCAAGAGAAGGAGGAAGAAGCATCGAGTGTATGCTAGATTGACAAGCGCATGAGAGAAAAAGGCTCAATGACAGGGAGTGAGGGGGTGGGGGGCAGCGGACGAGAGAGAAGGTCAGGTCTTCCCATCTCCCCAGCAGTGATTAGAGATACAGAGAGTGTAAGGGTTGAAATGACTTTCACTTGGCCAGGGTAACCATGGTGATGGCTTCCGTTCCTAGGGCTGAGCAGGTGGCCACGGCCCAACCCTGGACAGCATCAACCTTCTTCCAGAGGAACGGAGGACAACAGTCCCTATGAAACGGTTGTACTTCGGATTTTAAGGCTCTTACCAGCGGGAGGACATTGCAAAACTAATGCACAAAGATACAACGCAGAACGATTACAAGAGAAAGCAGTGTTCCTGTAGAAAGCCTGCTTTATTCAAGACAGGCAAAAGAAGTCACAGCAATAAAAAAAATAAAAAAATCACAGCTCAATCTCACAGCTAGGCATATTTTTTTCCCTTGCTCTTTCGTTTTTAATTCAAATCACCAGCAAGTGTTGCCTACCACACGGAGACCGCTTGGTGTTGGGTGAGATCAGCACGCTAGACCTCAGCGTTGGAAGCTCGTTAATCATTCATCAGAGGTTGCTTGGCCTCAGCTCCGCGGCAGTCGTAGGAGAAGGGGGAAAGCTCAACCTCCGGGCATGCTAGCTAGCCCTCATGGTGCACCCTAGTGACAGCCGTAGCCGTAAGAGCAAATAGCTTTTTCTTTTTGCTGTATGAAAACAGAGCCAGCATTATGTCAGACAGAGAAACCTCACTTCATTTCCAAATAACACCGCAGGATGTACTGTGTGTTAACTGTGTTTTCACAGGTTAAGTGGCAAGCAAGGAATATTAAAAAGTTTAAGCTATTTTAGATCTGTATTGCCCAGACATTGCTCCTGTTGTGGACATTTTAATTCTGAGGGAGGCCCAGGCACTATGCATAATACAAGCAAGCTAACTAGGTTGCCCTGAGCATGCCCTACAGATAAATAAGTGCCATTTAAATTAAATTTGACTTAAAATTGACATCACATGGATATATAAATACATCCAGGTTAATTCAAAATAGAATACATATTATGTGTGTGAGTACTTTTGTATGATGATGCTGGCAGCAATTAGCCTACTGTTTCAATATCCCTCACCATCAGCGGGAGTTCTGCTTTGATGTTTTAACTTTAGATCCAGAGTTGAAGGAAGACTGTGGTCAAATCTAGAAGAAAGGATAAACACGGATTAGACCCTGTTCATTAAACAAGGGATGTGACTTTCCTTTTTAGGTAATTGGTCAGGGTTTGAGTTATGTGGGATACTGCTCCCATGAAACCAGTAGTCACACATCTGTGGGGGTCGCCAATACATTACCCACAACCTTTATTTTAATCACAAGTAATGCATTTTTCAATCATGTAATAAGTATTACTTACATTAACGAGATAAATGGGCTAAAGGAAACATATTTTCCAAAAGAACGAGGCAATATATTCTCTCGTGAATGATAGTATGTCAGCACTTCCCCACCAAGGCACCATGGTGCGCAGTAGTGGTGAGCGATCTATGTCTGTGTTGAGAGCGCGCAAACATGCGATTTGTGCAAAAAACTGAAGCCACTGACATATCCAGTATATGAATGAAATATTGAATAGACAGCACAAAATAGTGGACTTGCTACCGTGCCGCTTCAGTCTGTTCAGTCTGTCCAACAGTAAGAGGATGGCTTTAACTTTTTACCAGGCCTTTGTATGCATGTATTTTTGCCCTCTCTGTTTGAGCATTATTCATCTATAGAAAAATTGCAAAAACAACAATTGTTGGCCAAGATACGAGATACAGTTTAACTGTTGTTTTAGAACAATGGACAGCGCTGTTTGTTGCGTGCTGCACGCAACATGGTTTAAAAAGTGGGCTGCCTTCTGTGTGAAAATGTTGGACCACGTGGTAGTATGGGTATTGAAACTCTTTCTCTCTCTCACACACACACACACAAAGTGCACCGGTTGCTATTATTTATTTATCGTTAAGAGACCCCCACAAAACTCAGATTAAAACCCAAACCCTGTAATTGTAACATGACATGACATTACATAAACAAAATGTAATAATAATAATAATACATTTAATTTGAGGGAGCCTTTCAAGACACTCAAGGTCACCTTACAGTATATATTACAATTAGAATATACAATAAAATGAAAATGAAATGTAAAATAAAAGCAATTCAGCAACATAGTAACAATACAAAAGGGGGTGTAGGGAAGGAAACAACAATGGAAACCATAGTGACACATTAGTGAAAACACTGATAAACAAGGGGAGACAGTCGGGCACAGTACAAGGAGCAATTACAGTGAGTAGGCCAATTTGAATAAATTTGATTTCATGTACTAAGTTAACTGTATGGCATTTATTTTAAGTATGCGTATTCTCCATCTACTATATCCATTTAGTGGTCATCAAATGAGTTACCGTTGAAATTCATATTTTCTAGCCTGCACAACCTTCTGTGAGCCACAATCTGAAGAGGTGATGTGGGCCCTGTTTAGACTAGCCCATGCATGGCCCACGTTGGTTTACATGGGCTAGACCAAGCCCACACTGCCCACAACAGTAAGCCAACAGTGGGGCCGATTGGGGAATGCTTGCTGGGATACAACATAGTAATTTTTGTATTTATGATGATAATTATACGTCTACACTTCTCAGGTGTCTGTGAGCAACTGGTGTGTGCGTATGAGCATTTAAGAATGCATGGTCTGAGCATGTGGGCGGGCATTCCGGGATTCTGTAATTCAAGGTGTGGAACACATACTTTTTTCTCTCCATGGAGCCTTCTACTACTCTTCTTTCTGATTCTAGGCACTGATCCAGCCATCCCTCCTCTAGCTTGGCTAAGATATGCTATCTCCGGGCTTTTGATGTGCAGACTCCAGCCAGCTCCTCCGGCAGTGTACTACAGACAGTAGTGATTTTGATAGAAACAGGTGGAAACGTTGTGAGTGGTCCAAAAAGCTGCCCAGGATTGTCTGCGTGCCATGGGCTTTCTTCTGAGCTCTCGCTAGGTATTATAGACTGTGTCCAGAGAATATCTGGCTCCCTCATTCCCCATTCACTGTTAGGCGGGAAATATGAAGTCCATGCCCCAGCTCATTGTAGACAAGTTAGCTCAGCTAACTAAGCAAGTATGACTAGTTTTCTTTGCACTGTGTGACAGGTACACTTTTATTGCGTGAGCGTTAATAATGCTTTAACGTTACCTTTGTAACATAACCGTTTATTGTGGTGCCCATGACATGTAGCATTTGAGATGCAGATATTAAAGAGTTAGCCAGCCAGAAAATACCTAACAGGACAATCTCTATGGTAAAGTTCCTGGTGTTACCTTATGGCACTTAGGGTGAGAGCTAAGCACCCTAAGGAGCTCTCCATGGTCCCTAAATTGTGTGTTTCTGTATAGGAAACGTTGACTGCACTTACATAGGGAACTCCTTTTATTAAGAATTTTGATCAATAGGCTATATGGACATCCTTCGGAATAGCTGACACCCAAGATGAGGCACTGTATGAAGCATTGGGAGCAGAATCCGGAAGCAGCCATGGATTTCATTTGGATCCCACTCCACTTCCGGTCTATGTTGTGACCTTTGTGTCAATACAGTAGCTGGATTTCCAGGTCCAGTACGGTGCAATAACAGAGTACGGGGAGCATGCAGAGCATGGTGAAGGATATGAGGGAGAAAAGCAAGAATTAAAGATTTATTTTTACCTCCTGTGCAGCCCCACTGTAATAGAGCCCTCCACATCAACCAACCCACAGACACAGGAGAATAGAGCCCTCCCACATCAACCAACCCACAGTCCAGGAGAATAGAGCCCTCCACATCACCACCCCCACACCTCAGAGCCCAGTCCACGTAAACTACTCCATAAATTAATATTATAATCGATCAATTTGACTTATTGCATGGCTCGTCCCACTCAATTCTGAAGTCACAGGAGAATTCTAGAAAACACATGCAGTACCTCCACATCAAACATACAACCCACAGTCACATGAGAATAGAGCTTATTAGCTTGGTGTTGTGGCTGGAGCCAGTCCACATCAGCCAACCCACAGTCACAGGAGAATAGAGCCCTCCATGAGAACATCAGCCAACCCACTGTATGAGATAACCTGATTAGCTCAAATCA
This sequence comes from Galaxias olidus, assembly GCA_026901105.3. Classification (NCBI taxonomy): domain Eukaryota; kingdom Metazoa; phylum Chordata; class Actinopteri; order Galaxiiformes; family Galaxiidae; genus Galaxias; species Galaxias olidus. Next base: position 11,612 of record JAPMUY010008407.1, on the reverse strand, counting down.
TTTTCTTTCTATTTATACCTGTATGCAGTATGTTCCATATAAACGAATACAAAATATCATGGTGGACATTTGGATACCAAACATGACTAGGCTAATTATGTTAGTTAGCTTATCAATACAAAATATATAATTATTACAAAATACAAACAATTGATGTTACAATTTCTTCTCATTGTCAATGTCCAATAATTTAATTGAGTTCCTTTGCTCTTAATCCCACATCAACCAACCCACAGTCACAGGAGAATAGAGCCCTCCACATCAGCCAACCCACAGTCACAGGAGAATAGAGCCCTCCACATCAGCCATCCCACCAGAACAGTAGAATAGAGCCCTCCACATCAGCCATCCCACCAGAACAGTAGAATAGAGCCCTCCACATCAACCAACCCACAATCACAGGAGAATAGAGCCCTCCACATCAACCAACCCACCAGAACAGTAGAATAGAGCCCTCCACATCAGCCAACCCACCAGAACAGTAGAATAGAGCCCTCCATATCAGCCATCCCACCAGAACAGTGCCACAGTCCCTCCAGTCCCACCACTGCCAGCACACTCACACATTCCGCTCAGCCCCAGCGCCACAGGAGAAACGGCTGTTGTTACAAACTCCAAAAACCCCGAACGCGTCCACCCATGTTGCTAGTAGAAAGAAAGAGAGAGAGAGCGAGAGCGGGAGAAAGAAGGGGGTGTGGGTTGTCAGACACCGAGAAGTGGATAGAGAGTAATAAATAGTAGCTGTGTGAGAGAGACGGTTTAGGGAGGGAGACAAAGAGAGAGCTGTATAGGGTAAGAGGAGAAAAGTGTATCCACGAAGAGATCAGAGGAGCCACCAGCTGTTCCTTCCTCCTCAGCAGCGTCTGGTCCCCGAAAAGCACTCAGCTGACAGAGCTCTCAGCCCTCTCCTCCTGTAGCAGCCCAGCTCTCTCCCCTAGGCCCGGTCCCAAACACACTCCCCTCAAAACCACTCAGCAGACTCAGCCCTCACCTCTGTACCCGTACCACCTCACCTTTCCTTACCTTACTTTAACTCTCTCTCTCTCTCTGTGTCTCTATGTCTCTCTCTGTCTCTCTCTCTCTGATACACTCAGCTATATACCTATACGCACAAGTATGAGCAAACACTGTCTCTCTTACACATATATACAACATGCATAGCATGATACCACAAACATGGATTTAACACACATTCCATCTCACCAGTCTTTCCCTCCTCTTCACTCTGGTCTGGAAAACACACTCACACACACACACAAAAACACACACACATCTATATTTTAAAAGGGCTGTGTGATCCTGATCTATATTTCAGCAGCGGGGGCTTTCTGTTGGCAGTTTTCTAAGCACAGCGGTCAGATCAGTTCACAGCCATGCCTCACGCAGCGAGGACCCCCCCCCCCCCCCGACCCACGACCCCCCTCCCAACACCCCCTGCTTCTTACTCACACCACGCCAAGTGGAAAAGGCTGGTGAGAGAGAGCAGGTGCGTGTATCCCGCCAGCGTTACGCAAAGTATAATCAGAGTGCCTCGTCATGTGTCCGGAACGCTGACAGCGAATGAATAGCATCAAATATACATGGGCTGTGTGTGTGTGTGTGTGTGTGTGTG
>JAPMUY010008407.1:0-7500 GCA_026901105.3 Galaxias olidus | reverse complement strand
AACACTGTCTGCAGTATGCGACGCTGTGGAACACGCTGTCCTTGTTTACGAGTCTGGCTAAGGTTCAGTCTGCAGGCGAGGGGACAAGCGTCGGCCGTGTCCTCCCATGCGCGCGTGTTTCCACCGTAGCTTACCCGACCTTGGGGACGTCTATCTCTCTCCCCTTCCTGAGCTGCTCATCCATCAACCTCAGCGTACCGGCAGCACCTCCACCTGCTCTGTGCTGTCTGGAGGGTCCGAAGCCCCCCCCCCCCCTCCCCCACACAGCCCTCCTGTGGAACCAACAGCCTACACGTCTCCATCCACCTCAACGGGCCGTTATGCAGCTCGGTTATCGTGAGTTATTTGACGTATTAAAAAGCCAAGGCTATTCTGTCAGCTGTTTGATGCACTCCAATCTGTACATAGTGAATTAGATGTTTCACAAAATATAAGGCACACCATTTGCATATTTATATATTTTAGAAAATGTCACTGGCCTTTGTGTTAAAGTTCGCTATGCTAGTATTTCATGCTTCTACTATGTTTGAGCATCTCTCAATAGCGAGGTAATGTAAGCCTTTACTTAGAGATTGCATGTGCAAATGTACACTGCATATTTGCATGTGCCATCTTGTGTGTGTGTGTGTGTGTGTGTGTACTGTATGCAACAAGGTGTCATTGAGGTCGTACCGACAATCCAGCCAACCCTGTGTATACATAACAGGCTCTCTCTCTCGCTCTCGCTCTCTTTCACACGCACAGCTTGTTTTTAAAAACACTGACCCGGTAGTTTCATAAGATGAATAATGATCTTCGCTCATCACACAAGATGGTGTGGGTAACTCCACCACTCCAGAGAGAGATGGCACCTCCTCCTCTGAAAGGACGAGGCTTCACGCGCCACTGTTATCAGAAGACAGAAAGGATTGCAACGTCTTTGACCCGCGGGGAGGCAAAATGATCTAACAGTAACAAAGAAGGAGTTGACGTCTTCCTTCCTTTCCCACCCTCCTCTCTCGGCCCTCTCCCTCCCTCGTGTTCTTTTATATAAAATTCCAGGGAATCAGGCCCATCTGTTTAAACAATATGCAATTACTAGCATTTAAACAGCTAAAGTCGTTAAAGTGATTAGCCAGTGTTTACCATAAGCAACATTTTGTACACAAGATAAAGGCTCTCATTTGCATATGCAAATGATGGATAATTAGCAATGCTCCACTGGGTAATTCCCTTTCAGTATCAACCTACAGGCGGTTTCCGAAAAGATTAAACCTGGTATGGAAAACGGTAATAATGAAATAATTCAATCAATCATGTAAAGGCTAATATATGCACAGTCAAATGGCAAGAGGACCCTCTGCATCAAGCCTTTAATGTCACAAATCAGACAGATTAAGGCAGGGGTATTCTCACGGATGACAAACCATAAAGCAGCCTTTGAAATATGCCTTAGCGCGGTGCCACTCGGATTTAGACCGCCAAACTTCACAAAAAGCCAGGGTGTCTTTACAAATGCGCGGCTGGATTACGGGGTGGCGAGTGTCAGCACTCACGTTCGGGAAACAAGGCGCTCGGTGTCCCTCGAGCTTCGCCATAATCCGTTGCGCACTCGCAGGCTTAAACAGCCTACTTGACAGTGCAATGATATGAGGCAGAGAAGCGCTAAACACCTGTGTGTTTTCCTAGGTAATGTAAAGCCCGTCTCGCCGGCAAGCGAGCAGAGCTAAGTAGTAAGGGCGAGACGAGACGAGGAGAGAGGAGCTTATCTAATTTGAGTTTAATGTGTGTTTGTGTGCTCATACTGCCTTCCCTCTTTTAGCTTGACAATAAACGGCGTGATAAACTCCACACTATTAGCTGCAGCGGTACAAGCGCGCCCATCTCCACCGGCTATGTCCCATTACTTCAGTATCTGAAGCAGGGACATTAGTCCCTGCCTCAGTGTATCCCGGCAATCTTATCAACGCTCTTGGCAGAAAGGCTTACAAGGAGAGAAGGTGCGGGCAAACAAAGAAAGACTAAGTTGCTTTTAAAGCTGAGAGGCTCTAACACACCTGGTTTGAGTAGACTGCTTGTGACGGAATTGGAGGGAATTAGCATAAATGGTGTGTGTGTGTGTGTGTGTGTGTGTGTGTGTGTGTGTCTGATTTAGCAGGAGGGAGGGAGGGAAGAAGGAGCACCAGAGATCTGCAATGTGGATCTGCAATGTGGGAAGAGGTCGTCTTGGAGAGATACCTGGTGTTACCTAGGCAACCAAGAGGTTGGAGCGCTGTTGATGTAAATGATTGGCAGTGAAACTAATGCAGGGGCGGGCACGCCAACCTACATTACACAAGGTGGGGATATGACATCCCAGCTCACTGTGTAGCCAAAAAAACAGAAGAACATGATAAACCGTGCCCTGTGAACTCTACACCATGTAGACTCGTTTTTTTTAACTGTCAAACTGTGTGGTTTTAATAGCTCCAGCCTAATTTCACCAAATCATATAAATGTGCATCCACCATTGTCTAATAACTTAAATATCTAATAACTTGTGTTGGTCAATATCTCCCGACCCTACAATGAGCGTATAACACAAGCGAAATTGATTAGCTGACCCATAACTAAAACAGATATCCTTCTCTCTTCTTCGCTAGACCAACACCACCACGCAGCTCTTTAGCAAGTACGGCCCCAAAGGTGATTTTTTTTTGTCGCTTGGTCGTAGCTGTAGAAGTACTGGTAGACTCAGAAAACAACTTAAGAATGTCTTACTCCAGTTAACAATCAGGCTTTGGGCTCAAATTTCATAGTTCTACAGGAAATATTGTTGATTTAAGTGAGCATAACACCAACTTCGCCCTACTGAAGGCAGTTGGAATAACAAGTTGGAAATCCAGCACCTGCGGTCAGAGAAACCTTGACCTTCATTCCGGCCACAGTCAGTACACAGTCTAATAAAAGACACTTTGTCTGATTTATGTGTTTGTGATTAGGAGCAGAGCAAAGCAGGGAGACGTCCTCTCACCACCAGCGGGGGCAGAGTGAGCGACGACCCGCCCGTGTGGAGAGAGAGAGAGCGTCACGACCGCCGTCTAGCCCTACAGCACGGGGACAAAGACCAGGCAGATCCTCAAGATATGGGGTGTACCCGTGGGGTGTACCTCCCGGCCAGCGGAGACTTCCAGAACAGCAGGACCTACAGGAGAACACTTGTAGCCCGCAGGGGCACAGAGGGAGGGAGCGCGAGGGGTGGAGGGTCGGGGGAGGAGGTTGGGAAAGAAAGGGGAGCGCTGCCAGCGGGTGTGTAGGGGGAGGGTGGTGGGGCGGGGAGCGAGGAGGATGACTGCCGCGCGGGTCTGGGATCAGTTACCACCAGCTCCATCCGCTGTGGCTCACCAGGGCCCTGCTGCACTGGCCTGGAGGGGGTGTGTGTTACCCTGCCAAAGACACACACGCCCAGGGGAACGGCGCAGCCAACTAGAACCAGCAGAAGGAGAGAAAGGGAGAGGGAGAGAGAGAGGAAACAGAAAAGAGTGGTGGAGTAAGAACAAATCTTGGCTGGCTGCCGCAGTACTGTTACTATAGGGGAAGTGTGTGTGTGTGTGTGTGTGTGTGTGTGTGTATTTAGGAACGCCTTTCCACATGGACATGTCCGGTGGGTTCCTCGTTGTCTCTTGGAATGACTGCCAAAGTGACACGCGAGCTGCGAGGTGTGTGCTCGCGTCTCCCTGGTTCCCACATCCGTGTGTGTGTGTGTGTGTGTGTGTGTGTACGTACGCACGTGTGTGACAGAGTCCTCCGACGGCACCACGCGTGGCCGACAGCGTGGAGGAAGTGTTAAGCACCCTGAGGCTGAGAGGGGGCGGCATGTGGCGTGTGTAGTGGCAGGGGGGTGAGGGGCTGACGAGGTTCCCACCCTGTGGTGTGTGCTGTCACTGCCAATATAGGACATGGTGGGACAAGTCGGAAGAGGGGAGGACAGGGGAGAAAGGTAGCTGGGAGTGGTTGTGTGCTTTTTAGTGAGCGTGCGCGCGTGTAGCTTTGTGCATCCTCTTTCTTTACCTCGTGCCTCACGCTACAATTCTCTTTATTTTCTCTCTGCTGTTTCCACATAGTCCCCTTCCTATTACATTGCCATCCCGGTGTGCGTGTGTGTGTCTGTTTGTTATTAACGCACCACACTTACCCTAATAGAACACGAGTTTCACACACTAACACATAGGGGTGGGTGTCGACTGTTTTTACACGTGCCAATACATTAAAGGTGTGAAGCGGATGCCTTGGCATCTTAATGGGTTAGCAAAGCAGCGACAAAGGACTCCCATAGAAAACAGTTATTCTTTCCAGAATTAAATTATACTGTTAAGCAAGTTATATATATATATATATATATATATATATATATATATATATATATATATATATATATATATATATATATACAGTTAGGGCCAAAAATATTTGGACAGTGACACAAGTTTTGTTATTTTAGCTGTTTACGAAAACATATTCAGGATACAATTATATAATCAATATGGGCTTAAAGTGCAGACTCTCAGCTGTAATTTGAGAGTATTCACATCCAAATTGGAGCAAGGGTTTAGGAATTACAGCTCTTTAGTACGTAGCCGCCACTTTTTCAAGGGACCAAAAGTAATTGGACAATTGACTCAGAAGGCTGCAAAAAAAAATAACAACGCTGCATGGGCTCTTCCCTCATTAACCTGTCATCAATTAAGCAGTTAAAAGGTCTGGAGTTGATTCCAGGTGTGGCGTTTGCATTTGGAAGCTGTTGCTGTGAACACACAACATGCGGTCAAAGGAGCTCTCAATGGAGGTGAAACAAACCATCCTGAGGCTGAAAAAAAAGAAGAAATCCATCAGAGAGATAGCAGAAATGTTAGGAGTGGCCAAATCAACAGTTTGGTACATTCTGAGAAAAAAGAGTGCACTGGTGAGCTTGGGAACTCAAAAAGGCCTGGACGTCCACGGAAGACAACAGTGGTGGATGATCGCAGAATCCTTTCCATGGTGAAGAAAAACCCCTTCACAACATCCACTCAAGTGAAGAACACTCTCCAGGAAGTAGGTGTATCAGTATCTAAGTCTACCATAAAGAGAAGACTTCATGAGAGTAAATACAAAGGATTCACCACAAGGTGCAAACCATTAATCAGCCTCAAAAGTAGAAAGGCCAGAATTGACTTTGCCAAAAAACACCTGAAGAAGCCAACCCAGTTCTGGAACAGCATTCTTTGGACAGATGAGACTAAGATCAACCTGTACCAGAATGATGGGAAGAAGAAAGTTTGGAGGAGAATTGGAACAGCTCATGATCCAAAGCACACCACATCTTCTGTAAAACATGGTGGAGGCAGTGTGATGGCATGGGCATGCATGGCTTCCAATGGCACTGGGTCACTTGTGTTTATTGATGATGTGACAAAAGACAGAAGCAGCCGGATGAATTCTGAAGTGGATAGGGATATTCTTTCTGCTCAGATTCAGCCAAATGCAGCAAAGTTGATTGGACGGCGCTTCACAGTACAGATGGACAATGACCCAAAACATACTGCAAAAGCAACCCAGGAGTTTTTTAAGCAAAGAAGTGGAATATTCTGCAATGGCCGAGTCAATCACCAGATCTCAACCCAATCGAGCATGCATTTCACTTGCTCAAGACAAAACTTAAGGCAGAAAGACCCACAAACAAGCAACAACTGAAGACCGCTGCAGTAAAGGCCTGGCAAAGCATCACAAAGGAGGAAACCCAGCGTTTGGTGATGTCCATGGGTTCCAGACTTCAGGCAGTCATTGCCTGCAAAGGATTCTCAACAAAATATTGAAAAGTAACATTTTACTTGGGGTTATGTTTATTTGTCCAATTACTTTTGAGCCCCTGAAATGAGGAGCGTTTGTATAAAAATAGCTACAATTCCTACATGTTTAATCATATATTTTTGTTCAACCCCTTGAATTAAACCTTAAAGTCTGCACTTCAATTCCGTTGTAGTTGTTTCATTTCAAATCCAATGTGGTGGCATGCAGAGCCCAAATCATGAAGATTGTGTCACTGTCCAAATATTTTTGGGCCTAACTGTATATATATAAAAAGCTTTTTTGGAATTTGAATTCCTAACTGGAATTTTCTAGTTCTTATCTTATCTGGACAGTTGTTATCATGGAGATATAACACCTTTATGGTTGTTGTAATGACCTGTACACTTGGTTTAAAGTTAAAGTGCTGTAAGTTCCATATCAAATTCACTGAGAAAAGTTTGTATATAAATTGCATTAAAACAAGGAAACACAAGAGGAACTAAGATGCAGGGGAGGGCTTGAGAAAAATATAGAAATGGAAAGGATACAGGGAAAATGGAATAGGTGAGTGGAAGGCTGGGATAGATTGAAGCAAGAGATAAAAGATAAAGGAGAGAGATGAATAACAGAGGAGGAAAATGAAGAGATGGAGGAAAAGGACAGAAATGAAAGCTGTTGGAAGGCAAGGCGTATGGAAGGATGATGAGAGGTAAAGTAAAATAGAGACTGGGGGACACCACACAAGGGGGGGGGGGGCTAGAGAGGGAGAAGGTCAGAGATAAAACGGAAGATAAAGGGTAGAAAAAAAGGAACTCAAAGGGATGCAGTGTTTTGAGAAAAATGTAAAGAAATATCGCTGCGATGGCAGCCATATTTGCCCCATGTTGCCTGTTCACTGCCTCGCCTCTGACGCGAGGCATGGGTACCTGGCTTTGGAGAACAACTACTCACACATGGGGTTATTCTCATGAACCCAAAGAGCAATGTTACAAAATGCCAAAAGTAATATAAGACTTACTATTCTTGTGTGTTGGCTGTACATCAGGCAGGCAGACAGGCTTCAGCAGACCGAGGTCCATGTGGACCAGGCTTATTGACAAAATGTTCTGCTGTGGCCACTGGTGCATGACCCGATACCATACCACATCTCTTATTGAAACATACTGTACACACAACCTCCAAACTAAAGGCCTCACACCCCCATTACTCCCAAAAATCTGCTCCAACATTTTGAGGCAAAGCTGCTAAATTATTAAAATGGGTTTCAATTTGCCCCCAAAATGCCATGATCGAGAAACATACCTCATGAAAGATAAATCAGCCTATCCCTCTCTCTCGTCTTCTATTTGAGACAAAGCAATCGATTTTGTATTTTCTCCTTCCCGTGTTCTCATTCGCCTGTTGTGCAGGACGTTTACAGACAATGTAATTCCATTCAAGTGAACGAGGGTGGGAAAAAACTCCGTCATGGGTGCTGTTCTTCATTCAGGGGAAAAAACATTGGTTTATCCACCGCGTACTTCAGTTTTCATTGGCCACTTCAGAAGTAGTGTTCAAGGGTCATGTTCAACATCTCAACTCCCTGTCGAAAAGCCCCTGGTTCGAATCGGCCTTTTCTGTCTATCTGACATACACCGTTTGGAAGTGTTGGAGGCAGGGATATTCATGTTCACATAACAAAGCTGCTTACAGCAGTGCAGCACTTTGCCAAGA
>JAPMUY010008403.1:0-69154 GCA_026901105.3 Galaxias olidus | reverse complement strand
CTATCTTGGGGCTGAGCAGGAGTCAGAGGAGCGTTGTCTTCCGACGATTCCGACCCGTCAGGAATTTTGGAGAACATGTCAGATTCCGCCTCCCCAGGGTCGGGGGGTAGAACGGAATCTACCATAACGTCCTCGTTAAAAGGCGGTGCCAATCCCCATTCGCAGCCTTGAGCCATAATATCCGAATTTAAGAGCTCGGAAAGTAATGGTTCCGGGGCTAATGAATTCGGTTCGACTCTCATTTTTAGTAGGTCCATTCGCTGTTGGAGTGTCGAGTCGGACAGACCTGGTTCCGACAAGGCAAGCCTAGCGTCCTCCATGCCTAAACATGTCATGCGAGCGAGGTGGGAGTCCTTCCTCTCAATCGAATGGCCGCACTCGTTAGGACAGAGCCGCAGTTTACCTGTGCTTTATGCATGTCGACAGAGGGGTAGCTAACTGTTAAAGTAGCTGTGATTTTGGTAAGGCTCAGCGAACCGAAGTGGCCGATCTACCGAAATACTAGCTAGCTAGCTGACAGTCTACGGGAGCCACTTGGCGAGAAATGGCCAATTGGCAACCCAGGCTGCAGGAACAAATTCCGTGATAAAAACCCCCAAGCAAGCCGCAGCGGCCAGAGGGACAATACCATGAAATGTAACTTAAAACTTTAATAAAGTCAGGTAACCGGTCAGCGAACTTACCACACACTAACCAAGCGCCTAACAAATAATAGTAAAAAATCCCGAGAAGATGGACACGGTGTTCCACGAAGGTGAAAAGCAACCCCTTCTATCGGAAAGGTTCATTCGCTGGACCACCCTCTCAGAAGGCGACAAAATAAATAGGAATATATTCAACGAACTTAAAGCGAGGCTTGAAGAGTGTAATTGTGAGGGGAAAGGATGCCAACACAGGGTTATATACAGGGGGAGGGCAGGGCTCCCCACTTGTTGGCCAATCCATTCTGCCTAAAGGCGTGTATAAGTGCTTCAAGCGAATGGCATACGAGGACGCTATCCCATATGTGAGTTGTGTCGAACGTAGTCGACCGAAAGAGAACAACCTTTCTGCTGTGGTTTTGAATACTGTACGAAATGTATATAATTTGTTGTTGTTGCCTCAACTGAAAACATCTTGAGCATTGCCCCTGTTGCTGTTCATTTGTGTGAGCATTCACAGGTATTTTCCATTATTCAGCTACAATTCACCTGTGGAATGTCATTGGAATTGTAGCTCGGTGGAATGTTTTGTTCCCTACCCACTAACGCTTGTTGCCAAGACTGTGTGTTTGACCCAAGTGTGTATTTCCAATACCTCACCATCCCTCAGACAGTTGCTTCATTTTCTTTATTCCCTATTTTCATCCTTCACCCATCCATCCATTCACACATACTCATCCAATCATTAATTTGTTATTCAGACAGCTTACAGAACCATCAAGTGCTCCAGTGGATGAAATCATGGCCCAAAGCATCCAGTATGTATCCACAGTACCTCTAACTAAGTAAAATACCAAATGACTACAAGAGCCATACATCCTTTCCACAAGGAAGTGCTGATATAGTGACTTTAAAATATATTTTGACTATGAAGGGGTTATGGTGACTATACTTAATACATTGTAGGCAATGCCTTGTGGAAATAATGTTGGCTCACTTATGATTCTAAATCCAGGAGCAAACACTTTAGTTAAGTGTAGATTTCAATCACAGATATCAGTCATGTAAAATGATAATCGTGTCATGGCGGACAAAGCTGTCATCAAAGCAGTTCCATCATTCGCCATGTCATATATGAAAAGGAATATATCATACGTGGTCAGCTATTTCCTTCCCTATTGTTACCTTCTTTGCTTCACGCTGTCTAGCTTATGTGTCTTCATTGTGTTTTATTTTATTGTCTTGTCAAAAAGAGTTTTAGTTGTTTTGAAATAAGCTTTGGCACTGCAAAGCTGGAATACATGCTAACCCGATGACATGTATTCACAGAACATAGGCCGCATGTCTGCATGCCCGTAGACTACTAACAAAACAACTGAGAAATCCATTGTAATCAAATGATTGTTGTGGTAGTTTAAGCAGCCCTAATTAGCTTAGCTAACATTTTCAGTAGTCCTTTCTACTGATATTGATTAACTTGAACTTTATTTAAAAAAGTAAAGTTGATTAAAAGAAGTGACAAATATTAACTTACTTATGTATTACTTCGTATCAACCGAAATGCTTAATCTATTTTCTGCAAATTATTTTGTCCCCCTGTGACACCTTCATTGTTCCCCTCTCTGCTGCAGCGGCCTCTCTTCGCGTTCCAGGGGCTGACAGCGACGACGAGACCAAGACCCCCTGCCATTCACCCCACCACGGCCGCTCTCGGCCTGCCTCGCTCATCGCCGACTCCTCCTCAGAGTCGGACGATGGTGAGGCCAGAGGAGAGGTAAGAACCAGGACATCTACCTCATTTAGCCCTCCTCTGCTAATGTTACTTGGACCACATTGTTTTTTAATGGTGACACAGATGTGCGATATGAACAGTACACCTCATAATTGTACATGTGCTTTAAATTGAATACACTAATATTCATTCTTTCAAAGCCAATGTATAATCCTAAATATTGTAGCATACTGCACCTGTCTGTGTCTCAATCAATATCTGTGAAACTCCTTGTTTGTGTAGATGTTTGACATCTACGTGGCCACCGCAGACTACAACCCTGTTGTTGCCAACAAGGAGAATGTCTCGCTGAAGGAGGGTCAGTACGTGGAGGTGCTGGACTCTGCTCACCCACTCAAATGGCTGGTCCGCACCAAACCCACCAAGAACACACCATCCCGCCAGGGGTGGGTCTCTCCGGCTTACCTGGACAAAAAACTGAAGGTACGCTTCAACTCTATCTGGGGTTCCTTTTTCTGCACATTATTGTAGTTTGACCATAAAAAAAGCATCTAAATAATGTATTTAATTTTATTTGCATTGCCTTTACTCTTTTTTCAAAGAGTCAACTGTAAACTATTACTGTGTTGCAGCTGTCCGCTGACGCAGGTGACGTTCCAGAGACAGGCGCAGAGGAGGTCACGGAGGGGGAATACAAAAGGAGACTGTCGTGAGTTCACCACATCTGCGCACCTTCCATTCTGAGGCACAAAACACCAGGCTGCTTCTGCTGCTATAACAAAACAATGACCTTTTTTCCTCCTCTTCTCAGCCAATTGATACAGGACCTCATCAGCAGTGAAGCTGAGTTTGTTAAGGAGCTGGACTTCTTCACCTCGCACCATGTGAAGCAGGTGGAGGAACCCGACGCCCCCACTGAAGTCTCCAGCCAGAAGGAGGCCATTTTCCGCAACATCCAGGAGATTAAGGCCTTCCACAGCGAGTGAGTTCACATCTCTGTCCCTCGTGAGCGAGGGCACTGTAGCGTGTGCTTTTTTAACAAAAGCGGCGATTGACGCCACTTTGCCACACGGTCTCTTTAAAGGTGTTAACTCTTTGTGTCCTGCAGAGCTTTGCTTCCCAAGCTGAATGAGTGCGAGACAGATGACGACGTAGCCATGCGCTTCCTGAAGAACACGGAGGGCTTTGAGAAGTACGTAAAATACCTGGTGGGCCAGGGTCAGGCTGAGGCAGCTGTCAGCGACAAAACTGTCCACCGCTTCTTCAAGGTAAAAACCAATGGTTCAAAAGCCATATAAACTCCTAGGACATTGACATTGATAGTAACAAAAGGTCCCCCTTTGGTCTGTCTCTTCATCATAGGAGTACACGGACAAAGAGCAGGCGAGTGCCGACCCAGCAGATCCCCCTATCCTGAGCATCAACGCCTCTCTACAGAGACCCCTGGACCGTATCCAGAAGTACAAGACCTTGCTTAAGGTAACGGCTTACCATAGTTAATATGTTTAAGACCATATTTTTTATTTGAACCATTTTACCAAAACCATATGAATCTAAAAACTCTCACCATAGCCATAACATAATATTTTGTCAAAGCAGTGAATCTATAAAGTGCGATATAACACCATTTTATGGCATGGCAATGGCGTGTGACAGAAATATACATGACTCTTTTCCCTCCTCCCGCTGCTTGTGTAGGAGTTGATCCGGAACAAGGCCAGGAATGGGCAGAACTGTTGCCTGCTGGAGGAGGCCTACGCCATGGTGTCCTCCCTGCCCCAGCGCTCGGAGAACACCCACCACGTCTCTCTGATCGAGAACTACCCGGCTACCCTGGACGCGCTGGGCGAGCCCATCAGACAGGTCCTTACTCCCCGACACAGGACATGGGGCATCCATTTAGCCAGATCACGGCAAGGGGAGATTAAATGGCACTGAAAAACTTTGGAAAGGGAGTTACAAACAAGACGTGTATTAGGGCTGATGGAATGAGTTAAAGTATGTGGGATTTTAATTTCAGCCTTGCAATAAGTGTAAGTACTAAACCAAAAAGAATCAACAAAACGTCTCTAATTTATTTTTATTGACTGTAAGGAGGGAGTTTCTCCTCATTTGTAGGAGGGACACAGTGGCTTTAAAGGGGCTGAAATGGACCTGTCTTGATTGAAGATGTGAATATTGACAGTGGTTTATGTGTGTGCCCCCAGGGACCATTCACCGTTTGGGAGGGGGCTCCCGGGGTCAGGACCTCCTCCCGGGGTCACCACCGACACGCCTTCCTCTTCAAGAACTACTGCGTCATCTGCAAGCCCAAGAGGGACTCCAATACCGACACACAGGGCTACGTCTTCAAGAACATCATGAAGGTGATACTGGCTCCTGTGTTGTATTTTTTTCATTCTCGTCGTCGTTCAAATGTATCTTTGTCCTGTCTGGAACTCACATGGACTGTGGCCTTTTCGTTGTACAGCTGAACAACATCGACGTGAACGAGACAGTAGAAGGCGACGACCGGGCCTTCGAGATCTGGCACGAGCGCGAGGACTCGGTGAGGAAGTACACGCTGCAGGCACGCACCACCATCATCAAGAACTCCTGGCTGAGGGACCTGAAGGACCTGCAGCAGCGCTACACCGTTCCAGCCTGGAGTACGTGGCGCTGTCCCCCTCTCTCTCTCTCTGTGCCTGTTAAAGAGTACTCGGGGTTTACAAAGCACGTCGGCTGTTTTTCTGTCGTTTTTAGTTTCGTTTGATGGCTGTTTGTTTGTCTTTGTTTGCCCAGATCCCCCTGACTTTGACGAAGTGCTGGCTGACTGCACAGCAGAGCTGGGCCAGACTGTGAAGCTGGCCTGCAAAGCCACTGGCACCCCCAAGCCTGTGATCACGTGGTACAAGGGTAAGAAAAGAAACTTGACGGAGCCAAACCGTTGACTTTCAACACCACGATTGAAAATAAAGCACAGGTGACAGTGGGAGCTAAGTCTCACGACTGCGTTTGTGGCCCTTCCACCTTAGACGGGCTCCCCGTGGCGGCAGACCCCCACCATATCATCATCGAGGACCCAGATGGTTCGTGCACGCTGATCCTGGACAACATGACGGCAGAGGACTCGGGCCAGTACATGTGCTTCGCCACCAGCACAGCGGGACAGGCTAGCACTCTGGGCAAGATTACCGTGCAAGGTTAGTCATGGTAGCTGTATAATAGTTACATTTTTCAGGGTTGTAGTAAAGTTTGATGGAAGTAGTTTAGTTTATTTGGAAATGGATTACAAGATATTTTTATCTGGCGCTGTTCCGCTTGCTGACATGGGTACGTGTGTTGGTTATGGATTTCACAGTGCCTCCCCGCTTTGTGAACAAGCTGAGGAATGCCACCTTGTCCACCGCCGAAGACGTCCAATTTACATGCATCATCCAGAGTGCCCCCAGCCCCAAGATCAGGTACGGTCCCTTATCAGGTGTCCTCCTGTTCAACATCAGATATGTGCAGGACCAAATGAAACATTATCCCTTAATTAGTCAAGTAGTGTTTTTTGAACACCTAAATAATAGTCTTGTGAGTGTCTACATCCGTCGACCGTGTGCCCTCTTTGCATGTCTGACCTGGCCAGGTGGTTCAAGGAGGGTCGTCTGCTGACGGACAAGGAGAAGTACCAGACATACAGCGAGAGCCGCAGCGGAGTCCTGGTGCTGGTCGTCAAATGCCCCACAGAGAGAGACCTGGGACGTTATGAGTGCGAGGTACAGACTGGATGTGTATACGGAGAGAAACGCCTGGAGAGCATTTAAATCCCCAAATTTAAAGATAAGCAACGCTAAACAATCTGTGTATTAAAAGGGTGCTACCTGGTTCAATACAAATTTTTAAAGAAAAATCACTCCTAAGTAGGATGGAGTTGGTCATTGTTATAGACGCAAAACCCATGGCGTGCGCTTGTTAACACAGAAGCGAGATACACCCAGTGGAGGAGTGATCTCATGTGTTATCTGCCCTCCCCAGCTTTCCAACCGCCTGGGCAGTGCCAAGTCTGCCGCAGATCTTGTCCTCCCCACCGCTGTGGCCCGATCAGCAGAGCAAGCCATCACCATTGAAGGTAAGAACATAGCCACGCCATCGCCCTAGGGAACGTGCACTGTTGTTTCACATTCTTCTGTCCAGGTTCTGTAGTGAGTGTCTGCTTTCATTCCAGTCACGACCGCAAGGCACTGATGCACCCTCAGTTGCATCTGGCATTGTAGACCATTGTTTTTCTTCTCAGCGGTAGTTTGTCATGTAGCTTAGTCCATAAAAAGCACTTCATTCTGCCTCTCTCATAGTCACCGAACAGGAGACTAAGGTACCAAAGAAAACCATCATCATGTAAGTGTGTCCAGGCCAAATAATTCAGGGTAGAGGCACTGTGTGTGTGTGTGTTTGTGTGCTTGTCTCTCCCAGGTTTTCCCCAATGCATGACCATGCAGTATTTACAGCCCAAGTGTGAAGGGTTCTGCTTCAAGTGTCAGACAATAGGGTGGGGCCCCTCTCTTTGTAGCAGCATAGAGGAGCAACACCACTCTTCTTTATCCCCTTGTAGGTTTCTAGAGTGTTGAAAGATCATAATGAGATCTGACAGGACATATTCATTGCAACAGAACTCCAGCATGAGTTTCAAACTGACTGACTGGGCAATGTCAGCGGAAGTTGCACTATTTGTGGTGTATTAAATTGAATTGCAATCCGCTCCTTCTCGCTAACCCATATGTCATTTCAGCCTTAGCCTCCCATTATCACATGGTTGTATGAGTAGACAGCCTTCCAGTATGATATGTGCATTTGTACTAACACTGTGATACCGCCCGCAGTGTGAGTTTAGCATGCAGCAGCGTGGCCTCCATACTGTGCAAAGCTAGTGGCTTTTCTGTAAACCCTGTTCCTGTAAATCCTTCTTCCAGTGAGGAGACCATCACTACGGTAGTGAAGAACACCCGCTCCAAGAGGCGCATGTCTCCGGGCAGGACCTCCGCAGGGGCCTACCGCTCCGAGACCTCCACCCCAGAACCCGCTGCCAGGCTGAGGAGGCCCCAGCTGGCCCCTAGGAAGACCACAGTCCCCACTCTCTACGTCACTGAACCTGATGGGACGGCGGCGGCGGCCAGGCCCAGGTGGGTGGAGGTGGAAGAGATCATTGAGTACAAGGTCAACAGGTCCCCCCGGCTGTCCCGCCGGAGGGGTGTCTCTCCGGCCGGGTCCGACCGCGCCAACACCCCCTTAGGTGCCAGACCCCGGCGGTCCCCCTTAGACAACCCCAACGCTAACAACTCCAACAACAAGCTGGTTGAGCAGGCCCAGCTGCAGGGGGACGTGAGCGGCCAGCCTCTGGCCTGGGACCAAGAGGGGGAGGGGGAGTCACAGGAAGAGGCTGTCTCCTATGGGTTCAGCGAAGAGGCCACTCTGTTGGGCACAGATGAAGAGGAGGCCACGTGGCCTGAAGAACACGGAGCCATCGTCTCCGAGCCTGACACTGACCCGAACGACGACCAGATCTATAACGTGGAGCCCGAGGTCCTGACCCACGGAGGTCAAGTGCTGACCCTTGAGGACCTGGAAGACTACGTCCCTCAGGAGGGGGAGACCTATGGCTCCTCTGACACCCAGAGGCCCCCCGCTGAGAAGCCTTGCCAGATCTCTGTGCTCCAGAGGGAGATTGGAGGGTCAGCGGTGGGCCAGCCAGTGGTCCTGAATGTGGGGCGGCCCATGGCGGTGGCTCCCAGGCAGAGGCCTGGCTTCTTTAGCCGCTTCAGGGAGCACGTGTCTAGCAGCCTGTTTACCGCAGCCTCAAACCTGCCCGGTGGAAGTCAGTCCAGAAGGGAGAGAACCATCCCCATCCAAGTGAGCCACGCCAAGCTGGAGGTAACGCCCTCATACTGCTCCGAAGTGCAGAGAGTCGGGGGTGGGCAGCAAAGCTTCAAAACAAAAGTGTCAACTCACACCTATGGCTACACGTCCATTGGCAATCCAGTCACTCTACAAATTAGCCCCAACAAACCATATGAAAACCAATAACATCCCAATGAGCTAGAGTAGAGCAGAGCAAGTTGTTTTTGGTGTCATAGCCCTTCTAGTCTTAAATGGGAACATTTCTACTGAAATTGTAAGAAGCATAGTCTATCCTTGCATTTACTGCAAATGGCAGACCATTCCATTTTGAAGCCCCTCCCATGTTAGCTTTTCCCCGTCAAATACTGAATGCAAGTGGTCAGGGAGGTTTGGTCACATACGGTCTGAAAAATATATATATAGAAGGAGCTGAATGTGTTGTTTTATAATTTTCTGGGGATTATTAGACTTTGTGTCTACTTTTTCATAATTATGATGCACATATGGTATGAAGATGAACAAAACAAATACAAAAAGGGCTTATTGGTTTCTTTTTTTTTAATAATACAAGTTGGAAACCATAAAGAATTTCTGTATTTCAAATCATTATGTTAAATCTGTCCAACTAACTACAGAATCCGCTCTTTGTGGTGTGTTGGATGTTCTAAGAATAGAAAGGTTAATTTTTTTTTCAGATAAAGAGAAAAACACCATCTTGTCAAAAGAACATTGTGTCATGTAAATGCCAAACACGTCAAAACCAATTAGCATTTGGTTGTTAGTCCTATAATAATATCTGCATGTACCACCAAACAGTACAAAGAAAAATGTCTAGTAACCCTCGTGTGGAAAATATCTATTTTGCTCAACTCATGTTACCAGTGCCCCAAGTTTGCATGGACGTTTGTTTGCAGAGGCTGAAACATAGGCACAAACTAATAAAATATCTAACGAGGACAGTGTTGACTATAGGTTTCCAATGTGTAAGCGTGAATACTTCATTGTCCAATGTGTAACTTGTTATGGGGAAAAATCACCTGGCTCCTTATATAATTTAACGTTTAACTTGATAGCGAAAATGTGTGTATTCAGCTTGGCTATGCAGAAGTGTATGTGGTGAACATGTTAGACAGAAGACCGCATGAAACATAATTATTGAGAGCTGACATAATAAATGAGTGAGATGAGCAGATACTATCTTGTGTAATTTGTGGTTTAATTACAGCAGTTTAGAACAGTTATATCACTGGATTGATCAAGTTTAGAAATAATGTATGGTTTTAAAAAGAGAATGACTGCCTAGCACTGTTAATGTTTGACGTTTTCCTTTTGTTTGTTTTTAGAATTTCAATATTAAAGCATTCATTGGTTTGGACCGCATCAACTGTATATGTTAAATCTGAATAAAGACAGCGAAAATTGAATGGAACTATTCATCATTCCCAACTTGCATTAATGCATTTGTATACAGCATAGCCCAGTGCAATGCTATTGTTTTATCATCGTTCCTTTACTTTAAATTTAGATTACATTTTCCATTTTTGGTTACTTTCAAATCATACATCTTTAATAGAAAGAATTAATTCATGTTTATATATATTTATTTCAAATGCATTTCCATATTATTCAGTGAAAATAATGGTAAGACTTGGTTTTACTAATTGACTTTAATACATGCATCTTATGTATTTCAGAGGTGTAAGACATACGCATATGCAGGTTGTCTGACAATCAAGACATGTTTTTAATTTAGGGTTAAAATTTAAAAGTTTAATTTTGTATTTGGTTAATTGTGCATTTGTGCAAAGGAATAAGTTTCAAACAACACATAGAATGCATTGCAGCAGTACTCAATTACTTTGTAACAAATGTAAATTATATATATAAAAAAAGCAAAAGGGATGCTAGATTCAATAGATAATTGCAAACTATTAGAATGCTCTAGAATTAATAAACATTAAAGTAAAATTTGATTTATTGTGTGGATTGTGAGCAATTCCATATTCATACGGGATAGATATTTGAATATAATTTTGACAATACTCATTTGGTGCTTAATCTAAATTTATAAATTTAATGAATATCATTACATACTACAGTATTGCACGCTTGACTGTGTGAAATTATAAAAAAAGCATACAATATAAAAGTTATACAAATGTACAATATACTGTCAAAAAATAAATATAAATTTGGGTTCATATCGTGGTCAGTTATAGTCTCAGTGAAAAACATGATTTGAAAACGAATTAGTCAATTAAAAATTTAACATTTTAAATTGCTTGTTATTTAACAAACGATGAGTAAATCCAAAGATTTGCAAGATACCGCCGAATGTGTTTAAAATATGAAAGGGAAATAGTCAGCAATGCATTACCTAGAATGGGATATCGGTTTCAGCTCAACTGTATGGTTAGCATAGATGGATCCTACACACATTGTCTGTATTCCTGAAATCGTCTGCGACAACCTTTGTTGGTGACCTGGGTAGTCGGAGCGCTCAGATATCTCAGTCATCACTCAAATTATTTTTTTTATTTTTTTGCCTGACAACAAAATGCCCCAAACAACCCTTGAGGCATATCACAAGAACATACCTTTAAGTTAAGAGAACAAGTTGTTGGCTTTCACAGGGTCCACCAGCATTGATGGGATAATTTTAACAAAATTACCAAAATAAATTCACCAAAACACCTTGTCAGGTTGTAAGGCTGCTAACAGTAATTTTGCTCTAATCATTCATTGCTATAGTTGTTGAGAGCAATGTTGTCCATCTATGCTGCTATGACATTGTAATGCGTATCATAGGTCTTAACAAGCACTGTATAAATTGTAAGAAAACAAAAAACAGCACAGTATGTCTACGTTTTATAACAGAAACCAGTCCTTACTAGAGTAAACATATTCTACCTGTATTTACAATACAATATTATTTTGTAGTAACAGCTTTACTACATAACGTAGACCTTCGTGGTAACTGAAAGGCCTCTTTGAGCATCCACGTTGTGAGCAAGGGACGGTGCTTGAACTACACAGGCTGACGGAATGTTCAGTTGTGGAATGGAGGTCTGCCGTTTATTTCAAGGAGTAGCCAGAATGAAGCTGGAGAGGTTTCAGGCTTAGCTTCATTTAAGAAGACTTATTGGTTTTTTGTACTTGCTGAATTTCCTGAAAGAAAGAAGGCATTCATTTAACAAATATGACAAAAAAGGCTGTGAATTGCATAATGCAACATTTTCAACGCAAACTGTAAATGCAATAGTTAACAGAGCCATTACACATATTTAACATTACACGTTGCTCACCTTGAGGAGTGTATCTTTTAACATTTTATAGGCATCCTCCAGTTTATCATTGACGATAACAGTATCAAATATACCAGGTTCTTTGCCTAAAAGAAAGTTGAAATATAAGAAAGCAATCAGTGCAACACCAAGGCGATAAGACGATCTTTCTATTTGTGTAGAGACTCACTGAGCTCCATGTCCACTTGGGCTGCATGTAGTCGCTTCTGGAGGCTCTCGTCCGTCTCTGTTTTTCTGTCCCTCAGTCGTTTTTCCTGAAGAAAAAAAGATTTGTCGTCTTCAACATTATAGTATTAGCAGTAACATGTTCTACTGTCTGTTGAGGGGCACTTAACCAGAGGAAAAAGATTTTGTTTTATTTTGCATGCCTATTTTGACACAAGGTTCAATAAACATGCATTGGCTAATAACTGGCTATGTGACTAGGAAGTAGAGATGCTCACTTTCTTCATGTCTCCCAATGACAATCAAACACAAACAAAACCAAAATAAATCCACCAATAAAAGTTCAGCTACTAAAAATGTATAAATCATAATTTGAATTTCTTAAAATCACAAGACAGACCAATTCGTCAAAGTTGCTGTTGTACAGTCGCGCCCAGCCTTACCAGCTCGTCCATGGACGGGGGCTGTATGGACACGTAGATGGGATGGAGGTCGGTTTCTTTGATGTTTCTCACGCCCTGCATGTCGATGTCCAGGATGCAGATCAGGTTCTTGGCCTGCACGGCCTGCACGGCTGCCTTGCTCGTCCCGTACATGTTCCCCGAAAACTCAGCATTCTCAATGAACTCCCCGTTCTCGATGGCCTTCAGCATAACTTCCCTTGTAACGTAATGGTAGTCTGTTTCGAAAGAAAAATCAAAAACAAAACCTCTGATGAAGGAATTGTTAAGTTAATTAATAGGGTCCACAGTTATAGGTGATCTTCCACAAGATGCTATTAGGAGGTTACAGAAAGACCTACCTTTGCCATTTTCTTCACCTGGGCGAGGCTTCCTTGTTGTATCTGGATGACAAGTAGGCTACACAGTTAGATCCACAAGAGGATAGCATAACAGGTTTTTTTTTTTATTCCCAAGCATAAATGCATAAGACATTTAATTAAAACCACGGTATGTGTCAACTCTTTGGTGAGTTGTATTTTTGGCATGACTTACGAGAGACACTGAAGCCGAAGACCCCGTCGTATTCCTTCATGAGCCTCTTCAGCAGCGTGCTCTTCCCCGCCCCGGACGGCCCGCTCAGCACCACAGGCCTGGGACCAGCCATAGCTGCACGGGGAGAGACACACACAGAGACACTGAGAGAGCAGGGAGATACACGCTGTGGCTGCGCTCGGGGAGGAGACAAAGCGAGTGGTGAGAAATGCCCATAAGAGTCCGACTAAACCACAGGCAAGGGAGTGGTTCCATAAATGACGTCGTCGGACGAGCAAATAAGGACCTAAAATAGAGAATCTCAAGTGATGAGCTTGACTTTCATTCACTACAAATTATGCTTGTGTCACAGCTGTCACATTAAAAAAGTGCAACCATGCATGTTTCAACAAGCTCGGTACAGCCAATCAGCGGTTATTTTCCTTTTACTAAGATGCTCTCATGGAACAATAATTCACTAATTGGAGTCTGGAGAGTCCTGCTTGGGGTGGCAGAAAAGATCAACAGGGTTCATCGAAAACAGGCTGAAGTGGGAAACCAGCACCGACGTCCTATGCAAGAAGACACAGCCGACAACTAACTGAGGAAACTGGGGCCCTTCTGTGTATGTAGGACATTGCTGAGAATTTTCTACAGTCTATGTGCAATATTCTGGAGAGTGGTAAAGTGCTCGTCACTTGCTAAAACCCTGACAATGTCTCACACTTCTACGTAACAACCTTAAAAAACAGAGGAGCACATTCAGCAATAGACTAACTCAACTGCGCTTTGCGTGTGGGCAGTGTGACAGTTCGAAAGAAGCAGCTTATAAATCTATCTCCCTGGGACATGCTAATAACCTGAACTGTAAATAATTTAACAGGTTATACTCTGGTATAGTATATTTCTCTGTACATTACTGATCACTGCAGTTACAACTGCACTGTTAGTTGGCACATGTAAATTAACTGTTCTACTTTGCGCTATCCTGATACTTTTTTTTTCTTGCAGAGTGGTTATGCAAACATAACACAACCCAAACACCACCCACTTTACATGGATACCCGTATTCACACTGTTGTGGTCTAGAGTTTAGTGTTAAGTGTTCCTTTGTCTGTCTTTACTTTATCTACTGTAACACAGAAATTTACCTCTGAATTAATTAAGTCATATCCATCTATACATGTACAAACATAACCAAATAAGTGTTGTAAACACTAGATTCCCAAAATCCAACAAAATAATATGACACGTTAACTTCTTTCAAAAATAAATCTATGTGATTGCCTGGCAAGTTCCACATCAATATACAAACATTGGCATTTTGAAAACAACTAAAAAAACACAACTTACTGTATATGGAACAACAAGTGTACTCCTACTACACTGTCCTAACTCTTTATTTTCTGGGCCGTGTCGAAAACAGAGCTTTTCCTTTTCAATGTTTTGTCTTTAGAAGAAGCAGAGTGTGGGTAGACCAGATTATCAAGTTAAACAGCAAGTGAATGAGAACAACCCTGTGCTCGAAAGAGTCTGCCCATGTGACTGACTCAGACAGAAAGTGAAAGGAAGACGGAAACATGACGAGAGATGGATTGAAAGTACTCAAACTGTGTGTGCATGCACAAAGACAGGTACATTTAGAGGACTAAAAATGACGAGACTAAAAACAACGACTGGAGGACTAAAACACGTGGCCAAGTATTTACTCAGTGAGTGGAGTATCCTGGTTTGTGGGCATAGTGTAAAGCAATCGTATCAGGTCAAACCTTGAGAAGTGGTACATGACACGGAAATGATCCGTGGATTCTTTACAATAAAAATGGAAGCCATTTAAAGTAAACAGCAGGCAAACCAATACTTGTGATTTGTGTGCTAAATTCATTAATTCACAATTTCTCTGATCTGAACTTTTTTTGGCCTACCTGTTCTTTGAGTCTAAAGGTGAGCCTAAACAATCATAGGTAATACAGGTCTAAACCTAATGCATTATGATCTTCTATTGAAGTAAAATTGTCGGCCGATTTTTTTTTTGTTTGTGTTCAATCTGACGCTCTTATCTAAATTTGAATGATCTTGTACTAATAAACACATTATTGCACCAACCATGCTAAAAAGACTAGCACTTTGTAGTTGGGCTGTGGGCTACTTACGCCAAAGTCAGGTATTATCCACTTGATGCTCTCAGCATAAGTGGCAGCTGCCAAGACAGGTTCTAAAGAAAATAAACTATTTTTATTTCCACATGGGCAAAAGCCACAAATTCTAGCATGTAGGCCTACACTTCAAATTTTCTATTAATGGCCTGGCCTAGGTTAAGCCGTATCCAGTCTCTGAGAAACCCAAAGCCTAGATCGTTTCTGCAGCTGCAAGTGACAGGGGGCATTTTCCAGGTCTCTTGAACATTTTTAACATGAACAAATGAACAGCTCCTTTGTAATGCTACTTTTAGAAGCATTCACCCAGCCAATGCCAGTAGACTATAGCGAACAGAGCATCACAGCAGTAAGACTCTGCCTTGAAGGGGGACATTGGATGACAAATAATAGAATGGGCTCAAGTCACCTGGTGTAAAAAGGGTGTTAAATATTAACAAAGCCTCACTTCGCAGGTAGAACTTAAGTCTTACTATCTTATATAAGATAACCACTCCTACATTACCTACAAAACCTTTTAACCACACATTGCTCTAATTTTCCAACCGTACACAGGGCTCTTTCATAAGAAATTAAGGACTCGTGAGCATTCAAAAAAAGCATGCGCTCATGCTAATTTAAATCAGACATGTTGCATTGACCTGTGTGTCACTCCGAATGAAGCCTCGATCTGAGACTTAACCCTATTCTTTTTCAACAGCATGTGACCAATCTTTACCTTGGATTAACCTTTCATCATGTGAAATATGTTACCCAATTTGAAAACTGGTTATTGCAGTCTATTGCAGTTCAAAACTGCAAGAAACGTTTGCAAGTATAATGTAAGCACTTTGTAGAATAAATTCAATAGATAACAAGTGGAAGATTTGGGTCCATACTGAAGCAATCAAAAAATTTATTCCACCAGTTTGTCAACATAAAAGCATCCAAGCCTTGAAATCTGGATATAGTGTTCTACATTCGAATAATCAACCAAATTAGAGCCCAAAACATCTCTAGTATGTTTAGTAAAAGTAGCTTTCTCTTATGTAATGATAAACGCACGGCTAATATAAAACAAAGATTCCTCACCAGATTATTAGAGGATTTAGTGTACCACAACCAGAATATTGTGTATAAAAAAACCTGACAATCCTAAATGCAATTACCCCCTTTTTGCACTATTACAGCTGAAAAATATGAACATATTGTGCTCATTACTGCTGGTCAAGTAGTTCAAGTATGCAAACGAAAAGCTGTACAGTTAACTGAAAAGTAATCAGATTGAACGAAAATAGAGCGCTAGCCTAGTGTTTTAATTAGACTCGCAAACAAATTGGCTGACATCATGATGATGTACTGCAACATGGCAGAAAACAATAAATATGTGATGACGTGCAAATCCCATTCCTACCTGAAACAAGCCTGGAAAAATACCTCATAAACATCAGCGGTAACTGATGTTCAAGATATTCGGTCTGTCTCTGAAGAGTGTTTTCCAGAAATGCCCTTTCGTTGTTAGAGCCATTAGACGAATCTCAACGCATGTAACGTCATCACCGCGAGCCACAAATAATAAGGATGCACTGAGGAACGTGAAGGAGTCAGGAGACAAATAAATCGAAAGCAGCGACACAAACGAAAAACGTTCTGCGAGCTTTATGATCTTAGAATATTGTTATATAAATATGTATATACAATTATATTACAAAGCACGCTGTCTCTGTAGCTAACTTATTATACTTGCGCACGTCACAGACGTGAACGTTGTCGTTGAGGGCATATGGCATGATATGGCAGCTGCTTGCTGATAGCTAATGTCTGATCCTAGTTAGCTATGTATATTATATAAAAGCAAATTAGCAAGCTATTTACCTAGCGTTTATTTGCTGTGGGGTTGACTATGATCATTATCCATCCAAACAATATCCTTTTCATTCAATCCACCACATCACCACTGTCCGTGCTAGCTGATGCTGAGTGGCAGTGATGAGGAGCTGCTGTGCTAGTGACTAGCCTGGCAGAAGCTGACAGCAACACGTTACACGTTTGAAACTACCCGGATGAAGAATAGATTGCTAGGCCTTGAACTAACACGCGTAAACAAAGTAGTCTTTACGCAAGCTCACTGTAGCTATATACTTTACAAGCAAATTACCAACTTGGTTTAGCTGAAGTGCAAGCAAAATGTTTGGCTCTTCAAGGTC
This sequence comes from Galaxias olidus, assembly GCA_026901105.3. Taxonomy (NCBI): domain Eukaryota; kingdom Metazoa; phylum Chordata; class Actinopteri; order Galaxiiformes; family Galaxiidae; genus Galaxias; species Galaxias olidus. The sequence continues at coordinate 52,136 of JAPMUY010008403.1, read as the reverse complement.
CGGGGGTGTGAGAGGTGGACAAGATCAGTTTAACTGGGACGATGTGAAAGGGGATAAACACAGAGAAAACTACCTCGGTAAGTCGAGCATACTGGCTAACTAGCTAGTTAGCTAACATCATTAGCTGGGTTTTGGTTGACTGTGCCTATCCACAATGTCAATGGTGACCTTCTGGAAATTGAAAAGTAATTAAAAGCGAACGGAGCTACTTTTGGACCTCGCAGCCAACCGTCTATATAACTTGTGATTCCGTAAAGTTACCTTTTTCCTTAGCGCACAAGTCCTTCATTACTTGACTTTTCGGCAGACCAGTGCACCCGCCTCAGTAAGAGATCTCTAACGTGAGCTAGCAGTTCGCCTGTTAAAAAAAGTCTCCAATCATCTGCACCGGGTAATGCAGTGTCCGAGTCAATGCCGTTACGCACAGTAGACGCAATTTAACTAAGTGCTCATGAATCATGAAACCTTGTTTGATGCAGGAAACACGCTCAGAGGTGAACACTCAAAGTAAAACAGTTTTTAAAAAATTAGCTTTTGCGGGGGTTGTTGGCTTGATCAATTCCAGTTATTTTAATAATACATGCCGATAGCTTACATCGTGCAGAGACTACCATGTGATACTTGACTGGTCTCTGCAGTAATTGCATTCAACATGTTATTTCCAGGTAACTCTTTGATGGCACCAGTTGGACGGTGGCAGAAAGGCAAAGACCTCACCTGGTATGCAAGAGACAAAAAAAGTGGAGCACCTCTCTCTAAAGCAGAGGAGCTGGCTGCTGTGAAAGCAGCAGAGCAGGAGGCTTTGATGGCTGCCTTGTGAGTGTCTGTAGTAATAGCAGAAATAACACAAAATTTAAGTCTAGTCTTTACCTAACCATTTACATTTCTTTTTGAGGGGACACAAGAATATTAAAAGACAACCAACTGGCTTGACCAAAGAAGTAATCCTGGCAAATTTCCTTAAATTCATTACACATTTAATTGAATCAGTCATGTAGAGCATGGTAGGTTATGTGTGCAATTGAATACCAAATGCTTGGCTGTCTCTACATGTCTTGCAGGATCTTGCAGATGTTTGCCGGAGGGAAGATGTTGATGGTGAGGAGAGAGATGTAGACCGTATCTCTGGCCTTGGCAGTTCAAGGTGATCCTCTACGTTTATGGGCAAAACATCTGTATCTACAGTAAATCATACTGTATCACCTGTCCCTATTGTCCAGTCACGGTTTATTTGTTATTATTAGTCACCGTTTATTTAATGCTGAAAGGGCTACTGTGCCAGTTGTCCATGGTTGATTTCTCATTCCACATCGTCTACCGATTGATGGGTTATTTTAATGCTGTACTTTTTACACTAGCTTAGTTTTAAGTGAACAAGAGAGGGCTTGCCACTTAATGACCTTGATTGGCGTATGTACTTGTCTTCCATTTCCAGTGCAGGGTCACGAAAAGTTATCCTCTCCCAGCAAGAGAAGGAGGCAGCTAAAATAGGCCTTTCTGTTTTCACAGTAAGTTTTCTCTCTAGAAAGAATGAAACATTAATCTGGTCGCACAGTTTTACATTAAGCTTAAAATAGAGTAACTATCGTAACATTTTGTAAAATACATTCACAAATTTTTTTTTTTTGGGGGGTGTTACTAAATTTGGGACTAAAAGGCTGGGTAACAGCTACTCATTCTAAATCTTTTCACAGCACCACAAGTCGGAGGGTCGTCAAGAGGTCTCATCCAAACATGCATCTGAGAGTGTGGTGAAACTGGAGGTTGATCAAAGGTGAATCAAGGAAACAAATTACCATACCCTTGTTTATTTTCTAGAACTTTTACTTTGCTGGAGCATCACTTATTTGTTTTTGTACAGCCATGAGAGCACAAAGAAGAAGAAGAAGGAAAAGAAGAATAAAAAAGAAAAGAAGAAGGAAAAGAAGAAGAAAAGGCAGAGGAAAGACTCATCCTCAGACTCAGAATACGACGACAGAAAAAGGTCAGCTCATCGCCCCTCAATAGTATTGTCTGACTTTGGACAAAGAAAAAGAGAAATGGTCAGGCTGCAATCCAAAATGATTGTACTGATGTTGTTCTCTAATTTAAATCTTATCATTTACTAGGCCGCTGAAGCTAATAATAGTAGTAAAAAAGTTAAAGTTAATAAGAACTAAAATAACATCTCTGCATCCCTGGATGGAATTGTGGTCAACCGTTTTTCTTTTGGCACGAGAGGGCGCTAAAGCACTGCTGTGTCTGAAAGTTTTTCGCTGGCAGTAAATGCCTTCTTTTGAGATGGAAGTTGTCCAGGAATGTCCTTGTTTTGCAATTTTACTCCATTAACTACTATGACAGTGTGTGAATAATATGCAGTAATTAAACTTTGAATTGTGGCTGTAAACAGTCTATGGAGCTATGTCTAAATATGCTTCACTAATTTGGGGCTCTATTGACAGGACAATAGTTCAGGTCTGGTAACAGGTGGTTTGAATAATAATTAAATATTGAACTGACCTTCGCTTTTAATCAGGGCAGTTTGTTTTAAAGAGAAGTCACAAAGCTTATTTTGTATCTTCAGTGAGTGCCAGGGCTGGCTATTATATTATTGGATACTACAAATCTTCCATACCCCTCACATCAGCTTACTCGACCCCCTTCATGTCCCAATCATTGATTGTTTGTGTCTGTCCGTGTGTGTGTTTCTTTTGACTCTTTAGGCACAGAAAGGACCACCATCATCATAATCCATCATGCCGCAGTCAGAGTGGAGCCAGACCCCATGACAGCCATTCAAGGGGGGGGGCAAAGGCCGAGCGCCCACCGTCCACCCCCCAACGTCGCCAGCGGAGGCATGACACAGACTCATCCGACAGGGGGTCTCCTGTCCCCCATGACCGTGCCAGCCACAAGGCGGCCCCTGCGGCTCCCACACAAAGCCACAGGCGGCGCCACGATACAGACTCTGACGACTAATGTCCTCCCCCACCCCCTCAATCAGGGCCACGCGGAGGGAGCACTCTCCAGTAGCCTGACAGGCTCAGGGACTCGTATGCCCTTGGCGGCTCAGCAGACTGTGACTGGAGATGGGTCCATCTGTACTCAAATTACCAGCACATTTGTCTTTTTCATACGGACTCACATGTTGAATCAGCAGGTCATAGTACTGCTTTTTATAGTCAAAATAATGCGTTACAAGTTTTTATAGGTAATCCTAAACATAATAAATTGCTTCTGAAAATCTTTGTCTAACACAGAACTGACTAGTCTGACTAGTATTTTTTTTTTATACCCAGCCAAGAAAAGAAAAATCCTCCTTGTTTTTCTTGGTGTCTCTGGAGTAGGAAATCCTCTTATTGATGCTTTCCATCTTAACACCTCTCCTCCATCCCACTGAGCCTTCTGCACCACTCAGCAGCTCAGTGTCTTTTCTTTCCTCTATCTGGCCCACTACTCCTTTGTCCCTCTCCGTTCTAGGTTCAGCTCCCTGGCTGGTGAGATACCATTGGAATGCACTCCACTGGTCATAATGGAGTGTAGTGTTTGCATTTGCCTTGAATTGGGTGTGAAAGGGGGCATTCTGTTGGCTGACACCTGGGGGTGTACTAAAAAGAGCAAGGCATTCACAAAGAAGAGTGCAAAAAACCAGGCTGGTCCTTTATATGGCCGAGTACCGCTAGGGCCGCCACACACAAACCAAGCTGATGGAGCAGCAGGAGAGGAGGCCAGACAAAGCCGCCCTGTAAAGGACCCAAGACTCCAGCCCCCTCCCCTTCCACGACCACCATATTCTCCTGCCATGTTTTATAGGCTTGGCTGCGTTAACCATAGCAGCCTAATCAACCTGAAAGAACGTTGTCCTAGATTGCTCCCCAATTACTAACCAGTCCCTCCGCATTCTACCCCTGGCGCCGGTACACACCCAACCTAATGCATGGACCGGGCAGTCCCCATTTGTCACTGATTTAATACTAGCTTTGGGTGGTTGCCATAACCTTGGGACACCCCATTCCTTGCCAGGTCAAGGGGTGAGAACAGCTTAGTATGATAAAGTTCTTGAAACAGAGGATGCATCAATGCCTTAAATGCCACATATCTTGAATCCAAACTTAATTATGTTCCCTCTCTTCTAGTTATCTATCCCCAATACATTGGATTGTAAAATAATCCCTTTGAAGATTCATCTTAGCTGTTTGTAGTCCATGTTTAAAAGATGATGTAAAGTGGAATAAAAATCAAAGTTAATTCCGTTTTATCGAATCGCTTTAATTACAGCGCTTGTCTCACAAAATAAAAGCTAAAGTAACTTCACATAAAAAAATTTAAACAAAGTTGCTGAGATTAACATATTTTTAACAAGCATTCAGGCAATCAATAATCAATCAAAACAGTGCACTTAATGCACCACCTTGTTTAAAAGACAGACCGTTCCAGAGCAGTAGAGTAAAATTAAACCCCACACCTTTAGGTAAGAAGCATCAAAGTAAGAAAGAACATGTTTATTGGACCAAGAGATGGAGTCCTGACAAAGGACCTTAGCCACAAAGAAGAAAATGCTATCACAACGCTAAACATGTAGCTCAAACAGATTTTATATTGCCATCAAAATACCTTCATCCACACAGATTAATATACTTTAACAGTTCTCAATGAAAAGGCATAACAGAATGTCCATCTTGTTGGAGGCTATTGTGAGACCACTTCAGACGTGTGAAAATGCTTTGTCTGTATTGCATGAAGTTATAGTATAGGGTTGTTCTGATTTTGTGAACACTTGCCTGTCACCGGTGCCCTCTAAGCCTTCAGAACTGGCTTACAGTCGGTTAACAGAATTATTGTGCAGGCTAAAAATGTAAACAATCAGTTAGCTAGTTCCATAGACAATCAATTGCATGTCCCACAAGACCACATCATGCGTTTTTGCTAATTCAGATATATTGCGAAGGCAGAACATGATCAACCTGAGACACTGTCCAACAAACACAGAAGTTTAATGCTGACCAGACAGACAGCATCTCTGTCAATCATAAAGCAGGTGGATGGGAGAGACACAGAGGGAACACACTATGTTGTGGCAGCAAATTCTCAATAGTTCAATCTAACAACTGGACATACAGTCGAATAAAAGCTGGTAAGTGTTTTAGATTAGTTCCCCTTGAAGCAGAGTTACCTCACAGTCAAGATAGTACTGCTAGGTAATGCCAGTGTTTACTAAAAGGGTATTTTGGGCACTTGGAAAAGTTGCCATAATAGTTGCAAGTAGTGCATCAGTATTATGTATAATTTAGATTTGCTGCCCCCAAATAACACCCACATCCTTACAGTACAAATTACCAGTCTGCCAGTGAGCTCGTGTAGGGAAGTCATCAGGTTGCGATAAGGTCCCTGGGGCCCACCAAAGCTGGCCATGTCATTTTCTATACCTCTCATTCTAGCCCATCGGCCAAGAAGAGTAAAAACCATGGTGGGTTTGAAAAGTGTGCAATCAGCTGCCTCATAACCAAAAAACATGACTATTTACATTAAATAAGAAACCTGACAGCTCTCTAAAATCAGATTAGTATCCTCCCCCTGACCTGTATTGTATGTTGTTACTAGAGATGAACTGAGGGCAGCTTCCAGTACTTTTTTTCCTGACAAAGTAGCTCAATTTGCAACACCAGAAGAGAACAGAGCAGAGAGGGTACAGTTTATCAGTTTGGGATAGTAGATGATTATTTCTGGTTCTTGAGCTGATTAGACAACCAATCTAGTCCTTCATAGAGACCATCTCCACTGGTGGCACAGGTGGCTTGGATGTACCAGTTTCTATGACGGAGAGAGTGAAGTCCCAGCTTGTCTGTGATTTCAGCTGCATTCATGGCATTTGGAAGATCCTGAGCAAATAAGACGTAGGTTATTTAGAAGGTACATCCTGCTGGGAAAATGCATAGATCGATAGAAGAGACTGTTAGAATTTTTCAATGGGTGGGGGGTGGGTGGGGTGTAGTTTACCTGCTTATTAGCAAAAACTAATAGCACAGCCTCTCTTAGCTCATCCTCTGCCAACATTCTCATCAGCTCCTCACGGGCTTCATTCACTCGTTCTCTGTCATTGCTGTCAACGACGAAAATGAGACCTGAAGGCAAAAGTTCATTGAACTTGGGAGTTAGAGAGGCAGTAGGGCGCTATTAAAGGCAGCTGAGCCCTTAGAAACAAGGTGTGTTTAAATAATTATAAAATACATAAGTTATATTTAATATTCCTCTACACCCCACAAAGTCAGGATAACTTACCTTGTGTGTTCTGAAAGTAATGACGCCACAATGGTCTAATTTTATCCTGGCCACCAACATCCCACACCGTGAAACTGATGTTCTTGTATTCCACGGTCTCCACATTAAAACCTGATAAAGAAAATAGTATCAATATTTAGTAATATAATTAGATTTAATAATATCAGTAGAAAAAAAAACTGCATCAAGAGGCAAGACTAACGCTACGCTGTGACAATTTTCACTTTCACCATTTTCACAAATTTTTACTTTCACCCAAAAAAATCCTGGATTAACAATAACTGTTGTTCTTATGACACAACTAAATGTCAAGCTTATCAAAGCTGAGCATGCCATATTAAGTTTTGGGGCCCCTAATTGACTGACAGGTGAGCTTGTAAACACTGTTAGCTTGCTTACCAATAGTAGGAATGGTTGTAACAATTTCGCCAAGTTTGAGTTTGTACAAGATAGTTGTCTTTCCAGCAGCATCCAGTCCTACCATAAGGATCCTCATCTCCTTCTTCCCAAACATTTTGAACAGGCCTGCAAACATATTCCCCATGGTGGCAGGTGATGAGTCTACTTTGGTAAGAGAAACCTGCAAACAGAAAACGAAAGAGGGAGCAATTAACGTAAAGCTTTAGAAAATAGAATAGTAATGCGCGACCTCGTGGAAAACCATTTGTTTGGATTGAATGGTAGTTGGCTCGGTTACTGCAATGCCATGGATGGTTGGTTAGGCTGTTAGCTAGCTACTCTTGTTGGCAATTGCTATTAAGTACAAAATCTACCAAACATTTATAAGCACTTAACCGTTGCTAGATTCCCATGCCTAAAAAACAATATTACGTTTGGTTAGTTATATCGAGTCGCGACTTAAGATACCGCAACATTATTAGACAGATCAACAAAATAAAAAAAACTAGCCGTCTGTTCACGGGACACGCAGCTATACCAAGCAAAAACAGTTAGCTAGCGTTATCGCGAAGCTAACGTTACGTTAGCACCCCACAGTCAATGGACAGTCTAGCTGGCTATCTCATCTGGACTTGACCGTACTTAGCTAGGTTAGCACAAGTGTTAAACGTTTTTTTCTTTTTACATCATCACTCTTGAAACATACAAATACTGCACTTATAAACAGTTAACCTTAAGTGGAACAGTGGCAGGCGGTAAACTGAGTAGCATGTGATCACTGCCTAGATAAATTTGTAAACATGAAATTTACACCGCAGAATGTATCCCATTTCGCTCCAGTGACAAGCCTCGAATTCATGTATTAGCTTACTCACTGCACTGGTTAATTTAGCTAGCTCGCTAATGTTAACGTTAGCTTAGCAAGTCATTTTGGCAAGTTTGCAACTGAGCCTGACCTTCAGAGTCTATTCGCTTCGGTGAAACTCTGTATTTTGTTAATTGATATATACATGTAAAGCACATGTGTATGTAAGAACCTATTATATATGTTAGTAGTCTACAAATTCCCTTACAAGTTTGGTGGCTTTTCCGTTCCTCTTCAAGGCGTTTCCTTCCTCAAGAAAATGGCGATTATTACTTGGACACGTCAGAAGCTTCAACTGTCCCTAACTTCCGTGATCTTGAGTCTTTGCAGTGTCGCCCCCTCTGACAAGGAGGTAAACGAGAATGCCAAAATATTCTCCAGTTTGTGTTTGTCACTCAGAATCAGCTCTTGGCAACAAAAAACAAGCTGTAAAGATGTTTTGTTATTTATATACACTACTAGTCAAATGTTTGGACACACTTTCTTATTCAAGTGTGTGGGAAAGTGTGTCTAAACTTTAGACTGGTACTGTACGTTTACTAAGTTTTGCATGCTGTGTGTCTAGCTTGATCACTTTTTTGAGAACTGGCCATTAATAGGAAATATGCTCTAAAATGCCATAGAGACTTAATCTACCACAACTGACAGACTGTAGGCTGACTGTCTACAAATTATGACAAAACCAAAGGTGAGCGGTCTCTATTGGAAAATTTTATTTCCAAACCATGGTAAATAAATTAATACAGCTGAAAATTATAACATTAATTACAACATTTTTGAGAGATGATTCTGTATGCTGTGTGTGGCCTATGCTGTATCAAAACAAACATATTTGCATTTTTTTTTCAAAAGATTCAAATAGGCATGTTTCCTTTGACCTTTTATGTGCAAAATTATGATTATCTTTTGTAAATGCTGCCAAAAAACAGTGGGCCATATAAGAAAACTTATCGCAATGAGTGGTTGCCTATGTTTCAATATAACATTCAATAGCAAGCTGGTAATTTACCCTTTGGTTGTCTCTTGTTTTATTCTTATGGTCTCAGGATAGCTGTTTTCACTAATAGGTAGAAGAGAAGTGACCTGATAACCCTGTACATCCACCCTTGTTAACCACCATATCCACCCATCCCTGTCCAACCACGATATGTTTGTTTCAGTGAGACAGGTGTTCCTTGAAAAATAGGATAATGTAAATGAAAGCAAGCCTGTACAGAAAAGAGGCCTTGTAAAACTTGCAGATGTCAATATCGTTCAAACCTTAATGGTACTAATCAGCCTGCCATATGAATGGCATTCTGTTTTAGCATTAGTATTGGTGTTTCCATGGTGCCGGACTGTGAGTGGTTTGCTCCACTGTGTAGCCTTAAGGCTCAGATTCGGTCAGGCCCAGAGATAAAAAGCCATACATGTGACACACGATGCAGAGAACGGTTTCCTAAATTGTCTTCCCTATCCATCAAATTTTAAGTTTGTATTTGTTCATTGGGATTAAATGTCCCACTCTACGCATGATATGTCTTTTGCTAGATACGGAAATTAATCAGACTAAGTTATTGTGATAACTAGTCTACGCCGGTGGTCACTTTTCATCTGCTGGATATTCTTATAAGCTTGCATGCTACACTGTTTGGTATTCTGCAGGGAATTTATGTTACATATGGCTTTTATGGTGGTCTATTGTTTATATTAAATTTAATTTGCTCTAAAATCCTACCATCTTCACTTTTCCCTTTTTTTGCGTTAATTATTTGGTAAATAGACAAAAAGGTCTGGGGTGCCAGTTACATTTTAACCAGGGTCAACTATGTCAGCCACCCCCCAGCAGAGGGGGCAGCACAGGGGACGCAACAGCAGGAGGCCAGAAAGGTCTGTGGTTGGCGGAGGACCACACAGCACAGTCTCATATGGCCGCCTCACTGTGCAGCCGTAATTTGTGGTATTGCCCTGCCAAACGCTTGGGGCAAGGCTTTCAGCATATTTTCACACCAACTGTTGTCTTCACTCGTGCTGCATGTGTTTTCTTAGCAAAATGTTTATTATCTTTTTTTGCACGGTTGCGGTTTCACTTGTCTAATTATGCCGCATGTGCCAAATGTATCTAGTCTTTCCACACTTGCTCCGATGCTCATAAATCCCATTCTGCAGTAAGAGGATATAACATTTGGAAGGGTTCATGTCCTATCACATTACAATAAGTATTGCTCTTTTAGCTGCTATTTTAATTCATGTTTACCTATTACATTAGGTTATTCATTAAGACAACAATAAGATAACAATAAGAATTACTTATCTATAATGTAAGCAAACATAATATGTTATAAAAATAAACATAAATTGTTAACACACAGGTTGGTGCAATTATAGCTTATCTGTTTTTGACACAAAATCACACATTTACATTAAACTTCTTATAAGCTTCACTAAATAAAATTAAACCAAAGTCTGAAATAAATTACAAAACTTCAAGAGCCCTTTCAGACCTCTCAGAGACTAGATGCAAACTGCCCTCTGCAGGTCAAAGAAATACCCAATAGTATGCCTGCAACAAAGTGGTGACGATTCTTTGATTATCTTTTATGCTTGAATATTGCAAGCAATTGTCTTTACTGTTGGATACAATGACTCGTTTTTTTCCAGCTGGTAAACCTGACACAAATTAGATTAGACCAAATGTAAATGAAAGATAAATGTGCCATATTTTTTTAGATCATTGTCGTTTTTATGTATAATCTCACCATCTCGAAAGACTCAATTGTGATTCAGTGTTTCAAGGTTCAAAGTCTAAACTAGAGTTCTCAAGTTCTCAATAGGAAATATAAGTTTGAACTAAACTCAATGACCCATACCATTTCCACTGCAACAGCTTTGTGAGAGAATCTTGAGGCCTCAACGATGCATACTCTGTATCTCACGGCTGCTCAAGCTCAGGAGATTCCCCACCTCCCTTTCCCAGCTCCGACCCGAAGGCCACTTTGGTAGTGTGCAGTTAACAAGACCAAATGAATCAGATCAAGCAACAAAGTACTGTTTGACTTGGAGAGAACTTTCCCTCCAACTGGAGCTGATGGGAGCCAAACCTCCCACAGATCACACATTCACACTTGAGAGTGCAAGCCCAGATGCAAGTGATGAAGTTTGAATGGTTTGGGGAGAACACCGGCATTGCAATCTGTTATCTGTTAACTGTTAATCGGTTAACTATATTTGATCCTTTTTGCCTCCTTTAATGCTACTGAGAGCAATCTTTTTCTGCTAAAACGTGTACGTGTTGCATGAAACATTAAATCGCTGTTGATGATTTCAATAAGTCGTTTGCATAACAAGACAATTAGCAATAACCATTGTGTTCGTAAGGCATCTGAACCTGCTTTGAGTTATGTAGGCGATAGCAATTTGGAATAATGATGGACATATATCCAGTACTATCACAAAAGAAAGTATAAGTGATACATTTAATCAATCAATTGTATCATAACAATATACCACAATGACAACATACCATGTTAGGAGCGAGGGGGTAAAGAAAATAACCTTGGTGTCAGCCGTGGTAAATCCATCTTTCCGTAGTCCATGGGCAGACAGGTCGGCTCCATCCCGGTATTAAGATATTCCTCTGCGCTTCTATCTGTCCCATTCTGACAGTTCTAATGCGTGGATAGACGACTGGGACAGTAGGGGGTGTATTTATTACAACGCAACCCCCCCCCCCCCCCCCCCGTCCCCCCCCACCCCCCGTCCGCCACCCCCCGCCCTCTTCTTTCTCCCAAACACACAACAAACACAAACAAACTGAGGCCCGCGCTACCATACACGTTTAGTAACTTGCCCGCGCCCATGGACACACACGCACGTAAGAGCATACACACTCCTTAATCATATCCAAGAGCTCTCTGGTCTGTGTGTTCAACATGGAGATGAGGCCTGAATAGACCCTTTTACAGTAGGGCCTGGACACCGCCCCTAACCTTCTCAATACACACCCAAAATATGCTCTTGGGAAATGTCTAATCGGTGTCTGTGGCTTAGGTCATCAACCTTGGAAGTGTTATTCACAGCATCAAGTCATTCAAGGCCAATTTAAAGCAAATGTATGGGTGACCGGAGAGGGAGCCGGGCTTGCCTGTGGTGTGTGAATGGCGGTAGGCCGCCAGCGGGCTGAACAGGCCTCACCGTAGGAAGTCGTATGGGACTCAGTAGGGGGCAGCCACACTCCCCTCTGAGACGAGGCCCAGCGAGGATAAAACCTCTCAGTAAGGGGCTTCGGAACACTGGCGGCTTGGGAGTATGTGTGTGTGTGTGTGTGTGTGTGTGTGTGTGTCTGTTTGTGTGAGTGTGTGTGTCTGTGTGTGTGTGCGTGCGTGCCTGCGTGCGTGTGCTTGTGTGTGTCAACAGAGGCCCTTGCCGTCACAGATCCATGCCCCCCTCACATTTTACCAGACATCTGAGACAGTTTGTGCATGCCCCCTGTGGTGGGGCAGACGGTACCTAAGGAGCGCAGCCTCGATAATAATAATCATAATAATGACGATGGCGATGGATGCAAATCATGGAGCTGCCCTCGGCCCACCAATTGGCTGTCCCGTGAGTCATACAATGGGGCGGAATCAGGCCAGGTCATGCTGGAACTCAGGCGGACAGGCATGGCCGCCTCCCCTCTGAGAAGGATGTGTCGAAGTAATGCCGGGGCCAAATCCCACAGGAGGTGCGGAGCGAGAAAACAAACCATACATTATTACGACGACCCACCTAGTTGCCATGAGAGGAACCACGCTGGCTTCACCCACTGGCAACAAGTGCAACTGGGCACCCTACCCCACGCCTCTCACAGTAGGGGGCGCTATAGAGAGGGACGCCCCGGGGCAAAGGATAAATGTGCACCACGGTGTCGGCTGCCAATCACCTTTGTATGGTGATTGTCGGTTGTTAAGGGGATTTACATAACATTTTGCATTCCGCCTTAGGGAGAGTTCCGATTTTTTTTTTCCGGGACCTCAGTGTGAAGTTTGCTTGCATATCATTGGTATGATTAGGAAAAGGATTTTTATCACAGCACTTAGTGTTGGAATGGCTAAACGCCTTGGTATGGAATGGTATTAAATCCTCTTTAAATGAAGATATATGCACTGATTGACAACACAGCTTAGGCACAATTATTAAACCATTGCCAGGACAGGCTGCAATGACGCAACTGGTTTCACCTCCTTTGTGGATTGAGAACACACTGTTGAGATGAGCTTATATTTTTTCTCTCGTTTTGAACCCTTCACCACTAAAATTGCAAGCAGACCTTTGACCTTCATGTCTAACTGCTCGTCATATCCTTTGGCTTTCCACAGCTCAAAGTACCCATTGGGCTGGGATGAGGAGGAGGGTGTATGTGTTGGACACCGGAACCCTGGGAGACATTGGAGGATGCCTATGACGGATGGTTGAGACAAGCTCTTCATGGACGCACTTCCTCTAAGAGGTCAGGGCGGGAGGCGGTGTTAGGTGGGTAAACGGTGCCAGGGCTCGGATGTCTTTGGAAAGGGCCGATGGAGTGGAACGTGAGATGGTGGAAGTCGGTTGAATTACATCATGACTAAACCCCCCATGCTGACTGACCAACACTGCCTTTTCTTCCGCCTTCAACTGACCTCAGTTAGCCTATTCCGTGCTCCAGTGCTGCTCACAGAGTTTGGCAATCGGTGTTAAGCATTCACCAGTGATTGTGAGACCCTGCATGATCAAAGCACCAGGAGAGAGTTGGATCGTTCCTTGTGTTCTTTGATGGCTCAGTTGGAAGATTACTCCCATTCTCTGTGTCTAAAAGTTGTCTCACCCCACCCGAATGCTAGTCCCCGTCTTAAATCAAACCAAATAGGACTGGAGGAGGCATCAAAGATAACGTGTTAACCTGTTCCACCTTGGGCTAGGTAATTGACTGGAATGCACAGCAAGTCAGAGCAGATCTCAAGGGGACCCAGCGCCAATTGTAACCTGTGGCATCAAAGGTGCCCATACTTGGCAGGACCTCTCCCCCCCCATTGTCCCGTTGAAGTCAAAAGTGATTTGCGAGCCACCCTCCTTCCATTTCTGCAGACACATGTGTGCAAGACCCAGGCCTACACCGGAGATTGACAGGCTGGCTGTGAGTGGCCCTGCGGGTCGCCTGGGGAGGCGGCGTGTTGACGGAGCCAACACGCTCACAGCACATCTCCATGGTGGTCCCCGGTAGCTCCGTGAACCGCTCCTGACACCTCCACTGAGCCCACTGGGATTATCCACTGGCGGTTTGGATTCACTTATAAACCTATGACTAGGCCAGGCGAATGTTATTTTTGGCAGTGGACGTTTTTATTTGCTACAATCCAATAACCAGCTGTGGGAATGCGCTCGCACAGCCGTCCGCAGCCAAGTGTTGTTCACTGATAATCTTTACAGGGCATTCTAGATGGGTGGACCTTGTGGTAGATGATCCTGTTGTACTCTAATTATAGTTGTTGATTGGGAACGCACTGTTTCCCCTGTCTACACTTTGACGTTGACGGTTCGTTTTGTACACCTGTACTCTCTGCCTGCTGTCTGATGCATTTTCATTGTGTGTGTGTGTGTGTGTGTGTGTGTGTCCGTTTTGGTGTGTGTGTCTGTGTGTGTGAGCGTGAGCAAGAGACTGAGTGTGTGTGTTGCTACTAAGCACACCTGTCTACCTTCAGGCTACCCAAGCCACAGCTTCTCATTTTCTATCTGCAGCTCGTGCAGTAATGCATTAGAGAGCTTGTCAATGGGGTCCATTGAAGCTCTCTGACAACCCATTTGACACGTTGGGCAGGGTCAAAGGTGTCAACGTACCCTGACTGACAGAGGGATGGACACATTAGGGTGCAGGCAAATTGGGATGCTCCCTGAGTCAATTACCAGTCGTAGCCCTGGGGCGCCCATATAAAAAATGTCTAACCTTGTCGTATAGTGAAACAGTTCTGGGAAAAGGATAGGAGTCGCTGAGGGCGGTTATGGTTTGTTGGGGGGAAAGGACTACATATAATCATTTGTTCCTCAGACTTTCCTCTCTTTCTAATATTGTGTGTGTTGGCTCTGATTAGTTCCAAAAACCAAATGAACAACCGATTTGCGTATGACTGAAGGTGCATGGATCTCCCTCTTTCTTTTTCTCTGAATTAAGAAGCTCAAACAAGTGTGTGCCGCTGTCTATGCGGGCGTGCATGTGAAGCAATCGGAGCGTTGTATGGGCCACCAAATCACACAGACAACTTAGATGAGACTCCATAGGATGGCAATAATGGCACAAAGCAGTCTGAAGACCCAAATCCCTGCTAAGACCCTCCATCTTTCAAACTAAACTGGATAACACCAAGAATCTCTTATCCTTTTATCCTGTTCAGGTCCTCTAATCCCGCTGCCATTTTCCATTCTTCATCCTTTTTTTCTTATTTTAAATGGCAACTGTTTGGTTGTCTGGTGTTGGAACGTCGGGAATTTGTCCGTCTTGGTGAAAGGAAAGTAACTATATTGAATAAAAGCTGAACAGCTTGACAGAGCCAAGAACGCCAGTGGATCTCTTTAAGTCTCATAATGAGATGTTTTCTCTGCTCAAAGCTTGTATTGACATGGAGAGTAATGATTTCCACAATTCAGGACATTGGATAAGTAATGGGACGGGGTGGGAAAGACAACACACAATGGTTCCAGTTGTAGAGGAGCCAAGTTGCTCAGTACATCGCTTCATATTGCGTCATGAGATCCTTAAAAACAAAGAACGTAACATAAGCACATAATAGCATGGAAATATTTGGAAGGAAACATATTCATGTCCTTTTCGATTTTTTTTTTCTGAATGTGCATGATCTTTTAAAACTTTTAAAATGTTCAAAGCTATGAAAACACGAAAATTAGTGTTGGAAAATTCTGATTGAATACTAATTGCATAAACAGATATTATGCAAACATTGATAATAATACCACAACAAATGGCTGGAATAATTAGGGATTTTTTTAAAGATTTTTTAATCATACGTTCTTTGGCTTTCCAATTAGGAGCCAATGCTATCTATATTAACCCTTCACCCCCTCCCTGGCTAGCTGCTGTTTCAAAGAGGGAGGGAAAAGGGGCGGGGGGGGGGGGGGTACCTCAATAAAAACAGCACTAAAATGCAATTACAGTGCTGTGAAGAATGGGACTTGTCAGTAATTTGTTGGCTAAAACCAAGGAGATTGCAGGTCTAGGGGTGCTTGGAATTCTGAGCCTGCAGTGCGGTGTGGGAAAGGCAGTGGGACAGCAAGCACCATCCTTTGTGAGGTAATTACTGGAACTAGCCGAGGCCAGCGCCAGTCCCTACTAATGATAACCCCGCTCCTCTTCCCTGCAAGCCACCTTGTCATTGATATAGCCCTATATGGCACACACGCACATACGTGCACGAGAACACATAGACACAAACTCTCATGCAGAGACCAAGAAACACAGACAAACCTAAAGAAAAAAATTGTTGGTTGGCCCCACTATAAGACAGACATGAATGACTTTGAATTCCATAACCATGGCATTTTCTAAAGGGTATCTTCATTCCTATCCTTTTGATAATAACAATGTAAACCAAGTGCTTCAGCATTTTCCCTCACATACACGTGAAATGTTTCTCTGTCTGTCTTGGAAACCAAGGGGCTTTACATAGGCATTATGTCAATGCTAAAGTGATGTGTTAATGAAAATGCGTGTAGGCCCTACCTGTTGAACTGCTTTGAAAGGTGAATAGGTGACTGACTGATCGTGTCTGCCTCCTCCCTGCCCCAAGTCCACCTTAGTCAGCCTGACCCCTTGTCAACCTCTGCCTGACTGCCCCCCAACTCCCCACCCCGCCACCCCCACCCCTCCCTTCTCATCTCCTCCCTGCAGACAGCAGACAGCCTTTCACAAACACATGCCTGAATACACAAAGGTCATCTAAATCAAAGGTATCGGGTGATGCAACAATACTTGTATGATAATTAAGAAGTTGTTTATGGTCAATTGGGTTTCAGAGTAGGCTCGCTTCTATGGAACGGGACACACACACACATACTCATACACAGTCACACTCAACACACACTCCCCTCATGCAACGTCATTAGCCCCCCCCCCCCCCCCCCTTTGCTATCACCACATTTGACAAATGTAAGTACAAAGGTGGCCACATTCTTTTGTTGTGCGCAACAATACAGATAGCACTTCAAAAGGAGGCAGAGAGCTTTACAGGTGCCAGATTTCTCCTGATGACGGGTCTCGGTTGTAGAAAGCCAGGGGATCAGCCCATCACAGCCATTCAGGGCAGGTGACACACTTCTCACGTTGCCCCGCGGGCTCTCCCTGGTAACCATTTAAAAAGATGCAAGAATTTGGAAGGTGTTCTAATTGAGATACCGGTCGTTGAGGACTCCCGTCAATGATCTAAAAACTGTTTTAGATTTGCATAATAATTCTTCTTTTGAGATTTGAGATCTTTGAGAAGGAACCGGATTGATGTGAGATGTGTGTGTGTGTGTGTGTGTGTGTGTGTCTTCCATTAGAACATTGTGCCAAGACTTATGGAGCTTAGTAGGTAGATATTAGAGAGGCAGGTGTGAGGGCTGTCGAGGCCTATTAGGCCACGGTACTTACAGGTGCAAAAAACAACTACAAAAGTGTTTCATACAAAGTGACGAGACAAAATCATGACTTTTGACAGATTTGGTAACAGAGAGAGTGAGGTAGAGAGAGAGAGAGAGAGAGAGCGAGAGAGTGAGAGAGGCCTAATTTTAGACTAAAAACCCATGCACATCAAAAGGTAGACTTCAAAGTCTGTTGCACAATGAAATGCCCACACACATTAAAGTCACTCTGTAGAGGCATTATAGCTGGATGTTTTACCAGTGTGTAATACACAAGTAGTGCATTGAGAATTCCATGCCTTATGCCCTTGCTATTTAGTAAAAGGAATTTCATTTAGCATTGTAAAAAAAGGAGTTCTTTGTTGAATTCATATTTCTAACCTGACCACCTGCATTCATTTTATCAGTCGAACAAGTAAAGGCAGTGTTTCTGTTTTAAAATCAAACAACCCGATGGACTTTGCGACTGAGAGTTGTTTAATTGAATATGGTCTGAACACACTTTACAAAATAACCTGGGTTGCATGTAAAGATGTCATTAAAATATCCATCTGACTACCGATGTCTAGACATCAAAAACATGGGAGTGATGGAAGAAGGTTCTTTTTCTGGGACCTGTGGGAGTGTTTTTCACTGTGCCATTGTCCCAGTAACCCCACTGTGAAGCCTAGCTGTAGTCCACCCTTCAGAAGCATAGCCATGTTTAAATGCACCACGGCTCCATCGGGAAAGCCCAGGGTATTTCTTTATCTCTCTCTCTCTCTCTCTCTCTCTCTCTCTCTCTCTCTCTCTCTCTCTCTCTCTCTCTCTCTCTCTCTCTCTCTCTCTCTCTCTCTCCCCCCCCCTCTCTTTCTTTTATCTCTCTCTCCCCCTCTCTCGTCAGGGCAAAAACAGGACATAAAAAGGAGGCGGAGGGCACTGATTGCAATTAGCTCCATTGTCTCCTATTTATATGGTTATTGGGTGGTGGTGGTGGCACGTCGGGGTCCCGGCCGTGTCAAAGTTCTCACAGTCAGGGGAGAAGGCTTCTCACTGGGGCCGCCATAGCCTCTTCTGGCAACTACCTGCTAACAAGGTCCCTCTCACCTGGGTGCCAGTACTGTGAGTGGGTTGGGGCTGCAGGGGAAGGGCCCCACTTCCTTGGGCTCCGGCCCTGACTAAGCTGGAGGGGCCGAGTTTCTGTCCATCCTGTCATCCGTCGCTTGGTTTCGGCCCGCTCTCTCCCTTTCAGAGCGGGTGTGAAAAGGGGATAGGGTCAAGGTGTGGAATGAGCTGCTGGCAGTCTAGTAGTCAGCAAGGCTGCTGCCCTGCAAGCCTAGGGGGCGTCCGCCGACTCAAAAGAGAGAGGGAGAGACAAAGAGTGAGACTACCGCTGTTTTGTTGTCAGCTAACTTTTGAAATGTGCGATACCTTACAGACCCAAGCAAATAAAATAAACTCAGCGGTGAAGGACAACTTGAGAAATAGTTTGACATGGGGGGGAGGGTTACAAATAAGCCGGCATAAATGAGAGCGGAAGGGTATCGTTTCTTGTGGTGGCGCTGCCACTCGGGATGGGGTCGGTATCAATCTTTCACAGTGATAATGGGGTTAGATAGCAGGGAGACCCGGACCTCTGGTGGAGACATTGTTGCCCGAAGGCTCAAAGACTGACGGGGTTCCAGAGCTGAGCCGGCGCACTGGTGGGCTCCTTTCACTCCGGCCTCCCTAATCTGCCCCCAGATCAGCGCGCTCTGCTCCCCAAAGCCCCGGTGCCTTCCAAACTCTCATCACGAGAACTCCTTTGGCCTGTTATTGTTTCTTAAAGAGCTCAGCTGGCTTCAGTGTCTGCTCCATAGAATCAAATTATTGCTGCAGGTTTGTGTTTTTTTTTTCTTCTCTCTCCCCTGGCAAATCTGAGGCCAACAATAGCGTCGCTCCCTCCTTGTAGACCATTCCCAGACTCTAATTGTGGTCACGACTGACATGTCATCCGGATTCTAATCTTGGCATTCTTATGCAGCAGTAATTGCTTTTTTTTTTTGCCAGGCTAGCCAATCAGGGGTCCCGACTCTTCCTCATCCACCAGCAACAACAGTTGGCACAATGACCTTCAGGACTCTAAAAGGGAGAATAGATTATGTCTATTCAGGACCAATTGTACTGTTACCTACCTGGTGGGATGGGTATTGGCAATGATCCACCGGGGCAGAATTTGTCTGCCTCACACTGCGAGGGGAACAGGTCGTTTGGCATGCCAATAGACTGGAGACAACAATATGTCTCAGGGGGTGACCTCCATATCCCTGCTTGTCTCACACTGTGTGTTCACATTGTGGCCAGGCTAACGGGATAGTGCAGCAGACACCCTGTCTATCATGAAGACACCACATGGGCGCAAAGAATAATCATTGCACCCTTTATCGTTAGAAAATATCTTCCTTTTGTTGGCGCATATCAACAACAACAGAAGCATCTGAGTATCGATCCAGATCACATTATAAGCTCTCATCCACAATAGTGTTCAAAGTTCCCATTTTGGGAATAGATATATCCTACTCTAACTCCAGTTGTGTGCATTTCCCCTGTGCTTTAGGTCTGTGTGGAGTGCAGAAAGAAAGGGGCACTCACCTGGAGCAGGAATGAGGTGTGTGGGCCGGGGATGTTTCTATTCCAATCTGCTTGGCTTTTAGACTTGTCATCGGTTGAGAATAATTTCCCTATGATTTCATGCATGCTTAAGTCAACATCATTTATTAGTTGGCAAGGAGGACATGACAGGGGCTGTCTGTGTAGTGCAGTTTTGCTGTTGATAGTCCGTAGCATATTTAGTGCCAGGGGATGTGACTGTTTCAATTCTATGTATGTATCAGCTTTGCAGGGTTAAAAATGGCCCAAAACCAAGTTTTGGATTGCACACCTCTATTGCACATTGCAATATTAAATATAGCTGTTAACACATCAATAATGAGCAAAAAGTTATTGTTTGGTTTGTTTCATTTTATTTTGTTATAAAGTTAACATCTATGTAACTAGTACTGAGAGTAGGACAAAACGAGAGTACAGTCAGTGGGAAGCACAGACGTGAGGTAAAACTGTTACCGTGTTACAGTGTCAAAGCACTGTCTCCAAACTGGGCTTTTATCTGTAAATATATACTCTTAATAACTAATATATACATACAGTCAAATAAATAATCATACAAAAACATCCAACTTTAGAAATACATAAAAACTCAAAACTAGTTTGTACAAAACTTTGGATTTAAAGATCATAAAAAATTAGATACACTTGCAAAATATCTACAACAAACCAAAAAACATAAAATCAGGTTTAGGGCTGTTGATATATTGTATTCATCACGACATCTCAGTAGTTAGGCATGGTCAAGAAGATTGGGGCTGAACTAAAGTTTGAGTATAAACGAGGTTTAAAATGACTAATGTATTGTAATAGATGACAATTTGAGAATAAACATGCATCAGACGTAAAACAAAATTGGCACTACTTTCCAACTAACTATTTGAGTCTAAACAAAGTATTCCCAAACATTTGTGTCATTGTTTTGAAATCTGAAAATGTATTGTAGTATTTGCTCAACAAAATAAAAATAATGTGTTGTATTTAATTTCACCAAAAATACATATGTATTTGTTTACATTATTTATGTAATGTATGTGAGCAAGATAGGTCATATGTGACCTAGTAATCAGCAGTTATTCAAAGCTGACAATTAACATGTCAGTTTGACAAATAATACATAACAGCAAACTAAGTGTAACAAATATTTTTTCTCTATTTGGTTAACAGAAACATATCTATTTGTATAGATTAGTAAAACTTCTAATTTTTGTTCCAGCTATGTCTAACGAGTCTTTCATAGAAAGAATAAATACATGGGTACATATAAACAGTACAGATACACAGACAGACAGATATAAAGACCAAGAACACACATACACATTACATTTAATTAGCAGCATTCAAAGAATGGGAGACCTTGATAGTTTCAGTGATGCTGTCTTGATAAGTTAAGGGAACAATAATTCATAAATCAGAATAATCACAAACACAGGTTTTGGTCATTCATTTACTGCCACAATACGTTGTATATGACACAGCTTATATGACCCAGCTTAGAGAGTGGTTTGTTTACTGTGTGTGATCCCATCACACTGACAAGCGATTTAGATTAGTTTGCATCTAAACAAAAAAAAAACTTTGCTTTGATTCTCCATGATTTCCGGTTAACCATACTAACACTGATGAAATTGAACAAGCTTCACATTTCTCAACTGACTTGAATTCAGTTCCAAACCCTCTGACCACCTCATGCTTTATGAATGGGGAGTCCACTTTTTATGTTTTGTGTGTTTATTATTTTACGTGGCCAAACCTTATAAATCACAGGTAACAAAAGTTTGATAATCTTTAACCAATTCCTGAAGGGAAGAAATATTCATATTTTCTCCACCTACAAGCTGATAAATGTTTGCTTACACCCCTTCCCACCCCCCAGACAGTGTTGGTATTTTATTGAACATTAGCTTGAGAACTTACGAACACATAAACACATTTAGCAATGAAACAACTACATTCACACAGGTGCAAGTGCATTCTTACAAAAACATCAACTAGTCAACACTACAAACATAAAACAGTCAATCACACAATCAGAGGTTAGTCAACATAAATTATGTGTCAAGTTATGTTGAGTTTATGCAAAGTGTGAATTCAATCATGCATGGAAGTCTTCTGGTTTTCATTGGTAAATTGGCGAAAACCTAGAAACCTTCAAAATGGATGAGAACGCTTACAATATGAAACTAAAGGTTGAAGAGCTGTGAGTTTGGTAAGATATGATTCTAGACATTCTGGAAGAACATATGACAGTCTTTTTGATGCCCCATAGGCTTAAAAGATTCAGAAAGGCTGTACTTCTATTATCCACTGTTACCTTTTGAACCGTAAAGGCAATTCGTTAACATTCACTTAAATAAGGCGAAAACAGCTCTCTGGGTATGCAAGTCAGCCCTTGGCAACTCCATCCCACTGGCACCATCCCTAATCAGCCTTACCCCCGCTGTCATGGAGAGGCACTGTGTGTGAACGGTGCCTTCTCGAGACAAACCTATTTTTAAACCTAGGTAAGCACCAACTTTCCTCCCAGCCCCACTGGCCAAGTAGAGGCTGTCTTTCTGATCCTGAAGAGTGCCTACGGTGCATCAGGTCTGGCTGGCGGCTTCCGGTCACGCACTCTTCTGTCAACTGAAGTCTGTCGTTTGGCAAGAGAAAGGGAGAGGGAGCACAGGGGCCCCTCTATTTGCAGGTGTGGACGTCATAGACCCTCACACACTCCTGGCAGCTGACGTAGCAGCACCAGTGGAAGATGCAGTGGCACTTCTCTTTTCTCTTCTCGGTCCGTGTGTTGTGCCCTCGGCCGCAGCAGAGCAGGTCGCAGCCGTCGATGCCATGTGAGGTCAGGTTGCAGGCGCGGTCGCGCGTGCCGAAGGAGCCCGTCTCAGGGTTGGGCTCGCAGAAGTTGGGTGAGCTCTCGTAGTAGACCAGGTCACGCTCGGTGGGCGGCTTGAAGTAGTTGTACCGGGGCCTCAGCGTCTCCACCCAGCCGCGCGACTCCTTGTGCTTCTCCACCACCATCTCTGAGGCGCTGTCATACTTGTCCTTCATGTAGTCGCCGATGACACGAAAGTCGGGCTGCGACCACCAGCAGGTCTTTACCTCGCAACTGCCCGACAGGCCGTGGCACTTACATTTCAGGAACATGTTGTCGTTGAGGGACTATGGGGGTGAGGGACAAGAAAGAAGAGGTCAATGGTGAGGCAAGTAAAATGTTCAAAGTTGGATTGTGTAGTGTCATCATTAAATTGTGATTTTAGAAAACCATGCATTCGTTTCCAGTCTAAAGCTGCTAAAGCCCTGAACTATGTGTAAACAGGCGATCGTATTGGCCGGGATGTTGACTCACTGTCCTCCCCGCCTCGTTGTTGTGTCTGTTCATGGCCGAGCGTGCGTCCGGGCGGTTCTCCCGGGCATCGGCAAACTCCCTGGACACCATGCTGCCAAACTCCACGTCCTCGCTGCAGCCGCCCCACTTCCAACCCTCGCTGGGTGGGCCCTTGTGGCGCGTGTCGCAGCCGCAGATGGTGGCCGAGCCGTCGGCACAGGAGCGAGTCACGGCGAAGGCCACGCCGGCTGAGGCGATAGCGTGCACAAAGGCGGACTCTCGTGTTGCTGGAGAGAGAGAAGGAGAGAGAGAGAGAGAGAGAGAGAAAGAACAGTGTGAGGTATATGGACAGTTCCCCTGCCAGTGGAAGTAACACTAGTGCTGTTGAGGCGCTGTGTTCACAAACATTTACAAAAGCTACACCCATGTCAATATCTGAATCCCTGGCTTGCGATATGAAGGTCAGTCTGCTGATTTTAAGCTGCTGCTCTGCCCTGTCTGATCCCCTATTTTATATACCGTAAATGTTTTTGTTCTACCCACTGATGGCCCGCTAGAACCAAAGTGTGCCTATGAAACAAGGATCTGGAACTGACTCTACTTCCACACCCATCCCAGGCAGTGAGGAGGGATCAGACACTGCCAAAGTGCAGATGCTACCATCCCACAGCATGCTTGCATAGGGGTGTTATCCAACTGGGGACTAGTCCTTAGATACTGAGAAGCATGCTATGGAGATCCTTCTCAGACGATTGACCTCGCTGGCGTCTGGCGGCGCGAGGCCAACGAGGGCCTCTGCTTTGTCTGGCTGGCATAGCTGACAGATGACTCGCACGGGGGTCAGGAACTTCCAAGGAGAAGAGAGGAAGACATGAGCCTAACAGCCCTATGACTAGGCCATTCAATTAGGTTTGAAAGACAGATAGATCTGAGGGGAGTGTTCAGGAACCCAAACCCCCAGATACACTCTTACGCAGGGTGTGCTGCAGAGCTTCCATCAGACGTGAGGGGAGCATTTGCAGACGTTCCCAGTTTCCACCCACCCCATTTTTACAGGATCCATTATGACAAGGGAGAGTTTCCTGGTATATATGTACTTTGGTCTTGTATGGTCTTGCACAACCACAAGAAAAGACAGACAGAGAGAGAGAGACATGGGGAGAGTGGAAGAGCAAGGGCTAGATATAAAAGGACAGTAAAAAAAAAGAAGAGTGGTGGGGAAACCAGCTAGACAGATGTAAGATAAGTGTTGGACAGAGACAGCCTAAGAGAGGGATACATATATGAATGAGAGAGAGAGAGAGAGAGAGAGAGAGAGAGAGAGAGAGAGAGAGAGAGAGAGAGAGAGAGAGAGAGAGAGAGAGAGAGAGAGGTGTAAACTCCTCCCCTGCCACAGGTTTCAACTGGTTTGAAGCATAAAGGGTTCGAGTAGGAGCAATGATGTAACAGAGGTCTGCTTGCATCTCCCACCACAAGACACTGTTTAGCGTGACGTTCCTCAACTTTCTAAACATCCACTAAGGTGAACGGCATAAATGGCATAATTTAAAATCAGGCATATAATGTTATTATTACTTTCAAAATGTAAGTCTCTGGCTGTGAACAAATGTAAAGTTCCTTGATTGGTGAAATGTCCCTTTAAGTTATGCCTAATTGTTCCAGTCCACTTCAGTGAGCCACGGGACTGGTTTAGTGGCGGGAGGTGTGAACCGTCCAACTCAGTGGGTTCCTCCTCCGTGTCAATTTAAAACCACTCAGTCACCCACTTTTATGACCAGGAAGCCAATAAAGTGCGGGTCAAAACCCTAACGGTCGGCCCACAATGGGGATGGAGCGCAGGGGGGTTGGCCGGGTGGCGAGACGACGAACAAGAAAGGAAAAGAAAACGGTCTTGAGGGGACAAGAGGACAAAAAAAAGGAAGGAAGGATGGAAGGAGGGGAGAAAAGAATAAAACGGAAAAAGAAAAGTGTCCTGCAACCTTGGGCCGGCCAGAGGGCTTACCTGGGAAAAGAATGTCGGGGGAGAAGGGGGGCTGTCTAAGTGGACGGATTGCTTGTGACAGCCCCACCTCCACCCCACTTGGCTGGACCCTGGCATGGCAAGTGGTCCCTGCGACCTGCTGGGGGGCTGAAGCTCCTATTGTGCTGCCACTGTCACGCCGCGTTAGACCCACAATGGCTGCCGATATTTTATATGAAATTTACCCTGGCCAGTGATTAGTGGGGTCCAAGTTAAGTCATAGCAACAGAGCAACTATGCGTTGGCTGGACCTCGCTTGTCGGCAGACGGGGAAATCCCTATTCAAATGGTTTAATAAAACAATCTAAAGGGCGTGTGAATGGGGAAAAGTGCTTTCTCTCCAGCTTAATCTCATGGGTGCGGAGATATTGTGCTGGGAGCAGGGCCCAGCGGGGAGTGGGGCTAAGGTCCCCCCATCAACTCCACTTACCACACCCCTTCTTGCTTTCTGAGCCGTGAGTTAATGATATGCCGGCGCGCTAACCTACCTCCCCCCGTCATGGAGAAACATGCCGCGGATGAAAAGCAGGCGGCTCTGAAGACATCCTAAATGATAACACTTTCTCATCCTCATGTCGTGGGTCGTAACCCGCATTCCCTGACCTCTCCCCCGGTTGCTCGGCTTAGAGCCCTGTTTGGGTGTATTTTGCAGGGTTTGAATGGTGAGGAATCCAGATAATCTGGAAATTGGGAAATTGGGTATATACTGTATATGCACATATACTGTATCTGTGCAGCCACATATTCAATCATTGTGGCTATCAATATTACAAGCATTCATCCTAAAATATCCTCCAAATATCTTCCAACAGATCCTTCAAAAGATCTCTTCAAGCCACGCTCCCTGGCACGCTCCGCATGACATTGTGAGATCTCTCCTTCGCCACCGAGCCTCGTTCCGTTTTCATGATTTCAGGTGAGAGGCAGTGACTAACCCTCTGCGTGTTCCTACCCGTGCAGGGGTTCGTGTCAGCTGAAGTGTGACTGTTCACTTTCCTCGGCAGAGCCTGCCTGCCTGCCTGCCCTCAGTATCGCTGCGTGAGTCACACTGGTGGATGTGGTGGGAGCCCTTCTCCGTGGCAGGCCTGGCTCTCTGAAGCGGCCGAGTGCGCCAACACGGCTCGGGGACCCGCCAGAACACCTGCAGAGCCTCCCGCGGCCTTTCATCACAGGCAGGCAATCGCCAGAGGCACGTCGACATGCTTTGACACTCTGCTTGATGTAAATGAACGAGTGCTGACGCAGACGTAGCCGAGAGGTAGGGTTTGGGACATGCCGGGGAGAAAAAAAGAGGGAGAGAGGGAAAGAAGTCCTGGAGGAACCCTGAAATCAGACACCATCTTATCTCCTCGATGTTATTATGCGCGCGTGTCTCCCTGTGTGCGTACATGAGTAGCTTTGTTTGTCAGAGATTTATGTGTTTTGATTGTTTGGGTGTGCGTATGCATGAGTGTCTGTGTGTGTAGGTATGAGAGAAGATCAAATGAGTCGTGTGGTGTAATGTTTCCACTGACGGTTGCCAGAACCTGGAACAAAAATATTTCCATTCTTTCTCCTTAGCCTGTGTGGCATGTGTATAGGCTGCATTCCATAACTCTCTCCTTCAACAACGTGTCCTACCGCCACCTGTACACACACCTACGCATTGTCCTGCTACTTCCCTACTGTCATAACACACTCCTGACGTAGGCCCTAAACACAGTAAGGCTGGGTGGCAGTAATTGGCTAGCCGAGAGCCAAAACACACCAGGGCCCTACTGTTCTATTCACGCTCTCCGCTAAAAAGGGCAAGAGGAAACCGACATGCATCCGTCTGCACGGCAGACAAACAGACACCAACGAGGACAATGGTCCCGCTGCAGAGACAAACAGCAGCATCAATGACAACCAATGCAACGGGAGCCCTCTCCTACTAAGCCCTATCAAAGGCCTCCGAGTCACTCTCCCCGGCCTCCGACAAAGGCCCTTAATCCAGCCACTTTGACCTCTCACATTATTAAGGGCTTCGCTGACCTTAATCCAATCAAAATGATTTACTAAAGCCCCGAGTCCAGGAGTGTTGTGGCCTCCCCTTTCCACTCGTTGCCTCCGCCATTTTGGGCAAGGAGGGAGCTGTGGGGGAGATGGGCCGGTGTTTTACACCACAAAAGGACCCAGGGATTGTGAACCCCTATCATTACCCACCTACTAGAGCTCAAGCCTTCTCCATCATTGTAACAACTGGCTCAAGAGTTTATTAAAAGCTATTGGCCCAACTAACCCCACCTCTTTCACTATAGACAGTCAGTCAACATTGGTCTTCTCTCAAACGGTTGACAGGTTTTAACCCCCTTTGCTCCTTTGCTCCTCCTCTCCCTTCCCATCACTCCTCCTGGCCCATCCTCCTTCCCTTTACTGATAATTACGTTTGAGGGTCAAAGGGGTCAAAGGAGGAAAAAAAAGGAACATGTCGGGGTGTTATTGTAACTTAACAGGCGATGCGTTTTTGTTCAAATGCAAAAATGCATCATCTTTAGGGAACATTTTAAATTACATCCCTTTTTCTGCCAACCATTTTCACTTTATTTAATCCAGTTCAATATTGTCATGTCTAAAACTATTTACCTACACTGTGTTTAAGCTGAATGGATTGACTAATAATAAGACGAAAGCTAAAACACTAAATCAGTTCTGGGAAAGAAGTCGTTGTTGAGTTGCACTTCAGAGGTATTCAACAGTGGGGAGGGGATTCCCCTTCCTGTGAAAACTCCAACAAGACACGACTCACTCCACCTAATTGTGTGTGTACATACACCAGTTCATGCGTATAGGCTTCTTGTAGCTCATTGAGCCTATTTAAACAGGGATTAGGGCGAGCCTAACAAATGAAGTGTATAGGTAATACAATAGTACATAATCTTGAAGTAAAAAGGCTGAGAATAGATTTTGTAATAAACATATGTATGTTTGCTACATAGAGCTTTCTGTCTGCAAAACACTGTTGAAGCACTATATTTCCCCAATCTTTACTTTTACAAGTGTACAGCGGGTGGGGAAGATTGATCAAATTAGACCGGTTTTGAAAAATTCACCTTGGAATTGTACTAGGAAAAGACCATCAAAAAGGCAAAAAATCCTCCAGGAATTGGACTTGAGTGCAGTCGACACCGAATGATAGTTTCTCATGCCAAGCATATCCAACCAGGAGAGCCAAAGGAATGATTATACTGCGCACCAGTTTCCTGTCCAAGTACCAGGAAGCAGGTAAGGGAGAGCTACTTGCTGCTGCTATTCAAGCCACACAGAGGGCTAAGAACTTGGCTGTGAGCAGTGCAGGGGCTGCAAGAAATCAGTCGTAAATAAAGGCCTTATGTACTCAACCCTCACTTGCCCCCTTAAGTAGGATATTGGGATAACATTAGCGACCAAACTGTGAGTCCCCCCCTACAGTGTAAAGCACTTTGGGTGTCTAGAAAAGCACTATATTAAATGCAATAAATTACTGTTATTATTATAAACGTACAATTTCACAGTATATTGAGCCTTCCCATGTGCTTCCCTTAAAAAGTCCTAGCATTCAATACACAATTCATACTGTGGTACCTTTATCCAGGACAGGCCCAAAGATGGCCAGGTTGTCATTGATGGTGGTGCAGTTCCAGCGGCGTCCTCTGAACTGGTGCTGGCACTCCTGGATGCCAATCTTGACGCCCTCGGCCACACTGGGCATGATCTCCACGTAGTTGCGGCAGAAGCGCAGCTGCTTGGGCACCAGGCCAGGGATGGAGGCGCACAGGATGGGCTGCGAGGCCAGGGAGGAGTACTGGTGGCCCACGGCCAGTGACCTGCGGGGGGGGGGGTATAGGAGGGGAGGGTCAGTCACGGCGGAGTGTGTGCGTCGTAAGGTCGGTGCGTCGGCACGGGCGCAGTTGATTCTCTTTGACGGTGCCATTTAGACACCTATTCCTCACTTCATCCCTTCATCTCCCCTCTGTAGCCATCTGGCCTTTGAGTGTGTTCAAATTGCAGTCCCATCACCACAAAGGTAAGCAGCCGGGCCTTCAGATGAAAGTCCCCAGACAAGCCAGAGTGGCTCAGACACCATAGGGTTGACAACTCTGAAAACTACACCTGGTTAATAACTGTCCACACACCTAGCAGGCCCACGGTTTAGGGTAATGAGAGTGCAAGCCCTGCATTGGGACTTCAGAGAGCGCGTGTATGTAGAAGGCCCAGCAACAGCACCCCCCTCTTTCTAGCTCTTTCTTTTGACCCTGTTCTGGGTTGTAACAAGTGCAAACTTGATTGTTCACTGATTACGTCTTTATGTGTGTCGGTGTGTGCGTGAGTGCTGTCCTCTATTAGCCTGTTTATGTCTTGTAACTATGGAAATGTGAAAACGTTTCACCAGAATCATTTTGAGTCACATCGCCTTGGCAAACAAAACTTGTTTGCAGCACTGTACAATTTAATGTAATGGATTAACCCAGAGGGCATGTTTTCATTTGCCTCCAATAATAGTCTCAGGTCTGTGTAAAAATTGGTTAATGACTACCTGCCAATAGCTGAGTTTGATGCTGTGGCCTACATTGGAAAATCTTTTCTTAGTATAGTTTCATGATGTTTTGAAATTGCTAATTATAATATAAACATACAATTCTATAATTTGGCTCTACTCATGTTGGGATATTTCACATGAAGCCTCATCATAGAATGTTGTCTAGTAGCTGATATTTGTGCTGTAGTTGGAAAGACCCTTTGGCACAACAACAACACAGTGGCTGGTCATGCTCCAGTCAACAGTGGTGCACACTGTGGAGCTACTGTGGTTGACAATGATATGGTAATCCTCTCCCGAGTGATCCAGCCTCAGATCTAACAGTGGCTGCCTGACTTTGGATCTGGTGTGGGGCTGCACACGGGAGATGTGCTCCGACAGCCAAGCCTCGACAGGTGTGAGCCGTCACGCGCCGCTCAATTAGCTCACTGTCGGCTGACCTGGTCGACGTTCTTCAAGAGCTAATTACTGATCACAATGAGATTACCCAAAGACCCACCTCAGGCTCCATCAAACCAAACCCTCCACCGCTCTTGTCTTCCGGCAACAACTCTTGAGTGACCCGACTTAGAGCTCATGGTCTACTGTGCGAAAACATGTTCCCCTTGAATGCTTCCCCAGCACATGCCAACAACTGTCTTGTGTATTCATTTCTAAGCATTTTCATGTATCTACTTCTTATACGAAGGTTTCAGGACTAAGTAGGCCTATTTGCACCTTTCAAGGCATATCCCTGAGCAAATGGTTGAGCAGTGTGTCATGCTCACTTAAACGTGGTTTCAGTTGCTAATGTCTATGGACAAGACCTTCCCTGTAGTTAATCATAAATGGGAAATACAGAATAACAACCAGTTTCACATGAGTCAGACGAAATCCCAGTTGTCTGAACCCTGTCTGCACAGGCATATTCTTATTACAAATCAACCTCGCTATTGGAATCTGTCAATTCACAATCCGAGGCAGAAACCTGAGTCCACATCACAGCTTGCAGCAGACGCTCCACTGTAATACACATAACATGTCGAGCAGAAAATACATGGGTTAGACCCAGACAGGAGAAACCACCTCACCAACGCAAGTGTGAGCGGATACACATCTATTTTGGGAAAGAGCAGTTTCCCATTTTGGGAAGTGAAAACAAGTGCCACCACATTTTAATATGTCCTGCCAGGAACTACTGGGTTCTTTCTGCGCTGGTGTTGAGTGAAGTTAACAGGTGTAAGAAATGCTGAAGCAGCATCCCCGAACAGTAGGGCCACAAGTTGCACATTGTGCTCAATTCAAACACCTTACTGGGTATTGTATGCTCAGTGCATTGTAGTTATCATGTGGCCCTGACTGTGGTTTGTATGGCACTGTGTGTGAATTACATGTTTTTGCTGTCCTAAGGACCATGTAACAGCAAAGGAAGGATGGCATAACCTGTTCGCCTATACAAAGAACATGCTTAGCTCTATCTTGAGGGATTCAGAGAATTGTGGTCGAAAACAAGTAAAGAGGAAGCAGTGAAAGCTTTTATGCGGATTATTGAAGATTTATTCCAAGTTATCGTAAGAAGCACAGGGTGTTGTCGGATACAGAGGAAATCTTTAAAACCACTGACATATGGTACTACGGTGTCAAGCCCTCAATTGAATCAATCTTAATCATAATTGAAGAGATGTAACTGAGTTTTTATAGCTTAGTAATTCTGAGTGATTCATTAATAAAAGTAGGACAATCAAAAAATATCGAACATGCCACCATGCTTGACTATTTATTATTATATGAAATGTTTAAGATCAGTATTGCGTTTTGAAACACAGGGAAATCAAGACAATATAAGAATTATAACATTCAGTGTGACTGATATTTTAGGCTATGAAGTTTTTAACAACAAACAAAGTAAATAAATAACAGGTTTTATTCCAGCCTCTGTATAGATGTCTATTCTAGCAGCACTCATCTAAGTGTATCCAGCCTGGGTTTAATGCATATTTCAGCAAGCCCATGCAGGGTCCCTTAGAATTACCACTTTACTCTTTGGGCCCTGGGGCCTTGGAGCCGACTTTGACATCAAGAGAAGCATGTTTGAGAAAAGGAATGTGCGGCAAGCTTTCACCTCCAGGTATTTATCTTTTAAGGCGGGGTGGACTAGGGAGAGGAGGCAAGGAGCAAGAGAGGAGAGGGGCGGGTGCAGTCAGGTTGTGCTATGGCAGGTCTGGAGCAAGCAGACATGAACCTGACTTGGTGAGGATCCAGATGCTGCACTGATCCCCTGCTGACTGGTGTTACAGAGGACTTCATTACAATGAGATCTAATGGCTAACTAAAGTTGAGATCTACAACTTACGTCAACATAACGGCACATCGCACCAAGCCACACTCCTCCCAACACTGGTAGTGGCAGGTCTAGGAAGAGGTGACAAGATCTTTGTAAACATGAAGACAACTGTCCAGTCACTGCGATCTGAAAGGCACCTGCTCCACGTGATTTTTAGGCCTGAGCCCACCAGCAGACCACAGTGAAAACACATGTCTGTGTCATGTCATGCGTGTGGCGTCTTAAGGTGACTTCATCCCAGCTACCTCTTGAGGCTCTTCACTGCGTTGAAGCTTTGTTTGCATTGGTAGAACTGACAGGCCTGAAACAGCACAGCTCCTGGTTTATTCGTAACCCCCTAGTCTCAGCTTCTGAAGTTGCATGTGCGCCAAGATGACTGATACTTTTGCCAGAGGCTGCCTTCTGTGACCAAATGGAAACCTGCCATCCATTTTGTCAGCTACAACTGGTGATGATCTGATACTACCTTGGCCCTACAAAAAAGGACACATGAACAGCAACGCTTTGTGATCCAGAATTACAAGGCCTACACATCTAGGGAGAACTGTGCACTTTATGTGTGTGTGTGTGTGTGTGTGTGTGTGTGTGTGTGTGTGTGTGTGTGTGTGTGTGTGTGTGTGTGTGTGTGTGTGTGTGTGTGTGTGTGTGTGTGTGTGTGTGTGTGTTTGTTCGCTTATGTAAGTTAGTTGGTATTGCTGAGCCAGATATTTGCACTGACAAGTAACGAGTCATGCATTGTCTGTAACCAATTTGGTCAGCAATCCATATCGATCAAACAATAACACTGTTTTGTATGACATTGCAATGTCCGCCCGGAAACTTGTGCTATTGTACTGTGAATGAATAGGGAAACCTATACTGTCAGCATGTAGTGCACCTAAGAGTGAACTCCTCATTTAGGGAATATTCTTCCTGGTCTCGGTCCAGAGGGTCCACTATTCTGGATGGATTTCTCTCCAGCTGGGCATGTAATGAGATTCTCATCAGCATCACCACCAGGGAACCTATTAGGGACTCTAAATTAGGGGACCCAAAATCTCTAAGCAACCCCTATGCTTCTCACAGACACATTGTGTTAGGTTCTTTAGGGTTGGATGTGTGTTTTTGTTTGGTTGGTTTAATTAATCTTGAAAATAACTTCAATGCTGTTTAGGGGGATCCAAGGCACATATTTGGTGTACCGGTATGGTAATGTTTTGTCCGGCTAGATGGTCTTAATGGACAACAGACACTGTATGTCTGGCCTTTACTCTAGTTTTTCCAGTGTCACCTATTGAGATGTATGTAAAACATATTAAATTAAACTTTAAGCAGGTCATGTGAAAAGCAGGCTAAATAACTTTTTTTCAACTGCTAAATTTTTTTTTTCTTAAATCTAAATTACCAAAATAACCTAATTTTGCACTCTAAATAAATTGGAAAATATGGTATGAAAGATTAAAAGAAATAAATTTCTTGAGAATTGAAAACTTCAATTCATCGATGTCATTATAACATTATATATAGATTATACTTAGGCCTATATATATACTGTAAATATATATTATGTATATATACATATATATATATATTATATGCTATATATACAGTATTTACTATATTAACAATTTAAGCATTTAAACATGTCATTGTAACCTAATTCGTTAACATTTCGTATAACACATCTCCTGCTTCTCTCCTATTTGTTGCACCTGCCAGAAAACGAATTGTAAGATATTACAACCTTTGGAATTATATAAGGGTATAGCCAATCAAAAAATATGAGGGAAATATTAATTTTTTTGATATGCTTAACATAGCCATTTCAAGTATAGTAGTCTAAAAGTAGCCTATATGGTCAATATTGTTTCTGCACCGGACTTTTAAATCAATAGCGTCATAGACTCACGTGCGGTTTTTCCCCAATAATTTCATTTGTCTACCTATATGCAAGCATTCCCCAGATTGAACTACAACTTTGTACTGTCCATTAGCAAAATACATGTGATGAAAATAGATTAAATAAATACTTTATAGCACGCGCTGAAATACAGATGAAGTTAAGGCAACAAAAAAATAAACTATAGTCTAAATACAATGTTTCCACAATGTATTTATCAAATATTGTAACATCATAGTTAAACAATTAAAAAACATGCTCAAGTTAATCGGCAATAGTGAAAATAAAACTTACCACCAGATTGGATAACTTGCCATGACATGCGTAAACCCACAGAGAAACAGGAAACATCCAAGGTAAATCATCCTTAAAAAAGTTACGCTTAACATCTCCAACAGATAGGCTACATGCGCGCTCATATGCGCACAGTGCTCAGTGAGAAACAAAACACGTATAAGGGCCGTTCAAGGTTTATTTCTATGTCCTAAGAGATAATAGAGAATCCGCCTTTTGCGACTAGTCGCAGCAACACACGGGAGCCAAATATTAAAAGTTAAAACCAGCTTGCTTTTTAGGACCCAATCAGCAGGTATTGCCAAAGGGTAAATTCTGATGATACTGTTCCCTTGCGCGCTGCGCTCTAGAGTCGAGCTAAACGCACTGTTTAAGATTTTTAGAAGATAGTATTTTAGCACTCATTGAGACTAGGTCACATTGGCATGCTGTGTGTGATATATAATGTTGTTTAAAGGAGAGAGAGGGAGGGTCCGAGGGGTTTTAAATAGACATCAGAACCCCCGTGGATTGGGTAGCTATAACAACCTGTCCGGATTTCACTCCCTAGTTTGAAGCTTCTAAAATGAAGAAATAAATATGTGTGAATTTCCTGAGCCCGCTATTCAGGTCTCTAATCCTTTATTTGCCCCTGTATGCCATTATGAATGAATGTAAAACTATAGCCTACCTGACAAGTTTTTCTAACTGATGGGTAAATTGTTGAAACCAGCATATGAATTCTAGTTCATGATCATTTGTTAATATATTTCTGGAAACGAATAAACATGTGCCATTTGAACCTGTTTTAAAACAGCATAAATCAATTAAATCTATTTAGACAATCTGATCATTTTTAGGCAGTGCTTTCGACAATTACATATATTTTTTATCTACATTGCAGAATAGAAAGTGATGGACTAACAAATAACAAGAAAATCGGTAGATCACTAAAATGCAATGTTCATAAAACTGAATGTCAAGTTTTCATAGTCAAATACACATCAGTAATAATTTCCCCCCAGGCCTACAGCCACATAATATCGGAATATTTTGAAGTTGAGCAGAGCAACAACGTAGGTAGGCAAATAGTCTACACCAAAATTAGAAAGAGGCCTAGATTTGATACAGAAAACGAGTAAATACATTTTCCAAATCTATCTTTTAATAAAATATCAGCTAGACTTGAGTTTAATTATTAAACCAATTCAATTGTATATCACTTTCAATAATATTTGTGTGAATGTTTCTAGAAGGAAATTATGTTTTTCTGGACTGCAGCAATAAGAGTAAATTCAAAATGTACATAATGTCCGATTGCCCGTGCCGCTGAGTTTAAATTGCAGGCAGTACTGTTTCCTTTTTTTCCTTTTTGTTCTGTTTGTTTTAGATTTTTGTTTACTAATATGTTAGTTATGATATTGATTGACAATACTTTATTGTAGATAAATCAACCATCAAATATTCTGAGAGATTATACAAGATAAACGACATGCTTTCGATTTTAAAGCAAATATTTTCGTTACCTTAGTTAGGTAAATTCTGGATAATACATTGTAATGTTATTTTAAATGTTATAATCTCTGAAGAATTGTGTCTGGAAGATGATTTCTCAATTATTTACTATGATTTAGGTGTCCTCTAGCGGCCATTATCTGCATTGCGGGGTAGTTAACGTCATAGGCCTACACATTTAAAACGAATTATGAAAACGTAGAAATAGCAGTAATATTTAAATCTATATTTAAATAACAAAGACTTGGTTATTGCTATCTCAGGATAAATATTCTTTTCTATTATGATGTCCAGAAGTAAGACACATTTTAAACTCTCTTTACAGTAAGAGGACATGAGTCTATTATTTCTATAGACATGTAATTCCTAGAAAATAAATAATTTTCATTACAAAAAGAGAAGAAAAAAAAGGTATTTTAGGGACTTACTCAAACACCCTCTTTAGTAATGACCTAACCTCTTTCTATAAATAACTGCTGATGGCAAAACAACAAGTGAGGAACCAATATGACTTTAGCACCAGCTGTGTGTGCTTCCGGTGCAGTGAGCCCTCCACACGGACCAGAGGGGGACATCTGGAGAAAGCGAGCTGGGTCTTGGGAGCTGTGAACTATACCTTTTCCAGCAGCCGTCAGCATTGGCACAGAAGCAGAGCAAGGCAGGGGTGTTTAAGACCAGGAGTACAACTTATAATGCAGATGTGTGTGCACAGTTACAGTTTTACTGTCTGGAAGTGATGATCAGACTTTTCAACGCTAATATGCAAACACATGACAAACCCATGTAATTACATGAGTGTAGAGTGATGGGTCAGGCCTCAGCTTTTGTTGTTAATATTGCAGTACACATTCTGCATTCTAAAAACACTTGACATCCATTGTCAGAAATTGAAGACAACACATAGCTCATAAATCCTTGGAAGACATGCAAAATATACCTCTTCTTTCATCAGCCACTGATTCCCTTACTTTTAAACCACATACAGTATACAGTAGGCCTACTTGGTGAAAAAACATTTCTTTTAATGTAAAAAAGAGACTTGATGCTGCCACATTTTTTACCAGTGTTGGACTATGGGGATTCTTCTGCACAGGCTCTGCATATGATTGATACAAGAGTGTTATTTACTGTAGTGTTTTTTTTTGTGTGTGTCTGCTTTGTAATCACTTGTTTTCATTCTGTGCTGCTGCATATCTAGGCTAGGACTCTCTTGCAAAATAGATTCTTAATCTCAATTGGTTCTTTCCTGGTTAAAAAAAGAAATATACAAGCTAGGTTGGTCCTAATGTTAGCTGCTTTTCCGGCACTCCATTGAGTTACCCCACTGGAATAGAACAGTTGGAGATTGTGTCAGCCAACATGTCAGCGTGGTGTGCCCACAGTGATCGCACTATAACAATGATGTCATTGCACATGCTGTGCAGCCCAAACCATGTCCAGAGCCAAAAGGATCTGGCAGTTACTCTGCAACGAACTCAGAAGGAACCAACTCACACACTCTCTTGAATCACTCAATGTGAACCCTTAACCCTCATTGCATAGCTATCAAAATGGAATCAACCACATACATTTCTCCTTATTTTAAAGGTTGCATTTATTCAATATCTACGTATTTCGGAACAGTGACAACAAGGCTTGGTTATTGGTTTGTGAGAAAGTGTAAAGATTTAAAGCCAACACTAGATGTCCCTATTGTGTTAGGCAATTACAGCATCACCATCAAATACAAAGTGTGATGCTAGAAAACAAATAGTGGATCCACAGATTTTAAGGCAATTTTTTTGTTCTATCATTTATCAGCCACATTTCACACACATATTGGAGGTGTTGAGCTGTGCAAGTACAGTCTTTGTACTAAGCTCCCATTTGGTCCTGCTTTTTTCTACTCATTCCCACTGATTAACTTGCACATCACGATGTAGACATTAAAACCCAATTTAGCCTCCTTCTGAACATTACTGCTCCATGCAATAACTGATCTCTACTGCCTAATGCACAAAAGCTAATTTGTTATCCAAAATGAAATCAGAACAGAGAGCAAGTCCAACACTTTAGATCCATGTGACCCACACCCACATATGCAGTGCAGTGTCCTGACACTAGAGCACAACCTGTGGATTCAAAACCAGCCCCACAGTCCTCCTGGGCTGCCTTTGCTCTGTTTGCATTACAGAGTTTCCAGCAGGAAAGGGAGGGGAACTGGGCCTCGACAAGTGTAAGGCGGGACACACCTCGAGAACTCACACCTGGAAACATCTCATCTTTTTCTCCCCAGAGCGACCTCACTCCTGAACCATGGGAAACTGGGCACCACCCTTCTCATGCCACATATCTTCAGAAAAGGCATATGCATTGTCATGGCAATCCACCCCTCTACCTCCCTGGCAATACTGGGTGTAGACGGAGAGTGATAAGACACCTTGTTGATTTTTGACAGACAGCTAATCTACACTATTTCTGACCAACCCCAGAGGTCAGAGGTGTGGAGACCACACTAGGTCACGCCTCACTAGTTGGGAGTGTTATTGTGTGATTGACCTACCTAGAAACAATATAGGTACCTGACAACTTTCAAGCATTTTTTGGCAAATGCCAGTGACCATAATGATCTGTGTGTGTGTGTGTGTGTGTGTGTGTGTGTGTGTGTGTGTGTGTGTGTGATTGTGTGCACACACACTTTTGCACACAAGAACATGTATATGTGCAAGCCAAGTACCGACAAGGTGGGAAGTGCTAGCCTGTCAAATCCCAACCCACCCTTAGCAAAGTTCTATTCTCTATCATTGTCTATTATCTATACTCTATCAGCCTTGGGGAACCAAGCTTTTGATTGCAAGGCACGTTCTTCCAAACACTGGGGCAGTGGCGTCAACACTAAGGCCACAGATAAACCAGAAGGGAAGAGAGGCCTATGAGAAGACGTGGCCCTAAATACAGGAGAGTCCGGGTGAGGCTTCTACAACGGGAAAACCCCTCCCTGTCAGCCAAGGAAACAGAATCTTTCATCAACCATTGCATTGCAGGACAGTTGAGGGATGTTGTTCCCCTTCTTTCTAACCCTCTCTACCATCTCCTCTCGCGTCCCCTCTAGTCGCGCGGCTTCCCGGTGTCATCCCAGGTCATAAGAGAGGTTTCACACCCTGGCCGCAGCTGTTCCTCCGGCAGCAGTCTTGTTTCGTTAATGCTCGGCAAAGCAGATCCGAGCCTTCGCTCAACACCGTCCAGCAGTCAGAATGACACGACTCATTCACCCCATGTCTACCATATCTGTTTATGAAAAAAATTAAATTGCATACAACAACCTGTAATTTCCTGGCATCTGGCGCCTGTAAGTTTTGTATGGAGTCAATTTGTTATAATTTTTTTGCTATTAAAACAAAAATTGCCTTCCAGCAAATTTTAACCAAGGGTAAATACAGATTTGTCATTCTGTA
Source organism: Galaxias olidus (assembly GCA_026901105.3). Classification (NCBI taxonomy): domain Eukaryota; kingdom Metazoa; phylum Chordata; class Actinopteri; order Galaxiiformes; family Galaxiidae; genus Galaxias; species Galaxias olidus. The sequence continues at coordinate 13,062 of JAPMUY010008403.1, read as the reverse complement.
CACACAGTCAAAGCAGGGTGTACACAGGTTGCTGGGCAACCAATAAGCAGATCATATCTTGTGGCTTTGATGCTTGGTTGAACTAAACCTACATTGCTAGGGGTCAATATCAATATCTTGGAATCTTGTAGGTTAATAGGAACAAAGCAGCTATAACTTGGGGGAACAAGGCTGTTGCTTGTCTATTGATTTGCTCATAAGCAAACAAAACATAACGCATAAAGTGATATTGTCATCATGACCATCCAGTACTTTAACCACTTAGATGCAATATAACTCCATGGGCTTGCCAAAAGTTACTGGAACCTGCTCTTTTTATTTTTAAATATCCAACACTCCACCTTAACCACCATAGCACTACGGGAGACAGGCTACTTAGACTTACTTCAAGAATGGACAAGTCACAACATGCACACACACAATTTGGCTCAAGTATGTCATAACATTTCACTAGAAAATGTGCATGGACCATAGGTTACATGCCACAAATGAGGTCTTAGGATTAAGTTTCTCTCTGGGTTCTTCAACAGACGAGAGCTTCTGACTCTCAAAAAACTGTTCAATAGAGTTACCAAATACAGCCAATGTTTTCCCCTCTTGGAGAAATGCTATTAGCCACAGTAAGCCACCGTACCTGACCGTGACGCCTCTTTGCTCTTTGTGAAATGAAGGACCAACTACAGTGTTAGGCCTGGAAAATGAGGCATGTGTACGGTTGGAAGTTTACATCAGGTCAGGTAACGTTACAAGACATTGGGTTGACGTTGGTAGAACGTTTGGTAGAACAAAAGACACACAATTCCCCTGTTGCACAAGGCTTTGTGCTATTCTATACAGTCCGTCACTATTTAGATGTATGGCTAATTCAATGGCCTTCTCAAAGTTCCTCTCCTCCCCCTTTACTGTACCTCCCTTTCACCTATTTCCCAGTGTCTGGTCAGTTGGGGATTTTGTCCAATTAGTAGGCCCTTAGAGACACAACCCAAACAAAGCAGGGGCTTGACAGTGCATGCACTGCGGTCTGAGAAACAGCCCTCCTCTCGCTCCGCTCCCATAAGGAGGGACTTGTCCTGGATCCTGGGAAGTGCACACGGTGCGCCTGACGCCTGAAACAGCAGAGCGGGGCAGACGCACCGTCAGCCTCCAAAACCCAAGCCACAAATTATGTCTGGGGCATGGAAAGGATCATGTGGCCCTTGCAGCAGTACTGGAGGAGTGAGGGTGGTGGTAGTGGTGGTTGTAAGAGAGCCAGGAGGCCAGCGGTAGCTGGGCTGGGATCGGACGGATACGATTTACATTCCTCTCCTGGGATGTGATATGGAGACAAGGTCAGACCAAGGCTAATACGTAAGGCATCGAGGAGGGCTTGGAACCTATGTTGGAGCTGCTTCCTTTGGACTGAGCGTGTCAAAATGGATGCCAAAAGATGAAATGAAGCGGAATCTAAGAGGAGATCCTGTAGCGCTTATCATTATTTGTCACAACGCCTTTACAGCTAATGCCCTAGTCGGTCTGTGTCCACCTCATCAATTCAGTTCACATGGAAAACGAAGCAATACATTTTGGGCTTGTTCGAAATGTATGTCTAGCGGTTTAGGCGCATTGCTTCTAATAAAGGAAATGCCTCAAACTCCATCAACATCCTACAGCGCATTCCATCTCATTTGAATAGCCTGCGCACAGAAGTGCTCCTAACCTCAATGCCCAAAGGAACCTCATTGTAATTGCAAAGAAATGTAACACTGCGAGCTAACACTGCTAATCCTGTCTGAGTATTCTAGTCACACGAAGAGTTGAAACAAGGTTGACTTTTTTAAACAAAAAACTACTGCTGCAACAGAGTTTTTTTCATATTATATATATATATAACTTTCTAAGGATATTTGATACCCCTGTTTTTTAAAAGATCAGTGACATTCTGAAAAAGCAGAAAAATACACCTTTTCCCTGTATCTGACATGGAAAGTGCTGGTGCAGAAGTAAACAAAAGTGAGGTATAAGTAGGGAGGCACAAAGGAGCATAAGGGAGGGTAATGCAGTATCTCCAGGCAAAGGGAGGGAAAGCCTCCTGACAGCCCCACAAGATTAGGCTCCATTACCAAACAAGTTCAGCTACCATCAACCTATGACATATCTATATAAGTTCAGCCCTCCTAGGAGCTCTTTCTGAACCACACACTCTTTTCGCCGTGGCCACGTTTCCCATGGACCCCGACATGAAAAGTGACCTGTTTTTTTTTTCTTCTTCTGGTAGCTCCAGGAGAATTGAGACTGGGCTTTTAAGTAGGGTGTGGGAATCAATTATCCTACTTGCCAGACATGCAGGACCAGTGGGCATGGCTGGGATTAGTGTCCATTCTTGTCATGTACTGACAACCCCTCCAGCTGATCCCCTTAAAACCAGGTGCCATTAGGGAGCGTGTAGTCCTCTTACTGAGGGCTGCTAGGGGTTTAACCTACTACAGCCCAATACACGACTGACAAGTGTATACTGTAAAATGCATTCCTCTGGGTTCAAGTAGACACCTGCATTAGTTCCACAATACTAGGCTATTGCATAGGCTCAAATACAATGGCATGCACACCACATCATTTAATACCACAATTGGCACTTAGAGTTGCACATCTCCTGATTGATTACAAAAATATAGGCTAGGTCTTGTCGTCAGACAGTAATCTTTGCTCCGTGTCCTTGAGCTATCCACTCACGCTCACACTCTCGTAATCATGCCATTTGGCATCGCCTCAACTGCAACGATCCGTGCTGAGACATTGAGACAGCTCGAAAAAGAGCGTGGCGAGATAGCTTATCAAGATCATCTCTCATCACAATGGTCATCGCTCATTTGCTGTGATACCTTGTTGATTTGACCACATAGAGCACTAACAGAAACCCGACGTGTCCCCCCCCCCCCATCGAGATACTGTTTGACACAGGAATGAATAGGCTGCAGGAGAAATCCTGGCACGAGTGCAGCCCAGGTGTATCCGAAGCTGGATTCTTCCCAGGTTCAGATAACACTTCATTTTCCCACAAGTCATTGTGCATGTGTGTTTGTGTTGGTGTGTGTTTGCATGTGTGCATGTGTGGGCACAGAATATGTCTGGCTGAAGTAATTTAGATGTGTTTACACCACATTCTGTATTTCAAATTGAACTGAAACTCAAAATGGGCAGTAATTATGAGCATTCAAAATACTGACTTAATTTAAACGATTGGTTGACATACTGCTTGGTAATGGACACATTATCTGGTGCTTAAATATTTTTGGTGAATACAATTTCAACATTCTCTGTATCTTTACCAAATGAATATGAAACTAACTGAAAGTTTGAACCATTCTTGTCGAGCTCAAACTGCTGTTCACCATTTGATTAATTGCTTTCAATATGATATTTTTCTCAATTATTAAGTTTCTTCAGCTCTTGCAAAATAGCCTGGAGATATTTTTGCTGACAAAAGTATTTTCTTGTGAACTATAAATTAACCTACTCTGATGTTAGTGGTTGCTTGTAGCTTAACTGAATTCAAAAACATGTCCAGACTGATCTTTAACTTTGAAAAACAATATGTAACCAAATAAATGCATAATGGTTACACTTTGGGATATGATATGCTTTTTAAACACTAGACTAATCTACTGTTAACAACATACCTTACCTTGTGTGTATAAGGACTGATCATTTTTCATCATTTTATCCAATATTTAGCATATACACATGTTACTACAATTAACCAAAGTTCGTCACTCTTGAAATAAATTGTCCAGACATAAATACTAGATATTTTTGGATTGCCTAATAAAGTTGACAAGACAACTCAGTTGATCTCAGTTTACATACATTGACTGGATGGAACATATTGGTGAACGGCCCAGCTCACTAATGTAAATCAGGTCACAATGCTGTTTAAATGGAACCAATGCTCTTGCAATTCATAAAAAAGTGTAGAAATGAAAAAAATTGTTCTGCGCATTAATGTATTCCAAACATTCCCTTCCACTACTTCACTCTCTCTCACACACACGACCACGCACACGCAAACGCATAAACACTTAAACACATTCACACAAACGCACGCAGTTTACACAAACGCACTCCCTCTCTCTCTAACACACACTTGTTCTCCTCTTCGCTAATGGGAGGGGCGCAGAATTCTAGTCTGTATAAGAAGTGCGGAACGTTCAACAAGGGATTTTACACAGCTACTCAGGAGAAACGAAATGATCTGCCCTGGAGGTGCAGCAAAATGCTGGATGGACACTTATTCCTGGGATGGTTATCGCTCACAGTTATAGTGTACCTTCTCAACTTGCCTGGGCCAACCTCAGCGTATTTTGGGTAAGCACCGCGCACATGTTGCAGCTGTAACTTCATTAATTGGCCGCCAGATATCAGCTGCTTCGGGTACCTCTTGAAGGAAACCTGTTTTAGAATTTCCATCCTAACATTCTATTTGTTGTAACAACTTCGTTATAACTGAAACTATTATCACTGAATATACAATGAATACGACTCACGTTAGAAATGGTTAATTAGTGTTGAAACGTTTGAGTATCCGCGTGACCATTTTGGCAATTGTTCGTTTTTGTTAGTCAGCAATTAAGAGTCTAATTTACTTCTATCGTAGCGCAGTGGTCAGGTTGCAAGGTTCAACGGGTGGCAGGGACAGGTTGAAGTGAGATGAGTCAGCCGTGTTGAAAGTATTGACTTCAATGGTGTGAGAGTAGCCCAACCGTTGCGGAATTGGTATGAAACTCTTATTTTATTTGGACCTATATGCTGAAATTGAACAGGCTGTTGATTATCTATGTGCCCTGCAAGGAAGTGGCCTGTTCCCGGTCTTTGGCGAATTAGGCCCTGAAATAATTTTATTTTTTGTGTCTTTTCTAATCATAGCATATGTGCTTAAGGTAAGATGACCTCAACTACTTTTCTGACAGGTGGGCCACTGCCCACTGTAATGGGCCAATTTGAAAAGCAGGTAGTGAGCATGTGATTATTTTGCTGAAACACTTGTAATATCATTTAGTAAGTCAGCTCTTAAAACTCGGAGCTAAAGGTGAGTGTAGACTTCAGTCTCAACAGCTGGTAACAATAAAGCAATCTAGCTCACTGAACTGGTGGCCTGAACGTCTGCTCTGCTTGCACTGAAAATTCCCCATCCAGCATAAACATCAGACAGAGCTTTCTGGCATTGGTCTCACGCTCCCACCAAGTATAAAAACAGTTAAAACACATGTTACAGAATGTATCAAGAAGAATTTACAGTGTCTTATCCGCATGAATTATATCATATCATCAGTGTTTAATGTAGTGAGTGTAAAGCTATACATTTCAAAGACAGTCATTCCCAGGCAACGCCTTGGCTTTTTAGGTGTAGCCCATGTTGACCTCCACCTCAGGAAAGGCCAAGTTTGTCTTTTCAGATAAAACTCCTTGGTTGGATGCCTAGTCTTTTCTTAAGCACGTGTCTAAAACTAACTCGTGTAGCCATTAGTCATGAACCTGCCAATTAAGGGACCCCAAAGACCACTCCAAAAAAAGCAGTAGGTCAAGCTGCCAGGCTGACTTGTTATGGCTGGAATCCTATTGCTCAGGGCTCATGGTGTTTATATATCACCTATCTGTGCATAGGCGACCATAGGGCCTCACAGAGTGCACCTGCAACTCCACAGCACTTTGATATGGATCAGTCATCTAGTTTGTGTTTTTTTTTTAATCAAAAAACTTGAATGTATATAGGTCGATGTCACCCATTTGCCCCTTGTGTCACAACACAACACTGTCCTCAGGCAGTGAGGCAAAGAGTGGACTAGTCTCGAACCGTGGAGGGATGACACTTGAAGCCATTCCATCAGAGTCATATTTAGAGGGCTGTGTGTGCACTGGGTTCCAGGAGTATTAGGTGATAGGGGCATTGTTAGCCGTGAATCTGTGGGGGAACACAGGGAGTGGCCCCTCAGGGCTTGTTGCACATTATGAAGATGTAAACTGGTTTGTTGGACCTCAGGGGCCGCTGAATTAGGGCTTAGCCTACTCTCTGATCTCAAATAAAGGAAACCAATAAAGTAGCAACAACAGGACAAAGTTGCCAGATATTGTGTGATAGGAGCGCCCGTAAAGGCCCTGTGTGTCACCATTTCGGGTGTCCAGTTAAGACGTACGAGAAAGTTAAAATGATTGGCTGGATTGATTGAAAAGCAAGAGATGCACATGTGGTCACTTATTTAGTTTAGTTTGGCTGATACATTTTGGGATCAGCTACACTTGTATCTGTTTTACCATTTTACAGGAACCACTACTTGTAAAAGTCACTCAAGTTCTCTTTCTGTAACTGTCGCTCTCTGACTACCTCTATTTTGTTCTTCTTTCTGTCATCATCAGAGGTAGTGACACAGTTCTAAAGCATAGTTGTCTCACCTTTGGCCTACATTACCTATTCCAGTTGCATGGATTGGACTTGACTTGTCAAATTGGCACCTATATGAGCCCTAATAACTATATATTCGGGTAGCACTCTTTTCCAGTCTCCCCTCTCAATCTATGCTTTAACCTGGAGTCCTTGGCCTGTGAAGTGGAAAGGGACAAGTGGTCTTCCAATACTCCATAGCTGTTAGCCCATTCTCTGTCCTGGCGAGAAGAGAATAGGACTACCTTTAATTAAAAATGATTTGGCAAACAGACTAGAGACAAACTAAACCACCCTACCCAGGTGACATAGACACAGGCCAAACTGCTCCAAAGCCCACCTAAAAGCAACCAGACACCACTGACACGGTGCAATGAAGCCCGGCATGACATTGAGTGGAGTACATACTAACACCTAGCTTGTTCAAATAAATATGTGCCATGAGCGGGAGACATCCTAAGGCGTCCTGGGTACTGATTTACTCAAAATAGAGGGTCAACGTTGCATACCCAATTTCCAGAATGTGGTGAGGCGCAAGTGTAACATAAACACAATCTGTGTTGCCCATAGTCTACACAGCTGAGGGTGGGGTAAAATTCCTAGCGTAGTCCAGCACCCGCTCAAATTGTCATCCTTAACCACAAGAATGTTAGCAGTCATTTACTTTCCCTCAGCCTGTTGTGGCAGGTGGTGGGGTCGTTGCTCTATCTTCTATCAAACGGTTTGCAGGATTGATAGGGAGTAATCTGTGTTGTTTTGGTGGGGTACGAGCTTTCCAAATGAGGGGAATGATTTGTTGGCTGAGTTCACTCCCTTCGGGGTTCACCTCGAAGTTTGGGAATGCTGCTGAAGACAGTTGTGTTCTTTTAAACGTGGGTTGTGGGTCCACGGCATGTCGCTCTGTGGTCTTGTAAACTGGGCTGACTCCAAGCCCTGACACAGAGTCAGACGTTTGTTTTTATTTAGTTCATGCATGGCATTTACCGTAAAACCGCCCACAGTCATGCAACTGTCATTTACCAATCACCGAGGCACCACACTGAGTGAAACCAATACGCGCTGGTAATTGGTATTTTGAATGGTTGTGACAGCCTTAAACACCCTGTCTTCACTGTGTTGAAGGTACTCGATTGGCTTCCCTTAGTCTTTGGCTCTGTGCCTAGAGCAACACAATAATACAGATGGTACACATGTCTGTTTAATTCACTTAGTTAGAACCAGTGCGTTTCAAGACGCTAAAGATGCCGCCGGTGTCGCTGTGTGGCTGAATAGAAACAAGTTTTTTTTCCTAATCCGGCAGATACATTTCTGTCTTCAAGACCCCATGTCCAGTAAGTGAACCTCGATGTGTGGTGTGGCATGATGACAAATCCTGAGGTTGCCTCAGACCCTCCCTGTAAACAACCCCCTCCCCCTCCATGCCCCACCCTCCCTCCGCCTGTCCCAGCTCCATGTGCGTGCCTCTGTCCCGGCTGCGGTTTGCGGGGAGATGCTGGTGATTACCGCTCATTAGGAGTTTAAGTGTGGCCTCCGACTGGCGTTGACTGGCAGACGGCGGTGGCGGGCGTCTCATTACCGACCCCTAAGCACTGATTAGCCCCGACGCGCAGGGCAGGGCGGGGAGCGACGAGCATCCAGGGATTTCCCAACTTCAGAGGATATCCTGTGGCCAGAGCCACACCTCAAAGGGTATCTCTTTACCGTGAGCCACACAGATTGGATTCTCCCCGAGACTGGCGTTTGATGCTAAAGCCTGGGGATCTCTCCCCAACCAGGAGGCTTAGATAAAAGAGCACATGTCCTTTGTAAGTGAGAGCTTTCTTTCTTCTGCTTTTTCATCCTGTTGGATTTTGGTGTTAAACTGAAGCTAGAGACCGTTTGCGCTGTGTCTGTCTATCTGGACGTTCTTAATGGAAGGTGTGCTATGTCCTCCTCAGCCACTTGGGGGTGCAGTGTCTTTTAGTAGAGGAGGACGGTTTTCAATCAGCACTTTCTGGCCCCTTTGTGTAACCTTAGGAGAGTGGGAAATGAGATGGGAAAACAGGCATATCTAAATGTGGCGGACACTGGGCAAATAAAATACAGGAAAGAAACAGTTTCAAATATGCGTATTGGTGACCAAAGATACATTTTATGTACAAAATGTCTTTGGTCCGGCATATATTTCTTGATTTCTGCTCACTCACTGAGGGACTCAGTGGGGGGAAAAGTAAATCTCACAAAACCACCCCCAGAGACAGCCAGGACATCGTTTCTCTTCCAAAAATATCTGAATAATGGGCAGTGGCATGGCTTCTTTTTCATTAATTTAAGAGAATGCAGAATCCTATCATTTAGAATTAGTTTTGTACACACCTTTGCCTCTGTGGTATCTGCTGTGGCCTGGTTGCTGAGTTCAAAATGTATAATGACATGGTTCTACTGTACATCTCAAAGATTACGTGGTGTTATTGCAGTCTGGAAGGTCTTTAAAAATGTGCCTGGCCCATTCCCAGTTGACCAGCTCTGGGCTCTGGTATCACCAGTGTGCCTTTGTTGACCACAGTTAAAGACATATTGGCTTTTAAAATGAGGGTGGTTCCAGGGCAAGCCAGCTACTCAGCTGTGCACTTCATGGGTGGATAGCCAGCAGATATGGAAAAGAAACTCTCCTTGGGAAGAAGGTTCACTCGTTCGGTTCTTTGCAGATGGGGACCGGGATTATTTGCCAAACAGGAGGGCCAATATGAACTCCTCATACTTTCAGTGGTCAATGATTGATGAGATGATGTTAATTAGTGGAATCGGCGTGCCACGTGTTTTCTGCCTTCGTACCGCAGGTCTATTTATACCAGCCCTGATCCGTGGGAGCACTGCAGCCATGGCACTTGTCATGAGCCAAGATTGGTGGATTGACAGAAGGCTCTATTTAAATGTTGGTTTTCAGAAGTAAATGTGGCACCGCACGTCTTTGTAGTCACGATCTGCTTATTGGTTTAGGATCGGGTTTAATTATTGAGGGACGTTCCAGACCAGCGAGCGGACCATCAAATGTATTCTTATTATATACGGCTTCCTTCTGCTAATTTATGTAAGTTAATACACATGATTAATGGTGAATGCCTAAGCCAGCCTACATAGAGGTCATGTTAGTGTTATGGTCAGGACCACGTTTACTCGACCGTAGCGGGGTCAGGCTCTTATTTCTGTAGGATTACCTTGCATAAACACATAGAGAAGGCTACACACATTGGCCTGACCTCAGATGGACTCACCTTTTGAGTGTCACAGGGCAGAAACTTTAGTTGAAACCGGGCTATTGCAACACATCATCTATAGGAGCCTGACCATTTTTTTGGAAAGCGAACACTTATGTCTACTGGTCCTAAGGAAACCCGTCACATGAAAAAGCACAACTTTGGTCACAAACACTTCTGCATAGCACTTTGGTACAGTACTGAGTAACAGTGAGGCCCACGCCCAGGGAGTCCTACCACAGCTTTAGTTATCACTGAATAATTCCCTCAGCGGGCAATAAAGAGACACAGCTGGAGATGGGCCCTCTGACACGTAAACAGATCCTATCTCTGTGTAGTGTGCTAACGGCAGGGAACGTTTGTTAGAAAGGGAAGCATTACATGATCCAACTTCAGAGTTTCCAGTGTCTTCATGAGACCCAACGGGATGCTGCAGCTCCTAGAGGCCTATAGCTCATCTTCCCATTAATGTTTCCCTCTTGACAGAAAACAATATACCACCGTTTATGGCGTCAGGGCTTTTGTTACAAATGTATAATGTGCTGCTGACCTGTTAGCAATGCTCTTTCGGTTCCTAGAGGGGAAGCCCTCGTAATCTTTAGGTAGCGCCAGTAAATAACCGTGCATAACGTGACTAGACTGAGCCGCTTCCATTTGCTGATGCATGGATGGCCAAAAACAACGCCGGTTTTTATGATAGTGGTTTGACTCTGCATGCTTGGCTTCCCCACAAAAGTGCCTTTGCCTCACTGTAAAAAAAAAGTGAACAAGCAAATCTCATGGAACTAACCTCTAATCTCCACACCCAAGTACTTGTAGGACCTGGAGTATACTTAAACTATTAAAGAGTGCTGTTCCCCTCTCGCTCTCGGCTTTCTCTTACCAAACAGCCGTGGTCCAATCCTCGTGTCAGCATGTGTGGCTCGGCGAGTATGTGTGCCGCAGCGTGTTTGGTGCGTCACTGCGCTGGTACAGGGCTGCTCTGTGCCATGGCGTGGGCTAGAACAGGAGAGTCATGCGGAGACCGTTGCGCGCCCAATCTGTGCCAGTCACACAGTGACTACAACTGAGCTGCTGACCCGGGAAGCTGGGCGTTGCTCACATAGCAGTTAAACCTCTTACCATGCTCCGCCACGCTCCCCTTCCTACACCCTAGGGCCTGTGGGTGCTCACCACCATGCAACGACAATAGGCCACCTTTTCAGCCACAGATTTGGGAAACAGAGAACAGTTTAGGGGCAATCTTTAACGGTGGCTAAAAAAATCTTAATTAAACAACAATTGGGGTTGCAGTTGCTTGCCGGATTCAAAATCAAAGTTTCAACGGTGAAAAGTCCTTACACAAGGTATGCTTCAAGCAAATCTTTGAGCTTTACGCCACTAGTGACCCATGTCAGATGTAAGCGACCCTGTCAATTGGCGTGGGAACAGTGACACGTCCTGTGTGGGAACGGGTGGCAAAGAGCAGAGAGGACAACCGGGATGACCTAATGGTCAGTCATGTCCTGTCTAGCAGAGCGGCTAAAGATAGGGGACTTTCCCCCCCTTCCCGTCACTGAGTGAGAAGCACTGTGCACCACTCACAGACCATGCATACTTCCTCGCTGTGTGGGAAGGCTCATTACTCAAATAGTAATGACTTAGTGAAACTCCTGGTGCCACTTTGTTTTTCAGCCCTGTTTCTGTCCCGTTCCTGCGCTGTGTCAGTCACAGCATGTTCGGAGTCGTCACATCACTCAGTGCTCCCAACCAATGGCTAATCATAGCTTTGCCTCGCACATAACGTTTTAGTCTTTCCCCTGTTTCGAGGCTTAAGTTACATGTGAAAAGAACGGTGTCACCGCGGCCGGTGAAAGAAGCCCACGTATTTTTTTTTGCGAGGGAGCGTAGTGCATGCCCTTCTCCTCAGTGCATGCCCCTTCCTCTGTGTGATGTACAATGAGACCCCCCCCCCCCCCACCCACCAGAGTCAATGGAAACTCAACCACAGTTTCTCCAATTATTCCAGCCTCGGTTGCTGCACACACAGGCAGCCAGGGCCTCAGCTCGCGCCAGGGGGAGAATACCACAACTTGCATTCCTGCTAGCTCTCACATGGGCCTGGCCTGGGAGCCAGTAGATCGGGCTCCTTGGGCTGGGTGGTATGAGGTACAGCCAACGCTTCAAACTAAAGACACACATTTTGTTGAATCCCGAAAGCAGCAGTTAGGTCACGAAGGGTAAAGGAAAAACATGAACAAGAACAGGCACATGGCAAGATTCAAACCTAGATTTTGTTTTTATTGAAGAAACCCTGCTTTTATGTGAACAATACCAGCATGGGGTTTGATCTTCTGAGGCCTTTTCTCTCTGTCCTTTTTGATATGGGAGGAAAAGGTATACTGGCTCTAGCTTTTGTCTGTTTGGCCATGAGTGGACTTCACACCGTTCACATGTTGGCCATTGTTTTTGGCTTGCATCTTTGGAGACAGCCATGGCTTGGTCTGGGAATAGGCTTTGTGTGGAGCCAGCATTTAGGGGGAATGATTGGCATTTGTTCAGAGTAATTGGCTGGTGTGTGGGACTGTGTAGCGGGGCGGGGGTGCTGCCCCGTGAGAGGGGGTGACCAGGGGAGAGGGAGAGGGAGAGGGAGAGGGGAAGGAGGGAGGAGGGACGTTGACCCGAGAGACACCAGACCACACATTCAGCAAGTCCAGACTGTTGGGGAGAAAATGTGGGTTTCGTGCCTTTTTTTCTGCCTGGGAGGGCTCAGCCAGGGTTGACTCTTATACGTGTTGACTTGAGGTAGCCAACCCACACACTCACTCACAAAGAGCACACGGCATGTGCATGCATGCGCATCAAGCACACACAATCCCATACACACATACGGCAGTCGGCACGTGTTGTTGAGAAGGTGATGAAAAGGTATTTATTTATTCAAACCTCTTGTGCATAGGATTTGTTAGATTTCTTATAGTGTATGTGAAAACATGCAGAGCGTAAGTGAAATAAAATATCCTTTTAGTGTTTGTTTAGGATAGTGTGACAGTAATGCATCCCCCTTGGTGGTTACCGGTATTATTAACTTAATGTTTTATGTGTTTTATAATAGTAGTTGTTTTTGTAACTGTCAACGTGGTTATTCCCTGCCTTCGGCAAGCACTGGGACATCCAGATCTAGCTAGCAGCAGGCCAGCTCGCTGAATTTTGCTGTTAAGCACACTCTGGTCTGCAAAAACATTCTGCGATGTGAAGCTTTATTTAGTTTAATTGGTCCTCTTATTCACTGACTGACTGGCCTAGATGGGGATTTGCACTCATTGCTACTAGGCCTTCAATGACGAAGAATCTTGTTGGTTCTTTGATTCAATAATGTAATATAATTTAATGATATCAAATAAAGAAGATGAATACTAATGTTCAGGTTAGGTG
>JAPMUY010008395.1:0-69059 GCA_026901105.3 Galaxias olidus | reverse complement strand
AACCTCATAGTAGAATCTCCCTGAGGAGAATCCTTCCTTTCCAAGGACACAGGGAGCATCAAACCTCTTTGGGTTGTCAGGGAGATTCTGACATGTGTCTCCATATTTCACTTGTTTCCCATCTACAGACAGGAAGAGCTTGGGATGTGCAGTTTCAGGATCCAGAGTCACGTCCACTGTGGAAAAACACACTACTGTAAATTGCCTGAAAACCAATTAACAATGAAAGTCTATTCCAAAATATATATGGCAAAAACATGCTACAAAGAATAAAATATATATTTTATTTTTATTGTTTTTACATTTCATGTGCACAGCACCTTGTAACTCTGGTTTTGAAATGTGCTTTATAAAGAAAATGTACTTACTTACTTACTACACTGTAAAACTGCAGTAGATTAGTACAATTGGAAAATTAGACTAATTTCAGTGAGTGTGTAAAGATTGGATCCACGACAAGTGCATTTCAACACAGTGTTATGTAGAACCGTAAGCTCAAAACAAATGGAGGGAAATTACCCTTCAATCCTTCAATGTTCTCCCACCAACAACCCGACTGCTAATTGTTAATTTATTATTGTTTACGTTTGTGATAGCATTTATAGGATAATAAGAAAAATATTACCTGCATTTCTCTGAATCATCTGGAGCTCTGAAAAAAAAAATAATAATAATAATTATATATATATGTATATGTGTGTGTGTGTGTGTGTGTGTGTGTGTGTGTGTGTGTGTGTGTGTGTGTGTGTGTGTGTGTGTGTGTGTGTGTGTGTGTGTGTGTGTGTGTCAGGAAAGCCTACACAACACATTTAAACAATTAATTATTTTATTGCCTCACCAATTTCACACAACTTTCCGATTTCACGGTTCAGGGTGATCCTCAGTTCTATGAAAGTTTTTGTTGGAGTCCTTGAATCTGGATCACAGTCAACCCTGATCTCAGACCAGTCCTTCATGGTTGGTGGATTACAGGGGGTTGTGAAATTCTACAGGGGACAATACACAGACATTGAGTTGAATATAATATAATGTCAGAACTAGAACTTGAAATGCCATTAAGATGCAAATATTTGTGTATCTGTAATATGTTCGCTCATTTTGATTGACAGTTGACATTAAAATTTTCACTTCAGAAAATGAAAAGTACAATTAAATCCAATTCACACACAAAATATAGAATCATGGGAGGTTAATTTATACACTTCAATAATATTTACGAAAAACGTCTTTGAATAGAAGCACATTTACTGGACAACTGCTGCCAGAGTAGTTCGACCTTGCCTATATACATATATATATATATATATACAGTATATATATACAGAGTTCCAAATGCCTCTGGAAGCAACATCAGCACAAGAACTGTTCATTGGGAGCTTCATGAAATGGGTTTCCATGGTCGAGCAGCTGCACACAAGCCTAAGATCACTATGCGCAATGCCAAGCGTCGGCTGGAGTGGTGTGAAGCTCACCGCGGCTGGACTCTGGAATAGTGGAAACGCATTCTCTGGGGTGATGAATCACGCTTCACTATCTGGCAGTCTGAAGGACGAATCTGGGTTTGGCGGATGCCAGGAGAACACTACCTACCAGAATGCATAGTGCCTACTGTAAAGTTTGATGGAGGAGGGATAATGGTCTGGGGCTTTTTTTCAGGGTTTGGGCTACGCCCCTTAGTTCCCGTGAAGGGTAATGTTAATGCTACAGCATACAGTACAAAGACATTTTAGACAATTGTGTGCTACCAACTTTGTGGCAACAGTTTGGGGAAGGCCTTTTCCTGTTCCAACATGACTGTGCTCCTGGGCACAAAGCAAGGTCCATAAAGACATGGTTTGACGAGTTTGCTGTGGAGGAACTCAAGTGGCCTGCACAGAGCCCTGACCTTAACCCCATTGAACACCAATGGGATGAATTCTGGAACGCCGATTGCGAGCCAGGCCTTCTCGTCCAACAACAGTGCCCGACCTCACAAATGCTCTATTGGCTGAATGGGCACAAATTCCCACAGACACACTCCAAAATCTTGTGGAAGCCTTCCCAGAAGAGTGGAAGCTGTTATAGCCGCAAAGGAGGGGCCAACTCCATATTAATGTCCATGGTTTTGGAATGGGATGTCCAACAAGCTCATGTGGGTGTGATGGTCAGGTGTCCACATACTTTTGGCCATATATATATATAAAATGAACATCACAACAGGCTGTGATTCAGAGCGGCTTTTAAAATTGGGTAGATGTGTTAGAGGTGAACTTGAGAAAATACACTAGGCACAGATTTCACTTATTCATGTTGTTGGTACAATCAATGTCATAAAACAATGCTAGGCAAAGAAATGTTCTAAATCTGACATTCTCCGCCCTTTAAAACAGTTCAATGTGCCAGCCAATCTAGTACTATTTCCCAAAAATATCTTTATAGAAACACAATCACCGACCTTAAGCAGGAGGAGATGGTCCTCAGTACATGAGAGCTGCTCCAGGTGATTCCCTTTCTTTTGTAGATCAGCGATTCCATGTTTTAATTCTTTAATTATCTCCTCTGTCTTGCTTTGCGTAGATTTTTTGATTTTTTCAATCACTGCATGAAGACCCGCCTGGCTTTCCTCAATGCACTGCACCAGTCCAGTGAAGACTTGATTGCTGAGCTTGATGTCCTTGGCAGCATTTTTCTTGTCCAAAAATAATTTATTAATTGTTTGTATTTGGTTACTTTGTTTATTTTATTCAACCATTTGTATTAGTATAATGATTATAATATACAGTATATGATGTTGATTGTTATTAAGTAATTTACATTATTATGATGAAGATTATATTTTTAACCGTTGTTTGCTTACATTACTGAGATCTGCTGATTGTTGGACGTCTTGGACGTTTTCCTCCTGTCTTTGGATCGTGTGACAAATCTCTAACACCATTAGATCTAAACACACCTATAGTGACACAATATACTCTAATTTTGTCATGGTATATAAATAGCTGCAGTTCACAATTAATTAAAACAACTAAGGGGTGAACACATTTTAAGTATAAAATGTCATAAATATTAAACAATCATTGTGTAAAGAAATTACACAATTAAATGGAACTGCAAGCAGTGTATGCGGTGGCCGGCTATGAAAAAATAATTACAGAAAAAAAATAACATTAAGAAGAACAAATAAATAAATCGAAAATAGCATAAAAAAAGACGAAAAAAGAAAGAAAGAACTCTCACCAAATGGATGAGGTTACACACCCACCAACCTACACCACTTTCAGTATACTAAATATTAGTGCAGTTTTCAAAACATAATCTGTTACCAAACTATACACACCAGCACTCGGACAGTGTTCTTTTGTTTTGTTTTTTCTAGTCCAAAGCGGCAAGCCAAACAGAGCAAAGCCGCAATCCAATTGAAACATTTGAGAAAGTTGTATTCCTATGTTGATTTTTTAATGGTTGGTGTAAGGGTTAGAAGTTATGAAACTGGGGAAATGGCTGTAAACAGTCATTTTTCTTCAAGTACAAAGACAAATAAATGGCTAGGCTTTCTGACAAGTTGCCATCCTTGCAGTAACAAATGTTGATATGCACTGGGTTAATTTTAGATTAGCAAAATTAGGCTGTTCATGCACTGTATCTTAATAGTTTCATGTCATTTTGTTTAAAATGTTTGTTTAAAACAGTTCACTTTGATGGAAACCCAAAAGTCACCGTCACACACCAAAAGTAATTTAAAGATAGTGTGCAATAATCAAAAGAAACTCGCCCGCTGCTGTCTATGAAATGATCTAATAAATTATAATTGTAAACTTTAAACATTTATAAAAGATTCAGTTTCCAAGGTAAATTTTTTAAAACTTCAAAAATGAGATGGGAATATCAACACAAATAATTTTAAAAAGTATGATTAAATTGGTCAAATATTGAAGTAGTTAAAAATAGAAATAGAAATTGAAGCAATGTGAGCAAAATTATTAATGTATCGACAAGCTTGGTTTTGTCTTGAAAGTACACCATCTGAGGATGATATACAGCAATTTTGGTGTAATTTGGCCATACAGTCTCAGAGAAGTTGTTTCAAATAGTTCAAGTGTCAGTGTCAAATCCACCCAAAAACTACTAAACTCAAATATTTATTAAAAATTCAGTTTTCAAGATAGACTTATGAGATTTTACGAACTTCACTGCATCAGTCTTGGAATTTATATATGTTTTGAATGCAAATTGTTTAATGAACCAGTGAGATGTGACAAAGTGAATATACAGTAGTGTTTACAGTAATACATTTTGATGCACTGTGAGCTCAATTATGACTGTATCACCAAGCTTGGTTTTGTGTTGAAAGTAGACCATCTGAGGATGGTTCACAGTGATTTTGAGGTAATCTGGTCCTACATTCTTGGAGGAGTTAGTTCCAATTTAAGTGTCAAACTACAAAGTCCAACCAATAAACGACTAAACTCGGCTATTAATAAACAAATCAGTTTTCAAGGTACATTTTTTTTTAACTTTAAATTGTGATGTGAATCATAAGACAGTAAATTGGTTCAATATTGAGGCAGTTACAAATAGAAATGTACACTACTCTTTACAGTAATACATTTTGATTCATCGTGAGCTCAATGTTTTAAACATCATAAATCCCCAGCTTGTTTCTATAGTAGAAGATCTGAGGAGAATATTTTAGACATTTGATGTTGAGTATCTGAAGATACTATTCTGTAATTTGATGATGATGTGATTTGGATATAGAGTTTTGGACTTGGACCCTTTGGGTATGCCACCAGTTTTTGAAAAAAAAAGTTGCATCCCACTGCAATGGACCACTTCTTTTGAGATTTGAAGAATTGAGAGCTGTAGCCCTAATAGCTTATTTTTTGTGATTTTTTTGAATACTTTGAAATTTAAACTGCTACTATAGCACCACCAACAGGTACTTTTCTCTCTTTATACAAAGTTAATGGGCTCAGTCATAAATTCACATGGACTAGGATATTGATAAAATACACTTCATAAATTATCTTTTTCAAAAAAATTAAAATAAAGCGAAGCTATTAATGTTTTAGAACTGTAATACAAATGTATTATAAAAGTGATGGGATTGCTCTTGTTGAGTTGGTATTCATCCAATTTAAACAGAGAGACAACACGAGGGGAGTTGACCAAATCTGGATTGTCCACATTCCTCTAGCGTATACGCCACTCAAATAGAACAGCAAAATAGTTAAAGCTATCTAAAGAAGTATTAATATCAGGTTTAATTTGATCACTAAATGAAAAACATGACATGTGAATTAAAAGATATATCATAATATTCCTCAATAAAACACCTTGTATGTAAGACAACTATGATCTGTATCCATGTGAATTTACTGCTATGTGGGTGGCACTCAACAAATGTCCTCCTTCACTCCCTCTGACATCCAGGCGGTGCAACTCTTATCGTTATGCCTAACTGATTTCTCAGCATGAATGGCAGTTCACCACCTGAAGCTCAGCAGTGACAAAACAGAACTCCTTTTCATCCCCGGGAAGTCCAGCCTGTTCCAAGACCTAACCATCGCCGTCGATAACACTGTGGTCTCCTCTTCTAGTACGGCAAAGAACCTGGGGGTCACCCTGGACGACCAGCTGTCCCTCTCAGTTAACATTGCGGCAGTAATGCGCTCCTGCAGACTCCTTCTCTACATCAGGAGGATTATGGACCTTCCTTACAAGAGAGGCTGCGCAGGTCATAGTCCAGGCCCTTGTCATCTGCAACTCTCTCTTGGCTGGGTTGACTGCGAGTGCCATCAAACCCCTTCAGCTCATCCAGAACGCAGCTGTTTTTCTGGTCTTCAACCTCTCTAAGTTCACTCACAGCACTCCTCTGCTCCACACACTACAGCACGCATCAAATTCAAGTCACTTGTCCTAACCTATGTTCCGGCGATGACCGTAACTGCACCCCCCTACCTAAAGTCGATGCTCAGGCCCTACACCCCATCCTGACCACTGCTCTTTGCCACTGGATGTCGCCTTGATGCCCCCTCAATCCGTGGAAAGGGCAGCCAGGCACCTCGTTCACGACTTTTCTCTGTCCCTCAGTGGTGAAATGACCTCCCCACAAACATTAGGACCGCAACGTCTTTGTACACTTTCCGCCGAAACTTAAGACTCACTTGTTTCGACTCACGTGTAACATTGCATCTACCATGCACTTCTACTAGATATACTTAGTAACTGTTTCTACTCAGAAATTGTTTGTAGTCAGTTTGCTATGGTTCTGTTTTGTATCCTGATGTTTAATGTAGCACTTGCTTAGCTCTTATCTAGGTGATTAGGTCAGCAATGCACTTATTTTATCTACCTGACTTGTAGTTTTTTTTACTATCTCTTGTTGTATGCACTATTTTTCGTAAGTTACTTTGGATAAAAGTGTCCGCTAAATGAATGTAATGTAATGTATAATGAGATGGGGTGTGGTTTTGAGTGGACCTGGAGATGTGCGGATATTTTGGTGCATTTTTAACCATGGATAGATGGATATTTGGGGGAATAACAATAATAATAATAAAAATAATAAGAATAACAATAAGAATAATAATTATAATTATAATAATAACATTTACGATAGGTGTAGCAGCCGGTCACCTAATTAAGCACTTAATTAATACTTCAATGAAATAATAATAATTTTATATTTAAAAAATAACAATTAATCACAGAATAATTCCCCTTTTTTAACTAAATGGTATTCGACGCAAATATAATATTAAACATGAAATAAAAGTGTCTGACCTTCCTCTCCTCGCTCTCTGTCTCCAAGGTAACCGTGTCGTGATCCTTGTGATCTAAATCATTACAAGTCATACACACACACTCCTGGTCGGTCCTGCAGAACATCTCCAGAGGTCTCCCGTGCGTCTCACACACCCTCTCCTCCAGGTTCTCCACAGGTTCAATCAGCTGGTGTTTCTTCAACTGCTTCACTCTCTTGTGGGGTTCAAGGTGCTCTTCACAGTAGCTCACAATGCAGTCCAGACAGGACTTCACAGCTTTAAACTGTCTCCCACTGCAAACATCACACAGCACCTCCACAGACTGACCTCCACCAGACAATCTGCTGCGTTTGAACTGGTCCACGACGTCCCTGAATGCCGTGTTCACACACAGCTCAGGTCTGCCGTCGAAGGTCTTCTTACATAACGGACAGCGGAACACTTGGTGGTTGTCCCAGTAGGAGTTGATGCAGGTCTGGCAGAAGTTGTGGCCGCAGGGCGTGGAGACGGGGTCAGTGAAGACGTCCAGGCAGACATAACACTCCAGCTGCTCCTCAGACATATCAGTGCTACTGCAGGTCATAGCTATAGAAACACAGAACACAATTTCAGCACTTTATTTATTTCATTGTTTTGCACTTACTGGGAAAATAGACATAACTTATGTAATATAACCTACTGGTCATGCTGTAAATTTAACTTCTTTGTAAACAATTAATCGATTACTGTTCATTGAGGTGAGCGACTAATCATCAAGGAAATGTTTGAAAATTTGCAACCGGGAAAACATTTCAGTGTGCCCTTAAAGAGGTTAGGGTTAGAGTGCGAGGTCATACCAGACTGGTACGTTAACGTATAGGTGACACGCAGGAGGGGCTTAGGACAGGTACGTTAACGTATCTAATCTCCAACAACTACAAAAATGGCAGAGAGTAACACGTAATCTACAAGTCAATGATATTGTGATACTACAGGATGATAACGCACCAAGATGTAAATGGAAACTTGCCCGAGTGACAGACGTTCACCAAGGTGCAGATGGAAAAGTACGAAAAGTTAAACTTATGACCAGTGACATTACCTTTGACAGAGGCAAACCACAAACAAGACTGATTCACATAGAAAGACCTGTCCACAAGGTTGTAACCTTAATTGAGACTGATAAAACTCACACATAGCTAAAGACAAACTTACATAGACACTTCATAAGAAAGTCACATTGAAGGTCAATGAATGATTTGGTGGGAGTGTAAGTGTCATTAAAATACTTTGTTGATAAAAATCAGTTAAAAGGTTAAAAACGAGTGAGTAAATAATTGTTAAAATGTTAAATAAGCCAAAATATTATAATTTAGAAATTCTTTATTTATGTTGTTAAAATATGCCTTTGGCTAAGTATTTCATGCCTTTATATGCTTATTTGAACGTTTGAATACATGTATTTTGTTTTTTGGCGGCTACTGTAACACTGTCATCGCGAGATTTGATAAGGGTATAAATGAGAACTGTGCAGTACGATGTCCGCAAATTTCCCTCATGCTACGAGAAGAAGGCACCTTTTGGGCAGCTAAACAAGTCATCTAGCTTGCCAATATCACAAGAAAAGATTAACTTTAATGGACTCTAGCAACTCACAGAACTCCGACGTGACAGGCGGCAACGAGGTATTTGTTGTATTAGCTTGAAATTACTGTGTAATAAGCCGTGCAAATGTTCATTGTGTTTATGTGTTCATTGTGTGAATATTTTTTGATACATAAAAACAAACCTAATCAGGGAGAGTAGGGAGGTTTATGTGTATTCTGTAGTTCTCACGGCGTTGGGCATTCGGCGCAAAGGCATGAAGTGTCATAAGGATGCAATGCAACTCAAACCACTGTCAAAAGAAAATAAAGAGCCCGTTTCCGAGAAACCTGTGCCTGTGTTGTCACTAAGGAGCTACAGTGAATATTTTGATACATAAAAACAAACCGAATCAGGGAGTAGGGAGGTTGAAGTCATGCCAGACAGGTGTGGGATCACACCTGATGACAGGTGTGGGTTATCACCTGAAGACAGGTATGGGTTATCACCTGAAGACAGGCATGGGTTATCACCTGAAGACAGGCATGGGTTATCACCTGAAGACAGGTATGGGTTATCACCTGAAGACAGGCATGGGTTATCACCTGAAGACAGGCATGGGTTATCACCTGAAGACAGGTATGGGTTATCACCTGAAGACAGAGAGAGAGAGAGAGAGAGAGAGAGAGAGAGAGAGAGAGAGAGAGAGAGAGAGAGAGAGAGAGAGACCAAGGTGTGGACAGAATTCAGCCACATTGAACCCTCACAATGTTTGTTGTCGCTTCTATTGCAAGCTCAATTCATTTAACCTGCAAGCAAAACAAATAATACAATTAAATAGTCTGACAGTCAATATCCTTGAAGCAATAATATTTGTATTCCTTTGTAATATTTGTATTGTCCATATTTTGTGATTGAATGTATAAATGTTAGGGTGATAACTTCAACTGATATTTAAGTGGATAAATCACTAATCTTCAATTTATATATTTGAAACTTTTCAGTATTGCTTTGAAAACAATGAGGGGATTTTACAGTAATACCTTCTTTGAATATTTGTAATACTCCCTGTGTGATGCCTGGAAAAGTCCCTGCTGCCAAGCAACCAGGGCCCCATTCATATCTTTATTGTTCTGTAATAAACTTTCATCCACGTAGCTATTTTACACCTTGGAATCTACGGTAAGAAAAGAGAGAGATGGTTAAGAAAGGTAGAGAGAGAGAGAGAGAGAGAGAGAGAGAGAGAGAGAGAGAGAGAGAGAGAGAGAGAGAGAGAGAGAGAGAGACCAAGAACAGAGAGGAAGAGGATGGTAAGGAAGGTAGGGAGGGACAAATGTCAGAGAGAAAGAGAGAGAAAGAGAGAAGCAAACAAAGAAGAGAAAGAGAAACACAACGTTACTGTTCACATGCCAAGAGGATTTTTTTTGAAGATGACTAACTGGCTGGCAACTTTGCTTTCCACCAATTAGAACTGGCAAAATATATAGCTATATGTGTTGTTGTTTTCGTTTTCTTTATTATTTTTTTTGTGGATTGAGAGGATATTTGGTAAAGTTGATAAAAGTGTAAGCAGGAGATCTTTCGAGAGACTATCTGGGGACGGACAAGAACACAAAGGTTCGTTAACAGGTCGTTTCACTTCAAAGCGACACCACGCACCATTTTATGTCATTACACCAGGAACTGCTGGTAGCCTATGTGTGGGGCCGCTGGGGTGGAGTAAAAACTCTCTCGCTGTCCTCTGACTCACCTACTATGCATCCTTATTCCTTATAGGCCTACTAAATATGAACTCGAATATGAACTCATAGGACAGCGTACGTCCCTGTGCAAATATGGCCACAATCTTTGCATGTTAACGTTGTAGCAGCCATAGGTTCACAAAAATAGTTGAAATACCTTTCCTGCTGTCTGACTAGTTTAACTTCTACGTAAAACGTATTACCTGAGATTTGGTGGACTTATTGGCCGTTATTTAGTTGTTTTAAAATGTCATTTTAAATGCATGTTTTGGCCACCGATGACAGGCCTATGTCTTGATATGACAGCCTATCAAATTAGATGCTCTTACATTCACTTCTCAAGAACTGTCATATCACCTAAAACCTACCAGAAGAGAGTGAAACTACACTCTAACTTATACTAGTAAATATGGTTTATAAATATCTATTCCCCAGAGCTAGGTTATTTTAGAAACTTTCTTTAAGCGTTTTGCGAACGCACTGGCGACTGTTTTCCTTGCTCCAGAAGTAGAAGAGTTGATAACCCTTATTATCTTCAACCATCTAATTGTTAGGGATCATTCTGATAACTAAATTGATCGGTAAAGGTCACACGGCAAACACAGATTGCTTTTGAAGTTAAATGCTAGGCTAAAACATTTTAGAAATTAAAATAACAAGACAACTTTTTATTATTTGTGAATTATTTGTTTAACTAACAATCATCATTCTAATTATTAGTTTTAGAATCAAATGTTCACATCTGAAATGGAGTAGTATGTTTATTAAGCTCGCTATTAAACAAAAGATGTAGGTCTTTCCAGATTCGTCTCATTTCAAAGAAAGTGCTTAAAGCATAAGCAGAAATCTGGTACAACAGCACCTCCGCAGACTGAACTCCACCAGACAATCTGCTGCGTTTGAACTGATCCACGACGTCCCTGACGTTCACACACAGCTCAGGTCTGCCGTCGAAGGTCTTCTTACATAACGGACAGCGGAACACTTGGTGGTTGTCCCAGTAGGAGTTGATGCAGGTCTGGCAGAAGTTGTGGCCGCAGGGCGTGGAGACGGGGTCAGTGAAGACGTCCAGGCAGACATAACACTCCAGCTGCTCCTCAGACATGTCAGTGCTACTGCAGGTCATAGCTATAGAAACACAGAACACAATTTCAGCACTTTATTTATTTCATTGTTTTGCACTTACTGGGAAAATAGACATAACTTATGTAATATATCCTACTGGTCATGCTGTAAATTTAACTTCTTTGTAAACAATTAATCGATTACTGTTCATTGAGGTGAGCGACTAATCATCAAGGAAATGTTTGAAAATTTGCAACCGGGAAAACATTTCAGTGTGCCCTTAAAGAGGTTAGGGTTAGAGTGCGAGGTCATACCAGACTGGTACGTTAACTTATAGGTGACACGCAGGAGGGGCTTAGGACAGGTACGTTAACGTATAGGTTACACGTAGGAGGGGCTTAAGACAGGTACGTTAACCTGTAGGTGACACGTAGGAGGGGCTTAAGACAGGAACGTTAACCTGTAGGTGACAAGTAGAAGGGGCTTAAGACAGGTACGTTAACCTGTAGGTGACAAGTAGAAGGGGCTTAAGACAGGTATGTTAACCTGTAGGTGACAAGTAGGAGGGGCTTAAAACGTTAAACTGTAGGATGCCAGTCCTGTGACTGAGAGGAACAGAAATGACTGGGGATTACCACAGATCAACAGTTTTTTTTATAATGGAAAAATGAAAGCAAAAGAAAATTGGACGTTTACTTAAGACGTGAGTTGAGGCGATAATTAGCAGTCAGAGTAACAGCCAGTGAGCAGAGGAAGAGAAAAGAGAAAGACAGAGGAAAGAGCAAACGGCACACAGCAGCGACACAGGTGTGTAAAGAGAGTGAAAGAGAGACAGAAGAGAAAGAGAGATTCTTGTTGAGACGTCAAACAGCACACAGAGGCACAGGTGAGTAAATAAACTAAATTTGCCTGAAATAAAGACAAAATAAACAAGTTTGCTGCATTCAAATCTCTGATTAAGAATTGTGTGTACAAGATTTGGGTGTGATCAATTATCGTTCCAGTGGCCATATTTTTTTATTTATTTTGCCTTTCACACAAATCAAAAGTAAGCTCCTAGCCCTAATTTAATGTGTCAATAGAGGCAAGTCACCGACTTACAGAAGTTGGACATAATGGGGGCAGTTGTGTAATGGGCCTCCACACCTAGACCGATAACCATTTACAATCACGATTTATAGTTTCACTAGCGTCCACTACCCACAACGATATCATTTGCGAGTGATCCGAAGCCTTCCTTTAAGCCACACAACGTCAGTTGACATGGACACGAACAAAAAGTGTTTTAATCACCTGTTGCTTTTAAATTGTGTGAAAAGCCCCGTACCGCTGTCTGATCATCGTTTGAAATATTTGATTTTAAAACAGCTGTAGGGAACTTGATGAGATTATATGATTTTGTGAACCCTACTGTTAGCTTTAGTGTGATTATTTCCCCTAATCGTTACAAAGAAGAATGCTCGTAGAGTTACCTTTATAGTGTGAACAAGCTTCTTTATCTGACCTGGAGTGATTTTAATATTTTTAAAGTTAACTATTGTCAAGAGCGTAGGTTTGATTTGGAAAGTGGCGGGGGACATAAATTTGGCATGGAAATTAACCTATGTTTTAGGCTATTTCACGCATATGCGATTAATATAAAAACAATGGTGGGGATAATTATAGGTAATCGGAAAATGGCTAAGGACATGTCCCTTCCGCACCTACCATAATTTACGCCCATGATTATGGTTAACGTCCTGGCCTAGGGTGTGGAGGCCGCCTTGTCCTAGTCGTTTTGTTTATGGCAGAAGTACAGATTTGAACCTCCAAAAATAGCGTTGCGTCTCTGTTACCACTAGCAACAGCAACTAAAAACGTTCAGTGACAGGCCTCTCTTGTTTGTTGGTGAACAAACAGATGCAAAATCACTCTCATTTCTCTATACTTTGTTGTCCGGGAAAGTACAGAATTGCACACATCCAGTGGACAATAGTTATGGTATCACCTTCCTTTTTAAATGTCGATGCGTTTCCAACTTCATTGACAAGACAGTGCTGGCAGAATATGATGCTTCAATAGACATTGTTCAGAGAGTTTATGATAGGAAACTGCTTTCTAATGATTTTCCATCTTAAGAAAAATTCTGTGTAATAATTGTCACAAACTGGGTCTGTAACGTGACAAAGAATGAGCGTTCACACACGCTTGAAGAGAATCATTGATTTAGGCCTATTAGAATAAAAACTGAGCCGAGCCTACAGTCCGGCCAAGACCAAACCAAAACCGAAACCATAATATAAACACATACAGCAATCAGTCATCCATCTCCAGAGACAGAGCTAGAGACATCTGGCATCCTTTCATAGCTGCCATGTTCCCCAATGAGTTAAATCAGTTAATGAGCCTCTCATTAGTTAGTGCCATAACCCGGACAGGATGACCCACAAGCAGAGTGTGAGGATCGTCTCACCATCTTAAGAAAACTAATGATATAATCCCACACAAAGCGACAAAAAATTTTATTTTAGATATTAAATGTGTTATTGTGAGTTTCAAATCACTGCTATGGTAAATATTTACATCAAAAATGATTATTATAATATGTATTATTTGACCCATGTGTTTAAACTTGATGTAGTAATAGAAAAACAGTTTGAGTGAGAAATAAAATAATTGAATCATGTTTGTGGTGATAAAAAACAAGATATTTAATGAATACTTGGTATATTAAATTATTAAATAAATAGATTTCAAAAGATATAACAAAGGAACACTCAGCCAAGCATTAAATCCCAAAGGAAATTAATACGGGTCATTTTTGACCCATGTCGTGCACTAGAGGGGGTTTGCATAGCTTGTGTATCAAAGAGTTAAGAAAACTACAGTGTAATGATTGATCGGCTTAAGAAGACTGCTGTGTAATGATTGATCAGTTTAAGAAGACTGCTGTGTAATGATTGATCAGTTTAAGAAACCTACATTGTAATGATTATGTTGACTGAAGAACACTGCTTGTGGATCAGGTTGATTAAATAATCTAAAGAAAACTGCTGCAGAATGATTCAATATATATATATGTGTGTGTTTTCTGTGTGCGTGTGTGTGTGTGTGTGTGTGTGTGTGTGTGTGTGTGTGTGTGTGTGTGTGTGTTTTAAAACACATGCATATTGACACTATACATTACAATTGTCCGATATGCCATCTAAGAAGACTGGCATTTGCTAGCATAAAATGTTAATTTAATCATAGTCCATACCTGTAGTTGTTTTCCCAGATATGCACGGCCTCTCTGTCCGCCATGCTGGCCTCCTGTGCCTGGCTGTGTCTATGTGTCTGATAGCAGACTGCCTGTCTGTGGAGAGGGGTCATAGGTCAAAGAACCAGGAAGACAGGATGGTGACCAGACATTCCGACGGGAAGAATGTAGAGAACGGTCTCTACCGCTTCACTGAAGACGAGGAGGACGAAGGGATAGAAGACGAGGAGGTGGAGGTGGAGGATGAGGATGAGGAGGATGAAGATTGGAATGAGGTGGATAGAGTTGAAGAAGAGCAGCAGTGTGGAGTAACTGGGGTAAGCAGGAGACTTTCAAAATGGGATTACACCTTCCAATGAAAATAATAAAACAATCTATTGTAAACCCAAAGTATTGACTATTCTCACTCTGATTAAGACCAACAGGCAATAGAAGAAAAATGTAAAAAATTTGTTAAAAGACTTGTGCTTCATAGACACTAAGCAATCACGCAAAAATTCATGATTGTCTACATTCCAGGCGTTTTAAGTTATTTACACATATATACAGTGCATTCGGAAAGTATCCATACCCCTTCACTTTTTACACATTTTATTATGTTACAGCCTAATTCCAAAATGGATAAATAAAAAAAAATCCTCAACATTCTACATACAATACCGCATAATGACAAAGTGAAAAAAGTTTAGAATTTTTTGCAAACATGTCAAAAATATGCAGCAGGAAACCGATGGATTGTCTACTCCAAGTAGGGAATGAGTCTTTACCCCAAGTGAAGGAGTTCAAGTATCTCAGGGTCTTGTTCTCGAGTGAGGGGAAAATGGAACGAGAGATGGGCCGGAGAATTGGAGCAGCGGGTGCGGTGTTGCAGTCGCTTTATCGCACCGTTGTGACGAAGAGAGAGCTGAGCCAGAAGGCAAAGCTCTCAATCCACCGGTCTATCTTCGTTCCTACTCTCACCTATGGTCATGAAGGGTGGGTCATGACCGAAAGAACGAGATCGTGGATACAAGCGGCGGAAATTAGTTTCCTCCGGAGGGTGGCTGGCATCTCCCTTAGGGATAGGGTGAGAAGTTCAGCCATTCGTGAGGGACTCGGAGTAGAGCCGCTGCTTCTTTGCGTAGAAAGGAGCCAGTTGAGGTGGTTCGGGCATCTAGTAAGGATGCCACCTGGCCGCCTTCCCTAGGGAGGTGTTCCAGGCACGTCCAGCTGGGCGGAGGTCGCGGGGCAGACCTAGGACCAGGTGGAGGGATTATATCTTCACACTGGCCTGGGAACGCCTTGGAATCCCCCAGTCAGAGCTGGTTAATGTGGCCCGGGAAAGGGATGTTTGGGATGCCCTGCTGGAACTGCTACCTCCGCGACCCGACCCCGGACAAAGATAAAAATTAAAAAAATTAAAATATCACATGTACATAAGTATTCACACCTTTTACTCAATACATTGTTTAAGCACCTTTTGCAGCAATTACAGCCTCAAGTCTTCTTGAGTATGATGCTACAAGCTTGCCACACCTATTTTGGGGCAGTTTCTCCAATTCTTCTTTGCAGATTGTCTCAAGCTCCATCAGGTTGGATGGGGAGCGTCGGTGCACAGCCATTTTCAGATCTCTCCAAAGATGTTCAATCGGGTTCAAGTCTGGGCTCTGGCTGGGCCACTCAAGGACATTCACTGACTTGTCCCGAAGCCACTCCTTTGTTATTTTGGCTGTGTGCTTAGGGTCGTTGTCCTGTTGGAAGGTCAACCTTCGCCCTAGTCTGAGGTCCAGAATGCTCTGGAGCAGGTTTTTATCAAGGATCTCTCTGTGCATTGCTGCATTCATCTTTCCCTTGATCCTGACAAGTCTCCCAGTTCCTGCTGCTGAAAAACACCCCCACAGCATGATGCTGCCACCACCATGCTTCACTGTAGGGATGGTATTGGCCAGGTGATGAGCATTGCCTGGTTTCCTCCAGACATGACGCTTGGCATTCAGGTCAAAGCGTTCAATTTTGGTTTCTTCAGACCAGAGAATTTTGTTTCTCATGGTCTGAGAGTCCTTTAGGTGCCTTTTGGAAAACTCCATGCGGGCTGTCATGTGCCTTTGACTGAGGAGTGGCTTCCGTCTGGTAGCTCTACCATAAAGGCCTGATTGGTGGAGTGCAGCAGAGATGGTTGTCCTTCTGGAAGGTTCTCCCATCTCCACAGAGGAACACTGGAGCTCTGTCAGAGTGACCATCGGGTTCTCGGTCACCTGCCTGACCAAGGCCCTTCTCCCCGGATTGATCAGTTTGGCCGGGCGGCCAGCTCTAGGAAGAGTCCTGGTGGTTCCAAACGTCTTCCATTTACGAATGATGGAGACCACTGTGCTCGTTGGGACCTTCAATGCTGCAGACATTTATTTGTACCCTTCCCCAGATCTGTGACTCAATACAATCCTGTCTCGGAGGTCTACAGACAATTCCTTGGACTTCATAACTTGGTTTGTGCTCTGACATGCACTGTCAACTGTGGGACCTTATATAAACAGGTGTGTGCCTTTCCAAATCATGTCCAATCAATTTAATTTACCACAGGTGGACTCCAATCAAGTTGTAGAAACATCTCAAGGATGATCAGTGGAAACGAGATGCACCTGAGCTCAATTTTGAGTGTCACAGCAAAGGGTGTGAATAGTTATGTACATGTTATATATATGTTTTTTTTTTATTATACATTTGCAAAAAAAAATTAAATACTTTTTCCACTTGGTCATTATGCGGTATTGTATGCAGAATGTTGAGAATTTTTTCTTATTTAATCCATTTTGGAATTAGGCTGTAACATAATAAAATGTGGAAAAAGTGAAGGGGTATGAATACTTTCCGGATGCACTGTATTCCTTCAAAAAGCATGAAGGCTTACATACTGTATATTCCTTCAAAAGGCATAAAAAACATGACAGATCCGATAGCAATTCTTGCTACTCAAACTTAACGCCGTGTCCGTCAGGTGAATTAATGCGTTTTTTTTAGTTTTATTGTCTTTTCACCGTCAGGTGAGGAAAGTGAAGGAGCAGGTGTTGCAGATGATCTTCGACAGGAAGAGGAAGCTGAGTGAGATGATCTTTTCGTATCCGCTCACCAAGGTGACGGTCATTTCTTATCTTTTTTTTAACAGCTTTTGTTTGTTGTACATTGCTCAAATCATATTACCCCTTATTAAAAAACAACATCACATTTGTGTCAAAAAGAATTATAATATTTTATCTCTGGTGTGACTTTAGTTACTCCATTAGAACGTTTCAGACTGCCTACTTTCTCCTAATGTCTCTCTTTTCCTTCTTAATAATTATAAAATTACCTAAAAATAATTACAGATTTTTTTTTTTGATGATCATCATCATGATGATGATGGTGGTGACTTAGAAAAATGCGGACAAAGCAAGGCAGGACCTTCTGCTCTTCACCAACTCCATGCACACTCTGATCAAGAGGACTTATCAGAACGGCCTGGAAGAGATCGACGCCCTGGAGCGGATTGAGGCCCAGCGGCTGTTTCGACTCGTCCCCCTGATTGAGGAAGAGGTGGAACAGTTAGAGATGTTGAACAGGACGCAAGAGATATTGACAAAGACCCCACGCGCCCACCATCTTCTGAAGGTATATGACACTGATCTCAGCGGCCGTGAAGCACATGCGCACACAGATTTCTGAAGGTGAAGCGCACACATGCGCACACACACACACACACAGGTAGGATTCTGCTCTGCTGCACACAGACATCTAATGGTCAAGCACACGCACGCACACACACAGGTAGGATTCTACTCTCACACACACACATTTCTGAAGGTGAAGCACACACATGCGCACACACACACACAGGTAGGATTCTGCTCTGCTGCACACACAGACATCTAATGGTCAAGCACACGCACGCACACACAGGAAGGATTCTGCTCTCACGCACACACAAACATCTAATCATGAAGCACACGCACGCACACACACACATACACAGGTAGGATCTGCTCAAGCGCCCACACACACATTTAATGGGGAAGCACACGCATGCACACACATGTAGGATTCTACTCTCACACACACAGAGTTCTGAAGGTGAAGCACATGCACACACACACACAGAGGTAGGATTCTGCTCTTACGCACACACAAACATCTACTCATGAATCACACGCACGCACACACAGGTAGGGTTCTGCTCGGCCGCACACAAAAACATCTAATAGTGAAGCCCACGCACGCACACACACAGGTAGGATTCTGCTCTCACACACACACAAACATCTAATCATGAAGCACACGCACGCAGACACACAGGTAGGGTTCTATTCTCACACACACAGATTTCTGAAGGTGAAGCACATGCACACACACACACACAGGTAGGATTCTGCTCTCACGCACACACAACCATCTAATGGTGAAGCACACGCACGCACACACAGGTAGGGTTCTGCTCGGCCGCACACACAAACATCTAATCGTGAAGCACACACACGCACACACAGGTAGGATTCTGTTCTGCCGCACACACCATCATCTGAAGGTAGTAGAACGCTGCTCTCAGCAGCTGTGAACAGCACGCACACACACAAACACACACAAACATCTAATCGTGAAGCACACACACGCACACACAGGTAGGATTCTGCTCCGCCGCACACACCATCATCTGAAGGTAGTAGAACACTGCTCTCAGCAGCTGTGAACAGCACACACACACACACACATCTATAATAAAACAAGTAGTTTAACAACATGATCTCCCTAGGGTAGCTTTGCTGTAGTTTAACTTCTTCCAGTGTGAAGTAATAATTAGCTCGTAAAGCTATGCTTTCCAAAAGATCATATGATCTTTCTCTCTCTCTGTCTCTTTCATTGTCTCGCTCTCGCTCTCCCTCTCTCTCTCTCTCTCTCTTTGTCTTTCACTGTCTCGCTCTCCTTCTCTCTCTGTCTTTCACTGTCTCGCTCTCCCTCTCTCTCTCTCTCTCTCTTTCTCCATCTTCATCTTTTCTGTATCTCTCTCTCCCCCTCTCTTTCTCTTTCTTTCCATCTTCCTCTGTCACTCTTCCTTTCTCGTTCTTCTTTAATTCTCTCTCTCTCTCTTTCTCTTTCACTGTCTCTCTCCCTCCCGCTCTCTCTCTCTCTCATTCTTTCTCTCTCTTTGTCCACAATGCTTTCCAAATGTAGCTCCCCACAACACTGATGCTCCGTGTCCCCCCCCTTTGCTGTGCAGTTTTTCCCACAGATGTGTAAAAGCCCAGCTGTCACTGACTGGTCGGGGGTTAGCGCCCATCCAGACCCCATGTGTGGAACGGTCGTCAGGGCTTCCTCACAGGTGACGGACCTGCTGAGCGTTATGTTCGAGACCGTCGAAGCAACAGGTACCATGGAGACCAAAATAATTTAGCGTGTTTCTGTTTGCTTTTCTGCAATTTATTAATAAAAATAAATAAATGTTGTCAATATAAAATTTTCCCGAACTATATTTTTTGTATTCCTTAAGAATTAGCTACATTTTAAAAGTAAAAATGTATTTTCGATATTCCTTTTTCATGACACCATTTTTTTTCTTCTCCCAACGCATTAATTGTTCAGGTTTTGGCTTGCAGTTCTATTTGGGATTGTTTATTTTTTTTACTTGAGCATTAATATATCTTTTCTTAAATTTTTTTGTAGAGCTGGATAGGATTCAGAAGTGTGCAGGTAATATGCCCTCACGTTTTGTAGTACCATACAATCTAAAATGACAGTTTGTATTTGGCACTGAGTTGATATGTCCTCTCACGTTGTGTAGTACATACATACAATCTAACATGACACAGTTTGTCTTCGAGTTGATCAGGGTGAGCTTCGTCAGTTGATTAAAGCAAAACAACCATATGCTCTCTTGACTTTGTAATGACCTATTTACTTGACTGTCTATAATGATCTTTCTCTCTCTCTGTCTCTTTCACTGTCTCGCTCTCCCTCTCTCTCTCTCTCTCTCTCTCTTTGTCTTTCACTGTCTCGCTCTCCTTCTCTCTCTGTCTTTCACTGTCTCGCTCTCCCTCTCTCTCTCTCTCTCTCTTTCTCCATCTTCATCTTTTCTGTATCTCTCTCTCCCCCTCTCTTTCTCTTTCTTTCCATCTTACTCTGTCACTTCCTTTCTCGTTCTTCTTTAATTCTCTCTCTCTCTCTTTCTCTTTCACTGTCTCTCTCCCTCCCGCTCTCTCTCTCTCATTCTTTCTCTCTCTTTGTCCACAGTGGACGTGACACTGGACCTCAGAACCGCCCACCCATTTCTCGTCGTCTCCCGCGACGGGAAGCAGGCGAGCCCCGGACTCAAACCCATACCGCATCGTCTCCCCGACGACCCCGAGAGGTTCCACCCCGCCGCCTGTGTCCTCGGAAACCAAGGGTTCGGCTCCGGAAGGTTCTACTACGAGGTGCTGGTGCGCAACATGACGACCTGGGCTTTGGGAGTGGCTCGCGGCTCCGTCGACAGGAAGGGGTCGGTCACGTTGAAGACTGGGAACGGCTACTGGGCCGTGTCATTTGTCGAAGACAACGGGTACTACGCACATGAGAGCGGTCCAGTGCGTCTCTCCCTCAGTCCTCCTCCCCAGAAGGTGGGGGTGTTTGTGGATTATGAGGGGGGTCAGGTCTCCTTCTATGATGTGGACAACAGGTCTCTTATCTACTCCTACGACGGTCATGACTTTACCGAGACGGTTTACCCCTTCTTCTACTCCGGTCTGAATGAGAATGGTGAAAACGCAGCCCCATTGGTCATCACCCCTGTCAGTCAAACTTAGTGAGAGACAATCCCAGGCCTGTATCGTTATTCCTCACCACCGATTGATAATCAACATGCAACTACAAACATTTTAATCTAAATCAGTTTTAATTCAGATTTACTGTAAACTTGGCAATTGAAATATGTTTTCTACTTACACAGTTTATTTTTATATTGTTTTAGGCATTAGTATTAGGACTTAATTAACCGCGTATTATTTATGTTTGGATTATCGTGACAATGTCACCATAGAAACCCCTCCCATATGTTCTCCCTTGTACTGAAAATCTTTTTAAACAAAGAGTTACGTTTTTACTCCATTCCTCTTCTTTTTTTATATACCGATAATGATGATAATAACGACTATAATATTATTATTTGAACAATATGAGAAACATCTCCAATCCGTTTAGTATATGTCTTTTCCTCTATGTAGTCTGATGTTCGAAAATTGTTAAAACAAATGATTTATTATAAATACATATCACTAAATGGTATTTTAGTATTCGTGCAAAACATTGTTTTATTATGTGGACCAAGTAGTTTGCATTCATAACTGAGCAAAAATAACTGTAATCAAAAACTTTATCAATTTGAAAAAAGTGTTGTTCAGCTTTTACTTCAGCCTATCATATTCCTATATAATAAGCAACATTATAATCAAAGTCATGGTTTTAAAACAATGGTTTTATAAATCAGTGCACACCCATTCTAATCTGACATTATCAGTTATGTCTATTTATTTCTACATTAAATAAATGTATTTGCTTTCTCCCTCATTGTCATGAAAGGCGTCCTCTTTGTTTCTCTCTACTTGTTTCCTTCATCCTGGTGGAAGACATTCCCATCAAGCTGCTTCCTCCACGTCAGACTGAAGTCTTCAGTCACCCCCTTGTCCTTCAGTCTCTGATTCAACTGAGGAACAGGCAACAGTTTCACTCTCCAAAAGTAAATACTATGAGAGTTTAATCCGAAAGTCCATACTATATGACAGTGGTTCCCAATCCAGTCCTCAAGTACCCCCAGCCTTTCCAGGTATTTAACATTCCCAGGTTCTAACACACCTGGTGTAATTAGTCACATACAGCAAGGCCTTGACTAATTGCACCAGGTGTGCTGGCACTGGGGAAGATCCAATTCCTGGCATAGCTTGGGGTACTTGAGGACTGGATTGGGAACCACTGCAATGTAGGATAACAAAAGAAGATAAATTCAAGTTTGTTCTCACATGATCATTTCTGTTTCACCTATATTATTGATATAGAGGAGTACTACTTTTAGATGCAAAGTATAAAGACTAGCAAATCTGAATTACTAGTGTTTACTAGTACTGTTGTAATGCGCCAGCAATATATCAGAACATATTCATTCACAACTGTTTTGAGAGACAGGAGTAAACATTGCACTAGTTAACACACATTGTGTACATAATGATATTAAACTTGTTCTCTATATGAATAACAACTAGCCCAATAAGGTGAAGCTACACTAACCAGCTGTATGATTGCATCCATCACAGCGGGATCGTTCAGGTCCACATTGGGGTCTTTTGGGTTTAGCTTCACTCTCAGCTTTCTTTTCTCCAGAGGGACTTTGAAATACACAAAATATTGGTTTTTCAAACACATGTACTTCTCCGCAAAAGGTAGCCTGTTCAATCAAGTTCTTATCACAGATTGCAGTGTTTATTTTTTGTATTCATTTTTTTGCCAATCAATCTTTAGTGAAGTGGTTTACTAGTAAACACAACGGATTGAAATGGATGAAGTGCGCCGCTGCTGTGTGAAGCTCCACAGCTGATCTAGTCAACCTGATTCTATGATCTCAACTCACCGTTGTAGCAGATGAAGTTGTATGTCATTTCACACGGCCAGTCGTCCCACGAGTAAAGAAACGGAAACGATGGAATGACCGCCGCACAATTCTCGTCCGGCTTGCTTTCTGGTTTACCTCCGCCCCAGTTCCTGTAAGTGGCGTCGCTAGCATCGGACCACGACATCCAAGGTTCTCTATATAAACCGATCCAGGAATACCCTCCAGATGGCACGATGTTTTTGACGTTGATGTTATCTGTGTTGTTCCTTACACGGGCCAGGTCTGTGTGGTACTGCCTACAGTAGGTCTGAGCTGCGGTCCAGGTCATTTGTGTTGGTAGAAAAATAAACGTGGAAGTTCCTGTAAGGATAATAGTTAGTTGTTTTTTTTATCATCAGTAGGCCTATAAATGGAAATGGTATTTTCTTTAGTAAAGCTGATTTGAATTAGCTTTAGGACTTATGCGCAACAAACCAAATACAAAAAACACACACAAATCTAAAGTTTTTAAGGTAAAGTGTTGATATTCTGGATTTGGCACAAATTTTGCAGAAGGAACAAAAAAACATGACAGAATCAGTTCTGTATTTTCTGGTCCTTCCTTTACCAGTAGCCTAGGTGACAAAGGGCATTCAGGAGACTTAACACAAATGGAACACCAGAGACACGTAGAAACTGGGTGGGGTATAAACGAGTCCCCAGCTCAGACAACACACCCATGTGGGGCCCGATTGGGTTGTATCTGGACTGATATATGGGACCCATGTGGGATACCCAACTGGGGCCCAGTCAATTTTGTCCTCAGTTTCCATGGAGGCCACACATGGGTTAGCCCAGATGGGTTGATGATGGGCTCCACACAGTGCCCATATGGGTAACCCCAGGTCTCCCATTTGGGGCCTACAGGAGTCTGACTACATGGGTTGATGATGGGACCCAGCTAGGTCTTATCTAGCACTCTTATGGGCCACAGCAGGTATATGGGCTACCATATTTGTCTATTTGTATAGTAAACCCCTAAATATGTTAATACATTTAACCTACTAATACATGTTTAGGGCTAATCCTACTGTCATTGTCCTGACCAGGCACTGGCACTGAACTGGACTTGGTTAATTTCCCCCTACGGAACCAGGTTGCCACTGCAAAAGGACATTCGTGCTCAGTTGGACTTACCTGTTTACACAACGGTTAAAAAAAAGAAATTAAAAAAATGAAATTAAAAAAAGGGTGTAAGTACTCAAATATGAACAATATATTGCTTCGTGAAGACCAGTATTGTACAGTTAATGCTTTTATTTTATCAAGAAAAATGGTGCTCAAAAGACAGTAATCTGCTAACCCAAAATTGAACTGTTCTTGCATACCTGAAAACTCTAAAATTAAGTATTATAAACGCAAGAAAGAAAAATGCATTGCAGCTCCTCACTCCTCCATCCTCATTCTCCCAACAGCCCTTTGAAAAGAGGAAATAAATTAATCAAAAATTTGCCGAATTCCAATTATGTTCACTCCTTTTTAGTGCCTTAATTAAATCAGTTAACAGTTAAATCAACTAAATGAAAAGTAAGTGTCTAACAATTTAAATAAATTTCACTCAGCTAGTTATTTGTTTACAATGTAAGAATTGTCTTTAATTAACTGTTTTATGTCACGCTAACTCTGTGAGACCCAGCTAGCGATGTTAGCTAACCACAGAGTCTAGCTGTAATTCTAACACGACAAGAAGCCAAACTAATGTTTTGGTTAACATTATGTTGTGAAAACAGCTAACAAATTTCACTTTCTAGTTTCGAAATTACATTGTAGCTCTTACCTTTGGTACGCTGAAGGCATTAATAAGAGAAGAATGGGTATTGCTGCTGTGTGTGTAAGCACGCTCTTGTTTGAGATAGCGCAAAGCTATCAACCTTGGTTTCCCCTCCCAGACACCATTAGTAATTTAAACAGTATGATCAAAAGGAGAACTAATGTATTGAACCAGAACAGAAAAGTAGTTGGGCACAATTGCATTATTAGTTTAGCATTTTCAGATTGAAGAGGCTTAAAAATATCAAAATCACAACAACAACAAAAAAGTTATATTGACCGGCAGATCACTTTATTTAATTTTCTACTCTTTCATTTTGGAGTTGTAGCCCACTTGGGACCCATATACAGTTAGGCCCAAAAATATTTGGACAGTGACACAAGTTTTGTTATTTTAGCTGTTTACGAAAACGTATTCAGGATACAATTATATAATCAATATGGGCTTAAAGTGCAGACTCTCAGCTGTAAATTGAGAGTATTAAAAATAGCTACAATTCCTACATGTTTAATCATATATTTTTGTTCAACCCCTTGAATTAAACCTTAAAGTCTGCACTTCAATTCCGTTGTAGTTGTTTCATTTCAAATCCAATGTGGTGGCATGCAGAGCCCAAATCATGAAGATTGTGTCACTGTCCAAATATTTTCGGGCCTAACTGTAGTAACCATGTTTGCTGTCTATATGGTTAGCCCATTTCTAGCCCATGTATATTTTTCGGGGTTGCCCATGTAGACCCCCACACCAATCCACTAAAAAGCCCACTCTGAGCCCATGCCCAGTTGAAGCCCACCTAACCCAGGTAGTGGCCATGTGGGCCCCACTATGACTTGATGGCTGAGAGAGAGTTTAAGGAATATATTTAACTTTTTTGTCTGCACATTTTTTTCTCATGTGTGTTACGAAATGTCCTGACTCGTCCACATAGTCTGAATAGTCATTTAATACAAAACCAATGGGAGGTATTGCTTATCGCAAAATATTTCCAATTTGAACACTTTTGCTAAGCCGTTTTTATACTGTTTTTACATGTTTATATAAGAAAATTACACTGTAAACATTGTGTGAAAACAACAATAAAAAAAAGGCTAAAGCTCAACGAATTTGTTTTTACCATCAACGCAGATGAAGGTGAGCAGTCCGCTGCACGGATAAAGACTCCAGTAACCCAGGTAACCGATCCTTACACAATACTGACCGTTTTTAACGGGTTGACCGGTGAGCCAGCTACTAAATGTTAACGGTTCCCCTTTGTAGAAACCCTGCTCTGACACAGACCACTTCCAGTCACTGGTGTTATCATACAGCCCTATCCAAATTGCTGCACTGGAGCTTTGGCCAACGGTCTGAATGAGCTTGTTCATGTCGTCCACGTTTTCTACGGTGGCCAGGTCAGTGTACTTCTGTCTGCAGTAGGTCTGGGCATCAGTCCAGTTCAGTGTCTCCGTTACGAAGTAGTACTGATGAGGAAGGCAAGATGAAAGGGTGCAGAGCCCTGGAATACACAAGAACAATATATATTTATATTAAGAGCATGCAAGCATATTTTATCTACTACCAAAACACAGAGCAGTCCACATTTAACACTGGGCTACACTATTTCAATACACCATCTGTTTATCATTAAATCCAGTGTTATATCTACGAATTATCTACCACACACACACACACACACACACACACACACTTACTTACATGAGATCAAAACAATGGTTAACATTCTTCTCTTCGTGACCTGTTGACAAAATGTA
The DNA here is from genome assembly GCA_026901105.3 of Galaxias olidus. NCBI lineage: Eukaryota > Metazoa > Chordata > Actinopteri > Galaxiiformes > Galaxiidae > Galaxias > Galaxias olidus. The sequence goes on along the minus strand of JAPMUY010008395.1, from coordinate 42,566 downwards.
GATTAATGTTAAATCTAAAATCTGCTATTTATTTGAATCTGCCCAAAAAAAATTATTTACTTGTATTGCTTAAAAAATGTATCTGAATTCTCCTCTAGGTTTAATTATATTGCTTTACATTACAACCGCATGGCTTAACACAGGCATGCAACATAAACCACTGACATTTGAAATATTTTAAAAGATGACCACTCTTCACATATAGGATAACAGGTAGAAACCATCCGTACCTGTGAGGGGTCCAGGGTAGTTCTGAATTTGAAGTGTCTCCGTCTTCCGTTTGTTACTCTCTTTTGAAGGCTGTCTATTTTCCTATATCATTTAAATACAGGAAACGCAAAAAAAAACATTTCCAGCCGTCTTCTCTGATGTCATCGACATCTTCCCATTTATCTCTGGCAGCAACTTTTAATTTTTTTACTCAACCAGTTAGTCACATTGAGATCAAAAAAAAAATCTGTCTTGTTTAACCAATTCTTACGCAACACCAAACAGTTTAATACCATTTACTCAAATCCAACTGATTGAGTGGACAACTGCCAGTGGTAGCTCTTTTATGACAGAGAAACCCATCCAGTCAGTGCTGTCACCTATCCCCATACCTGGCAGAAAGGTTTAGCAGAATAATTTTTCTATTCATTTCTTTAATGGACAGAAATGCATAGAACTGGTTTAGAGGTACACATATTCTGAGGTGTTTTATTCTGAAGGAAAGATTTCCTCATGCCACTGACAGACTGACAGACAGACTGACAGACAGACAGACAGACAGACAGACAGACAGACAGACAGACAGACAGACTGACTGACTGACTGACTGACTGACTGACTGACTGACTGACTGACTGACTGACTGACTGACTGACTGACTGACTGACTGACTGACTGATTGTTTAAGAGTGTGATGGAAGGTGTGATACGTATGATGTTACTTCCCTTCTGCCACTGAATTCAGTTTATCTTAATTTGAATGGACGGGAAAAGCTTCCCTCTTAGTCAAATGAAAGTATGTCTCCCAGACATTCAAAACAGCCCATGGAATGAAGTGTCACAAACTAATAGTGACATATACTTGGTTACAAAACACACTTTATAAGACAGATCTTAACATTCTTCAATAATTACATGGCAACATTTACTAGAAGACAATATACAAATGAACGTAAAATGCTGTAAAATTAAAAATAAAAAAATCAATATCTAAAACATTTTGAAAAAGTGTATTTGTTAGGACTCGTATTAATTTCACAGTTTTTTTCCCCTCCTTTAGCTTTAATTGGAAAATGAACCCTCTGGGATCTAAGCCATTTTTTCCTTTTTTTGGTTCGCCTGGTGTCCTTGTGTAATATTGCTTGTATAACCTTACCCCTGTAATGCACAAGCAAATTATATACATCTTTTTTTTCAGGGCAACCTTGGCTATTGTCACATGAATGTATAGTATAATAGTTATGTGACCATAATGCGAAAAGAAAAAACATTACGGAAATTGAATCTCACAGAAGTTTATTGAAATCACACAAAGAAAACTTTTTAATCTTTTTTTTTTTCTCCTCCTCCTTTTGCCTACATAGCTTTAATTGAAAAAAATAAAGGATAAGGGGTTTGGGTAGGAATTGAAAGCAAGTGCTAAAATAGTGATTCATGGCCAATTAATATATATATTTTTCTGGAAGTGAAGGTCTTGCAATGCAAAGATTACAAACATGGAAATCAACTCCCACTGAATTCATGCAAAGTGTATGCTAACGTGGAATGGAATGTCTGAATCATCGCCGTGCCCACCACAGAGGTCACAGAGGTCACGACTTCTGTATGTTTTAGGTGTTTATAGCAAAGGTTCTGAGATATTTATCTTAACATGACTTTGAGTTGGTAATAAAGTATCAGATCTCCTTTCAGATTAATTGCGACTACTATAGTTCAAGTGATACTGGCTGTGGTTAAAATTATCTAATTATAATGTTGCTGTTTCAATGACTGTATTTGCCTCATGATCTAAGTAAGTCTGGTAATGTCAGAAGAGTTAGAGAACCATTACCTTTAAGAGGAACAAAGACACAAATGACATGGGAACCTGTGTTGGGACTGTTAATCTCTAATATCTCTGCTCAGTGTCATAGTGTGCCTGTGGAAGGGTGGGTCATGACCGAAAGAACGAGATCGCGGATACAAGTGGCGGAAATGAGTTTCCTCCGGAGGGTGGCTGGCATCTCCCTTAGGGATAGGGTGAGACGTTCAGCCATTCGTGTGGGACTCGGAGTAGAGCCACTGCTTCTTTGCGTAGAAAGAAGCCAGTTGAGGTGGTTCGGGCATCTAGTAAGGATGCCACCTGGCCGCCTCCCTAGGGAGGTGTTCCAGGCACGTCCAGCTGGGCGGAGGCCGCGGGGCAGACCTAGGACCAGGTGGAGGGATTATATCACCACACTGGCCTGGGAACGCCTTGGAATCCCCCAGTCAGAGCTGGTAAATGTGGCCCGGGAAAGGGAAGTTTGGGATGCCCTGCTGGAACTGCTACCTCCGTGACCCGACCCCGGACAAAGCAGATGAAGATGATGATGATGATGATCTCTGCTCAGTGTCTTCCTATGGTTGACACAGGCTTACGCTCCCTTGGCGTTTGTCGCCAAAAATATTGTCTAAACATCTTCGGGAACATTTGAAGTGTGTCTTGGATTTTTTCTGAGGTTTGAATTGTTTATAGCAATAGTTTTTCATATGTGATGTTCCCACACCTCTCTAAATCATCAAACATGTTCAAGTCAATCTTTTTGCTAAGATAAATAAGGTCAAGGACGGCTTGCCTCATTTCTTGTTTTTATTTAAATATAATTTTAATTAGAGGGACAAAATATTTAACTTTGATTTCTCAAGCAAGAAGAAAACTTATTTTGTTCTTTGAACAACCACAACCTTATGGTATGCACAATCGTTTTAATGCACTTCAACTTATTTTGTTCTTTGAACAACCACAACCTTATGGACACCTTAAGCACAATCGTTTTAATACACTTCAACATTGGGTAAAAGATATGAGCAAATTAATTTATTATTAATATTAATACTATTCTAGGCATGCTTTAAGAACATTTAGTTAACATGGGTTTTCTAAACAGATACATTTAGTACCAAATTAATACTATTCTAGGCATGCTTTAAGAATATTTAGTTAACATGGGTTTTCTAAACAGATACATTTAGTACCAAATTAATACTCTTCTAGGCATGCTTTAAGAATATTTAGTTAACATGGGTTTTCTAAACAGATACATTTAGTACCAAATTAATACTATTCTAGGCATGCTTTAAGAATATTTAGTTAACATGGGTTTTCTAAACAGATACATTTAGTACCAAATTAATACTATTCTAGGCATGCTTTAAGAATATTTAGTTAACATGGGTTTTCTAAACAGATACATTTAGTACCAAATTCTTTAAATTTTTTGCTTTGTGTTTTCTGTGATATTTGGGAGAAAGAATTCAAACCAAAAAACTGATATCACTGATATACAATTTAGCGTTTGGCTCCACTTTACTGTGAAAGGAGTCCTATTGGTTTCTCTCTACTTCCCAGTGTTTCCTTCATCCTGGTGGAAGACCTTCCCATTATGCTGCCTCTTCCATGTCAGTCTGAAGTTTCCAGTCACACCCTTGTCCTTCAGTCTCTGCACCAACTAAGCAAAAACAAATCCTGCTTTAATTTCAACAAACTCAGATTCCAAAGAAAGTCCATACTACAAGATGTAAATGTATTTCAAGTACTTATTATTTATTTTAATTCAACTCACTATTTTCTTTATAAGCAAAATATTAGACTAGCACATATCTGTGTACTTCGCGTACTGCACTAGCAACGTATCATTCAATATCATGTCATATTCATTTCAGGGGAATTAAACTGTTTTGAAAGACTGGAGTGAAGAATGTCAACGACTTTCTCCGTATTGATCAATAGCCTTTGCTATAACGAAGTGTTACAGAAATATATACAGTACTGTGCAAAAGTTTTAGGCAGGTGTGATGTCTTTAAAGTTAGAAAAAAAAAAACATAAAAGGATAAATGTTAATTTTTTTTTTTTTTTTTATCAATTCATAAAATACAAAGTGAGGGAAAAGCAAATCTGTATCAAATCAACATTTGGTGTGACCACCCTTCGCCTTCAAAACAGCATCCCCTGCCTAAAACTTATGCACAGTACTGTATATAAATGTATATATATATATACATTTCACAAGTTAAGATTGAATATATTGTCTTTAGTAGTATCATATTTTGTTCCTATAAGCCCACATATTTACCACACTCAGACGATGCCTGACTCACCTGCTTTAAAATGGCCTCCATCACAGCAGGATCGTCCAGGTCCACATTGGAGTCCCCCGGGATCAGCTTCATTCTCAACTGCCTCCTCTCTAGCACTTGCGCTTGTACTTGGTGTGGATTTAGGGGTAATTGGTTCACCGCAACGGCATGGATGGACGTTTTGGAAGTGGTAGAAGTAGAAGAGGTGTCTGTTGCAGCTGGCAACAAGGGGTTTGCTGTGGAGGTGTTAATAATCTTGAAAATAAAGCATTCAACACTCGTGATCATACCTTACTAATGAACAAACTGAAGAGATTTGGTATTAGAGAGACAGCATGGAGACGAATTTACGTGTATGGTAGATACCATCCATCCATCCATCTATCCATTAGCTGTACCGCGTATCCTAAAATATTTTTACCAAATATAAATCATTTTGTGATTTAAGTGTCTAAATAGTTCAAAGTAGTTTTATTTGCTAATGACACTTATTTGATTATTTGCTTACTATAAAAAAATAAAGATGTAAATAAGATGTTAAACAAATATAACATTTACATATAATTTTCCTGAATAAACTCCTGCAAAAAAAACAAATACCAATTGCAGAGTGGCACTATGAAGCTATGAAGCTCTGTGGTTGAACTGTAGTCAATCTAGTAACTATCTCAACTGACCATAGTCGTAACAGACGAAGTTGAGAGCTAATTCACACACGAAGTCCTCCCAAGAGCTTGAAAGTGGATACGATACCGCTGCACAGTTCTCGTTCGGCCAATTCGTTTCTGGTTTTCCAACATCCCAGTTCCTGTACGATGTGTTACTCCCATCCGACCATGACATCCAAGGCTCTCTAAAAAGTCCAATCCAGGAAAACCCTAAAAACGGTACCATGTTTTGGATCTCACTGTTGTCGGTTGGGTTCCTCACACTCGCCAGGTCTACGTAGTTCTTCCTGCAGTAGCTCTGAGCCGCGGTCCAGGTCATTGTTGTTGGGACAAAAACAAACTTAGAGGTTCCTGCAAGAATTTGGATTGGTCATTTGAAGACTGAGAATGACACTTGTGTTTTCTTTCTCAAAGTTGCATTAACAACTCAACTCAATTTAACTCAAAGAAGATTCATTATGACCAATGACTTGTACACAAACAAGTCCTGGAAAAAATATTATTTGTCCCCCTCCCCCCACAATATATCACTGTAAACATAATTATTTAATTTCCATCCATCCATCCATTAGCTATACCGCTTATCCTTACTGACAGTTCAGCTCATGCGCCATGTCTTGCATAGTCCGACTCACTGATAGTTCAAGCTATACCCCAACTCTCGTTCAGCTGACTCACTGATTGTTCAGCTCATGCGTCAAGTCTCGTGTAGTCTGATAGTTCGACTCAGTTCGACTCACTGATAGTTCGACTCAGTTTGACTCACTGATTGTTCAACTCACTGATAGTTCGACTCAGTTCGACTCACTGATAGTTCGACTCAGTTCGACTCACTGATAGTTCGACTCATACCAAAACTCTTCTTGAGTTCAACTCAATGAGTCCAACTCACTGATAGTTCGGCTTTTACCCAAACTCTCGTCTTGTGACTGTGTAGTGACCGTGAAGAAACAGTAATTGTTTGGTCAAACTTGAGTCAAAGGCTACGCTCTTTATTTCAGATTAGTATAACTGATTAAACTAAATTTTGTCTTACGTTATAGTTTCCCTGCATTGCTTGACATCCTCTTTTTATGTAATATTTAAAAACAGATTATAATTGACTCTTGACTGAAGCGTTTAAAGAGAAAATGCTCAAATAGTTCGATTCATTTAAATTAACTGATTTGAATGAATCGAATCATTCAAAAGAGTTGAACTGCACATCACAAGTGATCTACAAGGATGGATAAGCCATGCTACCTTCGCGCAGGATATACATGATTAGGAGACTTTTCTTTAAGGAAGTTGAAACATAAAATGCCTTGAAACAACAGATTTTACAGTACAGTTATAAATAAGAGCAACCAGGATGCTAAACTCGGACAACTAAAAATCAATGCGTGCAAAGCGTTGAAGTTGAAATCGGTAGATACATTTTTTTAGGTTGTACGCATAATTTAGTTGGACTGTTGTGGGGTTGAGACCACCGACATAATCAAAACAAAAGATTCTAGAGACTCTTAAAGATTCTTCCATTAGTGAGCCGAGTGAATGTTAAAGTAAAAAAAACAAAAGACTCTCCTGATTGGATGGGGATAGACAGGAGTCCATAGATTCTTTATAAGCTGAATACAGGGCCCAGGGTGCTCATATATAGCGCATCTTCTCTCTGAGCGTTTGGTTTAATGATATCCTCCAGGAGGTATGTAATAAACGTAAAAAAAAACAATGAATTAAAGATATTGCTAGAAATTTAAACTTACATACTGCACCTTTATGGTTAACTAAAGGGGCCCTATTATGCAAAGTTTCCAGTTCACACCTTTATTTAGGAGTTCTACTAGAATAGGTTTACGTGTTTTAATGTTCAATAAACTATTTATTTTTTTCCAAACTGCCTGGATCTGCAGCACCTCTTTTAACCCTCTGTCTAAAACGCTCCGTTTTAGCTTCTGTCTCTTTAAGGCCCCACCCCCACCCCCTCCCGACAAGCCGAGACTGCTCTCATTGGTCAGCTGGCCAAACAAAGGGAATTTGCCTTTGGGCCTACTAAAACAGCGGAAACCACCCGGCCTCATGCTCTGACTGCCTCTGGGTGAGGGCGTGCCAAACATTATTCAAATGTGTGACTTAGTGACGTAGATAAGTGACGGAAGAAAACGCTGGACTACAAAGGAGGCGTTTCAGGCAGTTCAGGAGCAGCGTTTTCTGTGAGAGAGAGTAGCTCCCTTTGGCGTGGACTATGGGCTTTGTAACTTTTCAGCCCTTTTACATGCACAAAAATCTATACAACATACCAAAGGAAAGGGAAAAAGCAGAATAGGGCCCCTTTAAACCCATAGAGATAGAACACTAGAGTCCACGTGATGCAATAGTGCTATAAGTGATAACGCAATTTTGCATCTAGTGTTCTATCTCTATGGTTGAACCTGTCTGCTGCCGTTAGCGTTCGTGTAAAAAAGAGGACAATGTAAGAATTACGTAAGAAAACAATAATTAAAATCTGTCTTGTGTTCTGTTTTACCAGTATAGCAGACAAAGCTGAGCACGTCGTTGCATGATTGAAGACTCCATAGACCCAGCGCGTTACCCAACTTCACACAATACTGACCGTTTTTAACGGGTTGCCCTAGAAGCCAGTTGCTAAACATTAACGGTCCCTGCACTGAACTAGACCACTTCCAGTCACTGACGTCATCATACAGCCCTATCCAAATTGCTGCACTGGAGCTTTGGCCAACGGTCTGAATGAGCTCGTTCATGTCGGCTACGTTTTCTACGGTGGCCAGGTCAGTGTACTTCTGTCTGCAGTAGGTCTGGGCATCAGTCCAGGTCAGTGTCTGCGTTATAAAGTAGTACTGACGAGGAAGGCAAGAGGATAGGGTGCAGAGCCCTGGAATACAGAACAACATACTGTATATAAGACAATAAGAAGATGTAAGATATATTAATGAGAAGAATTTGAAAATATAAGATGTATATATTCTGTATTTATATTAAACGCCTGCATGCAAATAGCTAACCTACAAAAAATGCAATACAGTACATTACATATTTAACGTGGGCAAAAACTGCCATCCTGCTTTGATACACTGCGATTATTAACATTACAATTTATCCATTAATTCTCTGTCACACACACACATACACACACGCATGATCGCACACGCACACACACACACACACACACACACACACACACACACACCTACTTACCTGAGACCAGTGCTGTCACATTTCAATACACCGGCTACTATTGTTATAGATATTTATTAATTCTCTTTCACTCCCACACACACTTACTTACCCGAGAAAAGAAGAATGGTGACTATCTTTTCCTCCATGACCTGTTGTAAAATATATTCACATTTCATTAACACATTTCATGACATAATAAAAATACATTCTTATATCAAATGAATACTTAATACATTTCTATATTTAAAAACTTAATTGCCATAGACATTGTAAAAATAGAAATACTTTTTTTTTGCCTGATTCAAGAAAATGTTTGCTTGCCACTAAGCAATGAAAAACAAGGAATGACAATTGAATAAGTATATATTACTACTATACGTGTATGTATGTATGTATGTATGTATGGCACATACATACATACATACATACATACATACATACATACATACATACATACATACATACACATGCATACAGTATATATCCAGTACTGTGCATAAGTTTTAGGCAGAGGATGCTGTTGAAGGCGAAGGGGGGGGGGGGGGGGGGGTCACACCAAATGTTGATTTGATACAGATTTGCTTTTCTCTCACTTTGTATTCAATGAATTGATAAAAAAATAATAAAAAATTTACATTAATATTTTTATATATACATTTTTTTCCTAACTTTAAAGATTCACACCTGCCTAAAACTTTTGCACAGTACTGTACATATACATACATACATACATACATACATACCTTTATAAAGTATATACTGTGTATAAATATACTGTACATATATTTATATATGCATAGAGCATAAAAAATTCAAATCAATCAAACCTAAAGGTAGTAAGAATATATACTTATTCAATTGTCATTCCTTGTTTTTCATTGCTTGGTTTTCTGCTGGCGTAGGCGCACGCACACACACACGCACACACACACACACTCCGTACTGTATGTATCAGATTGTATATTTATTGTATAATATATATGTTACTTGGTCAAGACACTGTCTTACCCAAGCTGAATAAAAAACTACCCTACGCTACTTGATGGGGAATGGAAGAAACCATTCTTACCTGTGAGAGATGAAAAGCGGTTCTGAATTTTAAGTGTCTTCATCTCCTTCTTGTTCTTCTCTTTTAAAGGCTGTCTGCTTTCCTGAAACATTCAAATATAGGACACACTACAAACCTTCCAGCTCATTCGATTCCCATGGCATCCTCCCACTTTTCACTGCACAAATTAAAAACTCCCGATTGAGCCAGGTAACCCATACTCAAACAAATCCAACTTGTGTTAGTTAGGGTTGACCTAAATACCAGTTACTAAATTAAAAGTGACCCCCTGGCCAATCCTTGAATTGATTGATTTGTTTTTATTGATTAGGAGTGATTTGTGTGTACGATTTCGTTGTGTGTACCTAATTAGGTTACAATTTGTAAAGCGCTTTGAGTCCTGAGAAAAGCACTAAAACTAAATCCAAATAATTATCATTACTATTATTATTATTATTATTATTATTTGGACATGAGATACAAATGACTCGACTCCCTTCTGCCCTTGGTTTCAGTATTGCTTCATTTGAATGGACAGGAAAGCTTATCTCTTTGTTGATAGTCAAATCAAATTATTCCTAATGCATTAATCCCCGGTCTTCCAGACATCCAAAGTAGTCCATGGGCTAACGTGTGATAAACTAAAGGTACTTGAGTTCTATTAGAACTATTTCAAGCAAATCACTGTGTTTTTGTTTTCAATTATTAAATAAATATATGTGGGAATTTACTACAAGCCAACATATAATCAAATATATATGTGTACAACTAATACTCCTTTAACTTTGAAAAAACTAAAGGTACTCAAGTAAAAGTTAACAAATCTTTTAAACAATAATAATAAAAATAACAACAAACCTTTAGTGTACCCCTCTTCTTACCAAACTGGCAAAAGGTTGTCACAACTGTATAACTATTCACACGCATATGCAAAATTCTTGCATTATAATATATACTTACATTATAATATATACTTACATATACATAATATATGTCAGGGCCGCCAGGGATTATCCTAGTTCCAGCACCGGCCAGTGGACAGCTCCCTGAATGTTTCCACGTGCCTTTCAGTGTTTTTAGTCTCAATTGGTGGCCCTTAGTGATTATTGTTTGCACCTGTTTTGTCTGCTATTTAAGTTCCTCCCTACCTTAGTCCTGTGTTGGTTCATTGTTTCTTTCGCCGTGACATGTACGACTTTGTTCTGGTCCATTAAATGACTACGTCTCCCTTTGGAGCGATTTCCTTTACGTGAGTTGTCTCAGTGTTTCTTTGGTAGCCTTTAGTTCAGTTAGCTTCACGTACAGTCTGCATTTGAGCCTTTTGGAGAGCTGTGACAATATATATGTATCTTACTTATAATAGATACTTACATTTTAATGTACTTGTGGTGTTCTAATTATTATTATGTATTGTAATTTCATTCATACAATGAACACAATTTACATTCCATTTCCATACCTTATACTATAATTCTGTGGAATAACATTACATAAAACTATAGAATCCTATTATAATCTTCCTTAAGTACCTTTTATTTTCCCCCCTGATGTGTTGAATCTGTAATAATTAATAATAATAATTCATTTTATTTAGTTTTTAGCACTTTTCTAGATACTCAAAGGGCTTTACACAATTTGGTCGCCAATTAATACCACAGAACGAACAACGAACGGACCGACAGCTATCAAACACAACACTCATGCCGCATCCTCCTACCAGTGCCCTGACCAGCCAATTTGCACCAGACTTGCTCACCCAGCATGTTATGTTTTGCTTACACAAATAGGACACACAGACCGACTGCAGGTGAATTGGCAGTGGCTGGTTAGGGCACTGGTAGGAGGGCGCAGCATGTTTTTTTTCATGCTGGAAGGAAACCCACACAAACACAGGGAGAAAGACATAGAAAGGCTCTTGGCTGAGGTGGGGTTTGAATCCTGTGTATCCATAGCAATATACAGTATTTCAAGTAAAATGTGGATGCACCTTTAGTAGAACATACAGTTAGGCCCAAAAATATTTGGACAGTGACACAATCTTCATGATTTGGGCTCTGCATGCCACCACATTGGATTTGAAATTAAACAACTACAACGGAATTGAAGTGCAGACTTTAAGGTTTAATTCAAGGGGTTGAACAAAAATATGATTAAACATGTAGGAATTGTAGCTATTTTTATACAAACACTCCTCATTTCAGGGGCTCAAAAGTAATTGGACAAATAAACATAACCCCAAGTAAAATGTTACTTTTCAATATTTTGTTGAGAATCCTTTGCAGGCAATGACTGCCTGAAGTCTGGAACCCATGGACATCACCAAACGCTGGGTTTCCTCCTTTGTGATGCTTTGCCAGGCCTTTACTGCAGCAGTCTTCAGTTGTTGCTTGTTTGTGGGTCTTTCTGCCTTAAGTTTTGTCTTGAGCAAGTGAAATGCATGCTCGATTGGGTTGAGATCTGGTGATTGACTCGGCCATTGCAGAATATTCCACTTCTTTGCTTTAAAAAACTCCTGGGTTGCTTTTGCAGTATGTTTTGGGTCATTGTCCATCTGTACTGTGAAGCGCCGTCCAATCAACTTTGCTGCATTTGGCTGAATCTGAGCAGAAAGTATATCCCTATACACTTCAGAATTCATCCGGCTGCTTCTGTCTTTTGTCACATCATCAATAAACACAAGTGACCCAGTGCCATTGGAAGCCATGCATGCCCATGCCATCACACTGCCTCCACCATGTTTTACAGAAGATGTGTTGTGCTTTGGATCATGAGCTGTTCCAATTCTCCTCCAAACTTTCTTCTTCCCATCATTCTGGTACAGGTTGATCTTAGTCTCATCTGTCCAAAGAATGCTGTTCCAGAACTGGGTTGGCTTCTTCAGGTGTTTTTTGGCAAAGTCAATTCTGGCCTTTCTATTTTTGAGGCTGATTAATGGTTTGCACCTTGTGGTGAATCCTTTGTATTTACTCTCATGAAGTCTTCTCTTTATGGTAGACTTAGATACTGATACACCTACTTCCTGGAGAGTGTTCTTCACTTGAGTGTATGTTGTGAAGGGGTTTTTCTTCACCATGGAAAGGATTCTGCGATCATCCACCACTGTTGTCTTCCGTGGACGTCCAGGCCTTTTTGAGTTCCCAAGCTCACCAGTGCACTCTTTTTTTTCTCAGAATGTACCAAACTGTTGATTTGGCCACTCCTAACATTTCTGCTATCTCTCTGATGGATTTCTTCTTTTTTTTCAGCCTCAGGATGGTCTGTTTCACCTCCATTGAGAGCTCCTTTGACCGCATGTTGTGTGTTCACAGCAACAGCTTCCAAATGCAAACGCCACACCTGGAATCAACTCCAGACCTTTTAACTGCTTAATTGATGACAGGTTAATGAGGGAAGAGCCCATGCAGCGTTGTTTTTTTTTTTGCAGCCTTCTGAGTCAATTGTCCAATTACTTTTGGTCCCTTGAAAAAGAGGCGGCTGCGTATTAAAGAGCTGTAATTCCTAAACCCTTGCTCCAATTTGGATGTGAATACTCTCAAATTACAGCTGAGAGTCTCCACTTTAAGCCCATATTGATTATATAATTATATCCTGAATATGTTTTTGTAAACAGCTAAAATAACAAAACTTGTGTCACTGTCCAAATATTTTTGGGCCTAACTGTATGCAGCAACCAAAATTTAGACACAAAAAGCTGTTTGTTTGCGTTCTCTCTCTCTCTCTCTCTCTCTCTCTCATAATGTTTATCTGCTGTTCAACTTCCTGTTCCCTGTAAGTGTTAATATCAATATGATCTGTTAGGATTTAGGTTCTGTAACTGTAAATGGTGCACAGTTCAGATCAGTTTTTATTGTTAGATAATTAACTGAAAGTTATCATATAAACGTTACGACAATGAAACTGCAAATCTATTGTTTATAAAATAATCTGGAGTTTTGTTCTGATCAAAATGTGTGTGTGTGCGTGCGTGCGTGCGTGCGTATGTGTTTTTTAATTCTGAAAGCAACCAAGGTTAGAGATTCGACTGACTTGAGGGGTAAGTGTCCATCTCCACACTAGTGCCTTTGCTGGGACTAATTTTTAGTTCATAGTGTATCTATAAAGTAATTCAACTGCTATGAACACTCAGTCTACATGACTGACAGGAGTGATAACCAGAGGAGCAGAGTTTTTACCATCCTCAATCATGTACATCAGCCACTCAGCAGTAGTAGGGCTGAATAAAGGGTAGAGAGACTCTGTGAAAGTCTGTCCAGTGAAGGAGTAGATAAGAGACCTGTTGTCCACATTATAGAAGGAGACCTGACCCCCCTCATAATCTACAAACACCCCCACCTTCTGGGGAGGAGGACTGAGGGAGAGACGCGCTGAGGGGATTACAAAATCTTCAATCGTCTCACCCCACAGCCACATAATCCAGTAACCATACACCTGACTCAGTCCGATCTTCCCCTTCCTGTTGACGGACTCTCTGGCCACTCCTAAAGTCCAGTGTGTCTTGTCCTTCACCTGAACCGCGTAGTAGAATCTCCCTGAGGAGAATCCTTCTCTACCCAGGACACAGGGCGTATCAAACCAATGCAGGTTGTCATGGAGCTTCTTGTGCGTTGTTCCTTCTGTAACTTGTTTCCCCATCTTCAGACAGGAAGAGACTGGGATTTGAAGTTTCAGTTCACATTGATTGTTCAATGTGATTGTTCTCATACATCAATTTCAGTATATATACAGATGTGCTGTATCAGGGTCCAGAGTCACATCCACTGTGGAGGAGAAACGACATCGGACAAGAGAAATTACATACCTCAATGATTGCTGAGCATGGGAGAGTTCTATGTTCATTTATTAGACACACACACACACACACTATAAACTGAATGTTAATTAAAATCTGATACATACCGTGATACTTCTGCAGCTCACCCAGTTCTGTAGACGCAAAGCAAGCATTTAAGCAAATTGGGTGAAGATGCTGACGGTGTAGTATGCAGTATATTTACAGTATATTTACAGTATACATCGTGGGCATCAACCCTTACCTACTTCCTCATTTTGTCTTCGTAGTTCCTCAATCAGACCAGCACAGAATTTTTTCACAGGTCCAATAAATGACAGATGTTTGTAAAAACTGATCTCCAACCAATCTTTAGAGGGAAGACTCTTACTCGATTAAAAAAAATATCAGACTGAATTTACTTGAACTATTTCTGTAAAAGTATGCCATTGTTTAGTATTGATGTGAGGAAAGACTGACTTTGAGAAGTTGGAAAAGATGGTGACGGTCCTCAGAGGGGGAAAGTCTGTCAATCCCATCGCGTTTCTTTTGTAGATCAGTGATGTCCTGCTCCAGCTCTTTAATGTGTTCCTCGGCCATCGTCTCTGCTGCCTTCTGCTGCTTCTCCATCTGATCCAGTTCAACCAGACCTTTCTTCAATACGTTCCTGAAGTCAAGGATGAACTGCAGACTGACTGACCTTTCACTGTGTGTGTTTTTCTGTATGATATTATGGCAAAATAAAGCCCTTTTGTCAGTATTTATCAACTATTCAAATACGACTAAATTGTTATACTGTAAAGTATAAACTACAACTAATTCACCAAAATAATTTCTGGTATGACATTTAGGCAGTTTAATTTTGCCTTTAGAATTCAGAGCGTTATTCTTTCAAATCGATTTTGATGATGACTTCTCTGACCTTGCTGAGCTCCGCTGAGTTCTTGATGTCTCTGAGATTCCTCAGGACTTCCTGGATCTCCTCCTTCATCTCCTCCTTGACTTTGTTCAGCTGTGGCATAAAGTCGCTCACAGTGGTATTTGTGAATATAATATATATAAGATGATGATAATAATATTATAATATAATATATGGTATTTGTGAACATAAAATATAATAACATATATAATATATATGAGATTCTATAGGATTCACATCTTCCTTAATTACCTTTTCTTTTCCCCATTCTCCCAGGTGTGTTGGGAACGTTTGATCCGGCCGAGTTCGGAGGATCACCACATACCCCAAACACACGAGACCGACCACCAGTACTATGGCCATTACAGGAGTGAAGATTCTGTTTTCAGTCAGAGCTGAAGCTGAAGAAGCACTCCTTTCATTTCGGACTTTACCGCTTCACTAAACGGTATGTTGACTTTCAGCTCTGGTGTTATGCTAAATGTCTCCTGACAGAGGGGACAATAGTTCACATCTTTGCCGTCCCAGTGTCTTGTAATGCAGGAGCTGCAGTAGGTGTGTCCACATGGGATGGTGACTGGGTCCTTGAACACGTCCAGACATACAGAACACTGGAACGGATCCTCAGACTGAAGATTACCGGCTGCAGACATCTCTAGAGACGATCATATTCAACAAATAAACTCAAGCAGACTTAAAAAATATATATTACATTTAGACTGCGAGACCAGGTGTCTCTACATTAGAACTTAGACTGCGAAACTAAGACTAAAAACAAGGTAACACAGTTCAATGAGAACTAACCTCTTAGCAAAATATTAATATTAATGGATTAATACAATAATAAATTATATAATATAATAAATCGCTGAAACATCATGTGAAGTATGAAGCCTCACATTACCTGTAAGATGAAGCCTTTTCTAAAGTCAAAGGTCTCTCTCTGGGTAATAAGGCCCCTAGCAGGTCAAAGGTCTCTCTCTGGGTAACAAGCCCCTACAGGTCAAAGGTCTCTCTCTGGGTAACAAGTTGGACCCATGAATTTCTGATGGTTTCTCATCACAGCTCTGTTATGATGTACACTTCAGTTCCATTTCAACTACTTCCCCTATCATTGTGTCAGAAAATGTACAGGTGACTGAGAATTCATCGCTGAAGAAAACAATGCATCAAGTCATTGCTCTTTTTTCTACAGGGATATACCTGTAGAGAGTAGGGAAAACCACACAACACACAAAACCACACAACAACACAGCACACAAAACAACACAACGTAGCAATTTATGTATTTATTTAATAAAACAAATTTCATGGAACTTATGTGCACTTGTGTAAAGTGTACAAGAATCAGAGGGAGAAAGAAAAGTAGGTTTCACTTAAGTTTGACAAATGGATGTTTAGTTAACCAGTAGCCTATATACAATATATATATATATGTAGATATATAGATAGATAAAATGTATCTATGGAAAGCATACAGTACATTGTGTATATATATATATATATATATACAGTTAGGCCCAAAAATATTTGGACAGTGACACAATGTTTGTTATTTTAGCTGTTTACAAAAACATATTCAGGATACAATTATATAATCAATATGGGCTTAAAGTGCAGACTCTCAGCTGTAATTTGAGAGTATTCACATCCAAATTGGAGCAAGGGTTTAGGAATTACAGCTCTTTAATACGTAGCCACCTCTTTTTCAAGGGACCAAAAGTAATTGGACAATTGACTCAGAAGGCTGCAAAAAAAACAACAACGCTGCATGGGCTCTTCCCTCATTAACCTGTCATCAATTAAGCAGTTAAAAGGTCTGGAGTTGATTCCAGGTGTGGCGTTTGCATTTGGAAGCTGTTGCTGTGAACACACAACATGCGGTCAAAGGAGCTCTCAATGGAGGTGAAACAGACCATCCTGAGGCTGAAAAAAAAAGAAGAAATCCATCAGAGAGATAGCAGAAATGTTAGGAGTGGCCAAATCAACAGTTTGGTACATTCTGAGAAAAAAAGAGTGCACTGGTGAGCTTGGGAACTCAAAAAGGCCTGGACGTCCACGGAAGACAACAGTGGTGGGTGATCGCAGAATCCTTTCCATGGTGAAGAAAAACCCCTTCACAACATCCACTCAAGTGAAGAACACTCTCCAGGAAGTAGGTGTATCAGTTTCTAAGTCTACCATAAAGAGAAGACTTCATGAGAGTAAATACAAAGGATTCACCACAAGGTGCAAACCATTAATCAGCCTCAAAAATAGAAAAGCCAGAATTGACTTTGCCAAAAAACACCTGAAGAAGCCAACCCAGTTCTGGAACAGCATTCTTTGGACAGATGAGACTAAGATCAACCTGTACCAGAATGATGGGAAGAAGAAAGTTTGGAGGAGAATTGGAACAGCTCATGATCCAAAGCACACCACATCTTCTGTAAAACATGGTGGAGGCAGTGTGATGGCATGGGCATGCATGGCTTCCAATGGCACTGGGTCACTTGTGTTTATTGACGATGTGACAAAAGACAGAAGCAGCCGGATGAATTCTGAAGTGTATAGGGATATACTTTCTGCTCAGATTCAGCCAAATGCAGCAAAGTTGATTGGACGGCGCTTCACAGTACAGATGGACAATGACCCAAAACATACTGCAAAAGCAACCCAGGAGTTTTTTAAAGCAAAGAAGTGGAATATTCTGCAATGGCCGAGTCAATCACCAGATCTCAACCCAATCGAGCATGCATTTCACTTGCTCAAGACAAAACTTAAGGCAGAAAGACCCACAAACAAGCAACAACTGAAGACCGCTGCAGTAAAGGCCTGGCAAAGCATCACAAAGGAGGAAACCCAGCGTTTGGTGATGTCCATGGGTTCCAGACTTCAGGCAGTCATTGCCTGCAAAGGATTCTCAACAAAATATTGAAAAGTAACATTTTACTTGGGGTTATGTTTATTTGTCCAATTACTTTTGAGCCCCTGAAATGAGGAGCGTTTGTATAAAAATAGCTACAATTCCTACATGTTTAATCATATATTTTGTTCAACCCCTTGAATTAAACCTTAAAGTCTGCACTTCAATTCCGTTGCAGTTGTTTTATTTCAAATCCAATGTGGTGGCATGCAGAGCCCAAATCATGAAGATTGTGTCACTGTCCAAATATTTTTGGGCCTAACTGTATATATATATATATATACACACAATGGGGGAAATAAGTATTGAACACATCAATATTTTGTCCAGTAAATGTATTTCCAATGAGCCTATTCAAGTGAAATTTGCACCAGACGTTAGTATTAACTCAAACAATCCAGAAAAAAATCTGAAGATTAAAGTCCATATGTAAATAAAGTTGTGTAATAAAGTGGAATGAAACAGGAAAAAAGAATTGAACACTGACTAAAATGAATTCAATACTTAGTGGAGAAGCCTTTGTTTGTAATGACAGCTTCAAGGCGCTTTCTGTATGAAGTAACTAATCTCCCGCAGTATTCAGGTGTGATTTTGGCCCATTCCTCTACACAGATTGTCTTAAATCTTGAAGATTGCGGGGGGCCCTCTTGTGAATCTGGATCTTCAGATGCTTCCACAAATGTTCAATTGGGTTTAAATCAGGTGATTGACTGGGCCATTCCAACAAGCTGATTTTCTTTCTCTGAAACCAATTGCGAGTTTCCTGTGATGTATGCTTTGGATCGTTGTCCAGCTGGAAGGTCCACCCACGTCTCATCCTCAGCATCCTGGTGGATGGCAGCAGGTTCATCTCAAGAATCTCTCTGTACATGGCTCCATTCATTGTTCCTTCAATGATATGAAGTCTGCCAGTACCACGAGAGGAGAAACAGCCCCACACCATGATACTTCCACCTCCAAACTTCACTGTTGGTATAGTGTTATTTGGGTGATGTGCAGTGCCATTTCTCCTCCAAACATGGTGTGTTGTGTGACAGCCAAAAGGTAAAATTTTGGTCTCATCTGACCAGAGTACATGCTCCCAGTAGTTCATTGGCTTGTCCAAATGTTGTTTGGCAAACCTTAAACAACCTTTAACATGTCTTTCTTTCAGTAGTGGAGTCTTGCGGGCTGAGCATGCACAGAGGCCATGGCGGTGGAGTGCATTGCCTACTGTCCTTTCTGTCACAGGTGTACCTGCTGCCTCCAAGTCTTTCTGGAGCTCTTTCCTAGTGGTCCTTGGCTCTTTGGCTACTCTTCTAAGTATCCTTCTGACACCCTGATCATAAATCTTGTGAGGAGCTCCTGTGCGTGGCCGATTGATGGTGGAGTGATGTTGCTTCCACTTACGGATAATGCCTCCAATGGTGCTTACTGGAAGATTCAGAAATTGTGAAATACGCCTGTAGCCAATTATTTTTTCATGTTTTCCAACAATCTGGTTGCGAAGGTCTTGAGACAGCTCTTTGCTATTACCCATCATTAGATGTTTGTTGTGTGGCGCCTTGGTAACAAAAAAACCTTTATAGCCCATCAACATATTTTAACCCAGCTGACATTAATTAGCACAGATTGGAGGCAGAGTTGCCTCCTAATTAGTTATGGTTTTCAGCTGGTTCCTTGCCTTTCCTTGCTGTGGTGTACTGCTTTTTCTTAGTGTGTTCAATACTTTTTTCCTGTTTCATTCCACTTTATTACACATAACTTTATTTACATATGGACTTTAATGTTTAGATTCTTTTTCTGGATTGTTTGAGTCTGCCGCAAATTTCACTTGAATAGGCTCATTGGAAATACATTTACTGGACAAAATATTGATGTGTTCAATACTTATTTCCCTCATTGTATAAATATATATATATATATATATATATATATATATATACAGTTAGGCCCAAAAATATTTGGACAATGACACAAGTTTTGTTATTTTAGCTGTTTACGAAAACATATTCAGGATACAATTATATAATCAATATGGGCTTAAAGTGCAGACTCTCAGCTGTAATTTGAGAGTATTCACATCCAAATTGGAGCAAGGGTTTAGGAATTACAGCTCTTTAATACGTAGCCGCCTCTTTTTCAAGGGACCAAAAGTAATTGGACAATTGACTCAGAAGGCAGCAAAAAAAAATAACAACGCTGCATGGGCTCTTCCCTCATTAACCTGTCATCAATTAAGCAGTTAAAAGGTCTGGAGTTGATTCCAGGTGTGGCGTTTGCATTTGGAAGCTGTTGCTGTGAACACACAACATGCGGTCAAAGGAGCTCTCAATGGAGGTGAAACAGACCATCCTGAGGCTGAAAAAAAGAAGAAATCCATCAGAGAGATAGCAGAAATGTTAGGAGTGGCCAAATCAACAGTTTGGTACATTCTGAGAAAAAAAGAGTGCACTGGTGAGCTTGGGAACTCAAAAAGGCCTGGACGTCCACGGAAGACAACAGTGGTGGATGATCGCAGAATCCTTTCCATGGTGAAGAAAAACCCCTTCACAACAGCCACTCAAGTGAAGAACACTCTCCAGGAAGTAGGTGTATCAGTATCTAAGTCTACCATAAAGAGAAGACTTCATGAGAGTAAATACAAAGGATTCACCACAAGGTGCAAACCATTAATCAGCCTCAAAAATAGAAAGGCCAGAATTGACTTTGCCAAAAAACACCTGAAGAAGCCAACCCAGTTCTGGAACAGCATTCTTTGGACAGATGAGACTAAGATCAACCTGTACCAGAATGATGGGAAGAAGAAAGTTTGGAGGAGAATTGGAACAGCTCATGATCCAAAGCACACCACATCTTCTGTAAAACATGGTGGAGGCAGTGTGATGGCATGGGCATGCATGGCTTCCAATGGCACTGGGTCACTTGTGTTTATTGATGATGTGACAAAAGACAGAAGCAGCCGGATGAATTCTGAAGTGTATAGGGATATACTTTCTGCTCAGATTCAGCCAAATGCAGCAAAGTTGATTGGACGGCGCTTCACAGTACAGATGGACAATGACCCAAAACATACTGCAAAAGCAACCCAGGAGTTTTTTAAAGCAAAGAAGTGGAATATTCTGCAATGGCCGAGTCAATCACCAGATCTCAACCCAATCGAGCATGCATTTCACTTGCTCAAGACAAAACTTAAGGCAGAAAGACCCACAAACAAGCAACAACTGAAGACCGCTGCAGTAAAGGCCTGGCAAAGCATCACAAAGGAGGAAACCCAGCGTTTGGTGACGTCCATGGGTTCCAGACTTCAGGCAGTCATTGCCTGCAAAGGATTCTCAACAAAATATTGAAAAGTAACATTTTACTTGGGGTTATGTTTATTTGTCCAATTACTTTTGAGCCCCTGAAATGAGGAGTGTTTGTATAAAAATAGCTACAATTCCTACATGTTTAATCATATATTTTTGTTCAACCCCTTGAATTAAACCTTAAAGTCTGCACTTCAATTCCGTTGTAGTTGTTTCATTTCAAATCCAATGTGGTGGCATGCAGAGCCCAAATCATGAAGATTGTGTCACTGTCCAAATATTTTTGGGCCTAACTGTATATATACATATATAATGTACTGTATGCTTTCCGTAGATGCATTTTCAAAGTGCAGTTTTTACACCCAAACAATTAACATAGCGTAACTAACATAACATAATTACCATAATGTTTTTGTAACAAACAATATTGTCCTATACCAGCAAAAACAGGCTATATATACGCCTTTAGAAAGTAGGCCCTAAAAATGTAGAGTAACAATAATAATAATAATACATTATATTTATAAAGCACTTTTCTTCGTTTCTTTTATCTTCTTCAATGGCAACTGAAAGCATTTCAAACCATGCACCCACACTAAGTAGACAATATTCGCTATGTCTATGCAATAACAGTAATAATACATTATATTTATTAAGCACTTTTCTTCATTTCTTCTATCTTCTCCTTCAGTGGCAACTGAGAGCATTTCAAACCATCTTAATTCCCTATGCCCACACTAATTAGACAACATTCGCTATGTCTATGTAATGATTACAATAACAAAACACAAAAACACACTTCCTACACTGCTTCAAATAAAATATTAAACATCCAATCTAGAGTAAATGTTATATTTTTTTATCCCTCATTGTTGTGAATAGTCTCCTCTCGGTTTCTCTACATCCCAGTGTTTCCTTCATCCTGGTGGAAGACCTTCCCATCATGCTGCTTCCCCCATGTCAGTCTGATGTCTTCAGTCACATCCTTGTCTTTCAGTCTCTGCACCAACTGAGTAACAAATGATAGTTTGAAAAGATAACTGACAGTTTGAAAAGAGTTCATCATACAATAGGTTGTTATGTTAATGACTGTGGAACAGCTATGGCTGTCTTTTTGAAGCCTATCAGACCTTCCTAAGAGGCTAGCCGCTGGGTTTCACAGATTTGATGTACACTCAATATTAACAAATATTAACAAAACATATGTTTGTAAATTAATGTATTATATGGTACATAACCACCTCAATTATTTTAACAACAGTCAGCCAATTAACAGTTAGCCAGACTTACCTGCTCTAAAATGGCTTCCATCACCGCAGGATCATTCAGGTTCACATTGGAGTCCTTTGGGTCTAGCTTCATTTTAAGCTGCCTCTGATATGGAAGGCCTTGGAAAGCAAAGACAGAAGACAATAATGTACATTATTTTAAAAAAATGTATCAAACACACCATAGTAAGTGTCCTGCACAACAAAACTTGGCACATTGTTAAGCTAAGACAGGACAAGAAAACGGAACACAAAGACACAATTTCCTGTCTAGCTACTAGCTATGTCATTGTCAATGACAACGGCATGGTGAGTATTTTGTCACCAAAGCCATGACACAACTATCTTTGTTGTGATCTAGTCAATCTAGAATAAAAAGCTAAAAAAAAAATCAACGCAACGCACTTCTGTAGCAGATGAAGTTGAAACTTAACTTGCAGTTCCAGTCGTTCCATTGACCTCCACTTGAGAGTGACGTTGCAGTGCAGCCGTCGTTCCCGCCTGCATTATCTGGCTCATTAGGTTTCCAGTATCTGAACGAGGATTGACTCCCATCCGACCAGGATGTCCAAGGCTCTCTGTAAAGGCCGATCCAGATTCTGCTTTCCTCAGACACCATCATGCGGTTGATCTTCTGGTTCTCGGTCTGGTTCCTCACGATGACCAGGTCTACGTAGTTCTTCCTGCAGTAGCTCTGAGCCGCAGACCAGCTCATTTTTGTTGGTATGTATACAAATGCTGAAGTTCCTGCCAGTATCAAATAGTACTTTAAACATACAGAAAGTAAGGAATTTGTAGTATTTTTTTTCTATATCAATCTACGGTTGCAAAACTCGGTGATCTACATTAAAGTTTACAATTGACATGTTAGAAATTGGTACCAATTAAGCGCTTGTGCTGTGATTTGATTGAGAAACGTATTGTTCTTCTTACTATCATAATGATTAGTATTGTATGTATTATATTTATTATTATTATTATTATTATTATTATTATTATAATAGTAATAATAATAATTATTATTATTATTATTATTATTATTATTATTATTATTATTATTATTAATATTGTAATAATAGTAATAATTATTATTATAACAATTATTATTGTTATTATTATTATAAATATTAGAATAATAATAATAATAATAATAATAATAATAATTATTATTATTATTATTATTATTAATAATAATAATACAAATGTTTACCTGTGGCGCAAACGAAGGGCAGTTTATTGTCACACAGCCATTGAGCCCATTGGTTAGTCACAAACATCAGTGCACAACACTGTTTGCTCTTAAATGGCTGCTGTGGGTACCAACGCCTGAACCCTGAATCTCCCTCTGACATAGACCACTTCCAGGTTTGGAAGTCATCATACAGCCCTATCCAGGCGTCAGCAGAGACGTTGGCACCAACAGTTCGAATCAGCTTGTTCATTTCCTCCATTCCGTCTATGGTGGCCAGGTCAGTATACTTCTCTCTGCAGTAGCTCTGGGCATCCGTCCAGCTCTTTTTCTCATTGATGTAGTAGTATTGACGTAGAAGACAAGAGGAGAAATGAAGCAACCCTACAATCAGTAACAAACATTAGGATTAAATTATAATTTAAATAAATAAATCATTTTGGTAATTCATACTCGGGATGTTATTTGTTGATAAATTGTCGTCCCTTATTCGATCACACATATAGTATTATGTCCATTTGTCGGTTTCAACTTTTTGGGGCTATGCTGTTTTAGGTTTTCTTTTTGTCAACTGCAATAGGGATAACATTTTTTAAACTAGCCATGCAGGCTACAGCTGCCCATTTTACTGTAATACAGTCAATTAATCAATATACTAACTAACACACACACTAACTACTGACACAAGCGCACACACACACACACACACACACACACACACACACACACACACAGTTACTAACCTGAGACCAAAAGAATGTTAACTATTAGCCCCTCCATAATCTGCAGTAGAAAAATATTTGACATTTTAAAGATTTTAATTGAAAACATAACACACACACACATACATGCACACACACACACACACACACACACACACACACATACATGCACACACACACACACACACACACACATTCTACAACTCCTGTAAGCTTTAAAAAGTTTTGTATCTATATTTAACTTAAATTAAACTTCACCTTTGTTGTAAAAGTCTAGAAACGTTCTAAAGCCACATTTTGTTAAGTGCACTAAACATTTTCAGGTAAGTATCATACATACTTAATTATACTGAAATAAATATAATAAATGTATTTCTTTCCTTCCTTATGTCTAGGTGTAGTATCAACAGACTAAATTGCCACCATATACAAATAAAATCTGTACTATCAAAGTTTATAAATAAATAATAACAAAACGTTAGAGGTGAAAGAAAGAAAGAAAGAAAGAAGAAAGAAATAAAAAAAGAAAGAAAGAAAGAAAGAAAAAGAAAGAAAGAAAGAAAGAAAAAGAAAGAAATTAAGCAGTAACTGCTTTGTACCTGTTAATGGAGAAGTGCTTGGTGTCTTCTTCTTCTGAAGGTTTTCGCTCTAGTTTTCTTCTCTCTTAAACGCTCTTTTCTCTGCCATACAACGTTCTCTCTGCGAAGTTATGTGACGCCATCTGACCCCTACGCTTCAATATTCAGGTGACCAGAGCTTTAACATTCACACAACCAATAGCTATAGATCATCTCTCGGCTAGTTTTTTTTAACAGCAACGATTTTACCTAACTCGTACACAGTAACGCAACCTGTCACTGGAGGCTTGCAATGTCCCAAAGATAACTTTCATTATACAACACATTACATTTTAAATAAAATCATTCAACGATTATTAAAGTGTTTAAATTTAGCCTGACCCGTGCCGTAAAAACACTAATGTTAACGTGCCATACTGCAGAACGCTTTTGGTTGGTTTTTAAAACTTCCTCATAGTTTAAGGTTAAGATAAAGGCATATGAAAATGTAGTCTCATGGCTAATGCAAACAGTATGCTAAGTGAACACATGGTTGCATTGTTTTGAAAGAGTGCAAATGACCAGACAACGTAACATCTTCAGCCCCATAAATTCAAGAAACAGGATTCTGAACATGTAAGTTACTCCGGAACTGAAAGTTGCACATCTTAGATAAAAGTTCAATTACAAAATTACTTTTTTAAGCGTGAGGGTTTGTTGGAATAAAAAGAAACATGTTTGCAGTACGGTGCTGCAATGTACATGCCTTTTCCACTTAAAAATGTTGCATACACCAACATGAAAACAGAAATACAAACACAATTAAATATTATTAATAATTCAATTTAAATTAAATAATTAATAAAAAGAAACATGTTTGCGGTACGGTGCTGCAATGTACATGCCTTTTCCACTTAAAAATGTTGCATACACCCACATGAAAACAGAAATACAAACACAATTGTTATGCACACATAACTTGAAATAGAAATTCCCATCATACAAGCATGCAGTACATTCATGATCAGTTCATAAAAGTCATTTAAATTGTAAGGTTGTTCAAGGTAAGGGTGGAAAAACACATGGAAATTCAGTGTCATGGGCTAAGGCAAAGAGTATGTCAGGGCATGTGTAGTCACGTGCATGTTTGAGTGAGTGCAAATGATTCACAAAAGACAAGACTTCAGCTCCATCAAGTCACATGCATTATGTGTGCTACATAGATGAGAAAACCACAACAATGGGTTTTAATTGTTGGAAGTGGGCCCTTCTGGTTAGAGGGGAAATGCATTTTTCTGAACTGAAATATATTTTAGGTGGAAGTCAAATTGGAAGGTTTTCATAATTGACATTATGCCTCGTGTTCCAGACATTCAAACTAGGCCCTAAACACACAGACACACACGCAAACACACACACACACACACACACACACACACACACACACACACACACACAAAGGCCTTGAACACTTTGCCTACGTGCTTATTGTTTGAGTCCTCTCGCTCTCTAAAATAACACACCGGATCACCATGACAACATAAGGCTACACGGAAAATATTTGCCCTCGGAGAGGAAGTCATTCCATCTATGGAGCACCTAAAGGGCCATGGAGGAAAAAAAACTTTGTGTATTTTTAGAACACCGTGAGTTATTATGAAAGCTTCAATAATTAAAAAATGTTTTGCCTATAGCAATAAATGAAACCTGATTGCTAAAGAACTGTGTAGCCAATCCAACAATCCGGTTGTGTTTACAAAATGGAAAGCGAATCATGAATGTTATTATCTTATTCGGCTAGTAGGGAGAAATCATGCTTTAATAATCATAAAAGATGTGCATTTAATACTTATAATAAGAATAAAAAAAGGAATTGCATATTAACATTAAAACACATTGCAGGTTTTAGAAACAGAGTAGATCTCTACGTAAGTCATGTTATTTGCAATCTCTACTCTTTTTTTTTACTGTAACAAGTGGTAACCATACCCAACTACCTCAAAATAAAAGAGGAAAAGTTTAGACATGATCCTTTTCATTTTCATTGGTCACTTTTAGTTTTGACTCTTTCACTCTCCACTTCCCAGTATTTCCTATAACAACACGTTTTTAAAACCATGCGCGTTGTCGTTTCTATTCCAGTGTTTCATATGAAAACACAGGTTTTTCAAAACGTACACGTTGTCGAATCTATTCTGGCTCACTTTTCAGTAAAGAGGCAGAAACATCTAAGTTGGTGTCTAAGTAATTCATTTCTATGCAGGAGGTCTCAAATCACAAACAATGTTCATTCAAAACTACGCATGCTTCGTCTACGCAGGACGATCGAAGTGAGACCCAGAACACAGTTCCATTATGCATTTTATACTTTTGTCCGAGGCATCATAAGACTAGGTGAGGCAAGGTGGCATACTAGGAATCCTGAAGTGGCCTTTCTCCCAAGATAACACAGAATCCAGATGGTTAGGCAGGGGTCTATGTGCAGATGCCTAGGCAGAGGTCTTTTGCCAAGGCATACGGCCCTCCACAGGGCTCTAATTTATAATGGATGAGCTCTTATAATGGATGGACTCTTATAATGTATAGACTTATAATGGATGGACTCTTATAATGTTTAGACTCTTATAATGTATAGACTCTTATAATGGATGGACTCTTATATTGTATAGACTCTTATAATGTATAGACTCATAATGACTCTAATAATGTATAAACTCTTATAATGGATAGATTCATAATGTATAGACTCTTATAATGGATAGATTCATAATGTATAGACTCTTATAATGGATAGATTCATAATGTATAGACTCTTATAATGGATAGATTCATAATGTATAGACTCTTATAATGGATGGATTCATAATGTATAGACTCTTATAATGGATAGATTCATAATGTATAGACTCTTATAATGGATGGATTCATAATGTCTAGACTCTTATAATGGATGGATTCATAATGTATAGACTCTTATAATGGATAGACTCATAATGTATATACTCTAATAATGTATAAGCTCTTATAATGGATAGATTCATAATGTATAAACTCTTATAATGGATAGATTCATAATGTATAGACTCTTATAATGGATAGATTCATAATGTATAGACTCTTATAATGGATGGATTCATAATGTATAGACTCTTATAATGGATAGATTCATAATGTATAGACTCTTATAATGGATAGATTCATAATGTATAGACTCTTATAATGGATAGATTCATAATGTATAGACTCTTATAATGGATAGATTCATAATGTATAGACTCTAATAATGTATAAACTCTTATAATGGATAGATTCATAATGTATAGACTCTTATAATGTATAGACTCTTATAATGTATAGACTCTTATAATGAATGGATTCATAATGTATAGACTCTTATAATGGATAGATTCATAATGTATAGACTCTTATAATGGATGGATTCATAATGTATAGACTCTTATAATGGATAGACTCATAATGTATATACTCTAATAATGTATAAGCTCTTATAATGGATAGATTCATAATGTATAAACTCTTATAATGGATAGATTCATAATGTATAGACTCTTATAATGGATAGATTCATAATGTATAGACTCTTATAATGGATGGATTCATAATGTATAGACTCTTATAATGGATAGATTCATAATGTATAGACTCTTATAATGGATAGATTCATAATGTATAGACTCTTATAATGGATAGATTCATAATGTATAGACTCTTATAATGGATAGATTCATAATGTATAGACTCTAATAATGTATAAACTCTTATAATGGATAGATTCATAATGTATAGACTCTTATAATGTATAGACTCTTATAATGTATAGACTCTTATAATGAATGGATTCATAATGTATAGACTCTTATAATGGATAGATTCATAATGTATAGACTCTTATAATGGATGGATTCATAATGTATAGACTCTTATAATGGATAGATTCATAATGTATAGACTCTTATAATGGATGGATTCATAATGTATAGACTCTTATAATGGATAGATTCATAATGTATAGACTCTTATAATGGATAGATTCATAATGTATAGACTCTTATAATGGATAGATTCATAATGTATAGACTCTTATAATGGATAGATTCATAATGTATAGACTCTTATAATGGATAGATTCATAATGTATAGACTCTTATAATGGATGGATTCATATTGTAAAGACTCTTATAATGGATAGATTCATAATGTATAGACTCTTATAATGGATAGATTCATAATGTATAGACTCTTATAATGGATAGATTCATAATGTATAGACTCTTATAATGGATAGATTCATAATGTATAGACTCTTATAATGGATGGATTCATAATGTATAGACTCTTATAATGGATAGATTCTTAATGTATAGACTCTTATAATGGATAGATTCATAATGTATAGACTCTTATAATGGATGGATTCATAATGTATAGACTCTTATAATGGATGGATTCTTAATGTATAGACTCTTATAATGGATGGAGTCATAATGTATAGACTCTTATAATGGATAGATTCATAATGTATAGACTCTTATAATGGATAGATTCATAATGTATAGACTCTTATAATGGATAGATTCATAATGTATAGACTCTTTTAATGGATAGATTCATAATGTATAGACTCTTATAATGGATAGATTCATAATGTATAGACTCTTATAATGGATGGATTCATATTGTAAAGACTCTTATAATGGATAGATTCATAATGTATAGACTCTTATAATGGATAGATTCATAATGTATAGACTCTTATAATGGATAGATTCATAATGTATAGACTCTTATAATGGATAGATTCATAATGTATAGACTCTTATAATGGATAGATTCATAATGTATAGACTCTTATAATGGATAGATTCATAATGTATAGACTCTTATAATGGATAGATTCATAATGTATAGACTCTTATAATGGATAGATTCATAATGTATAGACTCTTATAATGGATAGATTCATAATGTATAGACTCTTATAATGGATGGATTCTTATCCATGTCTAACCATCCAACTCACCACCTGGTCCCATTATGCACTCAGACCATCACAGGGTTGTAGAGTGGCTCAGGAGGTAAAGTGGGTCATCCACTGATCCAAGTGTGTGTGTGTGTGTGTGTGTGTGTGTGTGTGTGTGTGTGTGTGTGTGTGTGTGTGTGTGTGTGTGTGTGTGTTCCTCTGTTGGTTAGAAGGGGGTAGTGGACAGCACAATGCGTTTAAAGAATCCATTCACATACTGATGTCAAGTTCAAGCCTTAGAAAAAATATTTCCACACAGAGAAATCACTACAGTCAGTCCAGTCTAACATAGTGAGTTCCGATCAGCTGACAAGGTTGAAATGAGCATATCGGTCTAAACGATATAAATCATTCCCCTCGTCAAGGGATGACATCTGTTACCTTCCATTGGTGACAAGGACACGTGCACACATGAGGACACATGCACACATGAGGACACGTGCACACATAAGGACACGTGCACACATAAGGACACGTGCACACATAAGGACACGAGCACCTACTCTTATCATGTTATGGCTATAGGTACAGAAAACCTCAGTGGCTGCTTCACTCTCACCCATCCCTCACATCTGAACAGCAGCTCAAGCCTCAACATCCCGTCTGGATGCCCAATTTTGGAAGCGACGTCACGTCTTCTGTTAAGGACATAACTAAAGTCTTATGCCGTGTAGAAGGCTTTGATGAATCCTTGATTGACTGAATATTTGTTGATTGATTGATTGATTGATTGATTCATTCATTTTTTCATTGTTTGGGTTAATTGACTGACTCATTCAATTGTTCATTCGTTCATTGATTGCTTGAGTTTTCATGTGCAATGTGAATGACAAAACCAGTGTCTTTCTGTGTTGACCTCGAGCAAAAGCGTATAGTGGCATTTGAATTGACAGGAAAAAGTGCATCTTTAGGGCAGTATACAGTCAAATTAGTGGGTTTGCTTTTTGAGAACTCACACGTTTTTTAATTTGTGTTCCAGGCATTCAATGTTGTACCTATGTGGTGTCATTGTGCAGAAATAAATTCTCACATCTTGTTTGTTACAGAAACAACCCGGGAGTTTATTTCATTGTAATGATGAGTTCATTTAAATTGTGTCATGGCAGAGTTATGATATAATTATAAGACAAAGAATATTAATCATCACCGTTTTCACTGAGTTCATATAGAAAAAATAAATGTATGGAAATTTTGCACTTAAACAGTTGAATGTCAAGAGTTGATCATCTATTATTTTGTATCAATGACAATCACAGTTTAAAACAACCTTTTTATGATGAAGAAAGTGCATTGCAAATGCTCTAAAATTAGCTTGCATAAGCTTTCATTTATGGAGACGCTGAGGTTTTTAACCACAAGTATGATCCTGAAAATTCCTTGAAAGAAACAACCAAAGCAGATTGGCCAGTGTGGAAAACAAAGGTTTCTATCTTAACAATAATAATAATAAGACATTACAATTTTATAATATATATAGCGCTTTTCTTAATTTAATCTATCTTCTCCTTCAATGGCAACTGTCTGGAAGCATTTCAAACTATCTTAATTCCCTACACCCATACTAACTTGACAATAATTTGACAATAATTTGACAATATTCACTAGTCTATATAATAACCACAAAAACAATATCCTATGACACACTTCCTAAACTGCTTTAAAGAAACTATTAAACATCCAGACTAATGTTACAGATTTGAATAATTTTTTTTTTGCTCCCTCTATTGCTGTGAATTGCGCAACCTCGGTTTCTTTACTTCCCAGTGTTTCCTTCATCCTGGAGGAAGACCTTCCCATGAGGCTGCCTCCTCCATGTCAGTCTGAAGTTTTTAGACACCCCCTTGTCCTTCAGTCTCTGATTCAACTGAGGAACAGACAATAGTCCGTTTGAAAAGATAGCAGTTTAAAAAGAGTTCTCGTACAAGTTGTTTATGAGTGTGATGAATTTAGCCAAGGCTAAATTTCTGAAGTAAATAGACCCAAATACAGGTATATATACAGTATGTATATGTATATGTACAGGTACATATGTGTGTGTGTATATATATATGTATATATGGGTCTCTACTCAGAGCCATCCAATCTCTGTACTCCCAAAGCGAGAGCTGTGTCCGGGTCTGCGGCAGTAAGTCGGACTCGTTTCCGGTGAGGGTTGGCCTCCTCCAAGGCTGCGCTTTGTCACCTATCCTGTTTGTGGTATTCATGGACAGGATCTCACGGCGTAGCCGCGGGGGAGGGGGCTGCGGGTTGGTGGGCAGAGGATTGCATCACTGCTTTTTGCAGATGATGTGGTCCTGATGGCATCATCAGTCTGCGACCTGCAGCACTCATTGGATCGGTTCGCAGCCGAGTGTGAAGCGGCTGGGATGAGGATCAGCACCTCCAAATCTGAGGCCATGGTTCTCAGCAGGAAACCGATGGATTGTCTACTCCAGGTAGGGAATGAGTCTTTACCCCAAGTGAAGGAGTTCAAGTATCTTGGGGTCTTGTTCTCGAGTGAGGGTAAAATGGAACGAGAGATGGGCCGGAGAATTGGAGCAGCGGGTGCGGTGTTGCAGTCGCTCTATCGCACCGTTGTGACGAAGAGAGAGCTGAGCCAGAAGGCAAAGCTCTCAATCTACCGGTCTATCTTCGTTCCTACTCTCACCTATGGTCATGAAGGGTGGGTCATGACCGAAAGAACGAGATCGCGGATACAAGCGGCGGAAATGAGTTTCCTCCGGAGGGTGGCTGGCATCTCCCTTAGGGATAGGGTGAGAAGTTCAGCCATTCGTGAGGGACTCGGAGTAGAGCCGCTGCTTCTTTGCGTAGAAAGGAGCCAGTTGAGGTGGTTCGGGCATCTAGTAAGGATGCCACCTGGCCGCCTCCCTAGGGAGGTGTTCCAGGCACGTCCAGCTGGGCGGAGGCCGCGGGGCAGACCTAGGACCAGGTGGAGAGATTATATCTCCACACTGGCCTGGGAACGCCTTGGAATCCCCCAGTCAGAGCTGGTTAATGTGGCCCGGGAAAGGGAAGTTTGGGATGCCCTGCTTGAACTGCTACCTCCGCGACCCGACCCCGGACAAAGCGGATGACGATGATGATGATGATGATGTATATATATATATTTATATATATATATCTATATATACATGTATATATATATGTATATATATACACTCACTGGCCACTTTATTAGGTATACCTGTTCAACTGCTCGTTAACGTAAATATCTAATCAGCCAATCGCATGTCAGTAACTCAATGCATTTAGGCATGTAGACATGGTCAAGACAACCATGTGAAGTTCAAACATAGCATCAGAATGGGGAAGAAAGGTTATTTCTGTGACTTTGAACGTGGCATGGTTGTTGGTGCCAGACGGGCTGGTCAGAGTATTTCAGAAACTTCTGATCTACTGGGATTTTCACGCACAACCATCTCTAGGGTTTACAGAGAACGGTCCGAAAAAGAGATCCAGTGAGCGGCAGTTCTGTGGGTGAAAATGCCTTGTTGATGCCAGAGGTCAGAGGAGAATGGCCAGACTGGTTCAAGATGATAGAAAGGCAACAGAAACTCAAATAACTACTCGTTACAACCAAGGTATGCAGAACACCATCTGAACGCAAAACACGTCAAACCTTGAAGCAGATAGACTACAGCAGCAGAAGACCACACCGGGAAGCTCATTTTTGTTGGTATGTATACAAATGCTGAAGTTCCATCCATCCATTGGCTACACCAATTATCCTTTGCAGGGTTGCGGGGGGGTTGGAGCTTATCCCAGCCGACACAGGGCGAGAGGCGGGGTACACCCTGGACAGGTCGCCA
Organism: Galaxias olidus; assembly: GCA_026901105.3. Taxonomy (NCBI): domain Eukaryota; kingdom Metazoa; phylum Chordata; class Actinopteri; order Galaxiiformes; family Galaxiidae; genus Galaxias; species Galaxias olidus. The sequence goes on along the minus strand of JAPMUY010008395.1, from coordinate 8,899 downwards.
GTCTATCACAGGGCTGACACTTAGGGACAGACAACAACTCACACTCACATTCACGCCAACGGGCAGTTTAGAGTCACCAATTAACCTGCATGTTTTCGGACTATGCTGAGGTTCCTGCGAGTTTCAAATAGTATTTTATGCATACAGGAAGGACATATATATATATATACAGTGGGTACGGAAAGTATTCAGACCCCTTTAAATTTTTCACTCTTTGTTTTATTGCAGCCATTTGCTAAAATCGAAAAAGTTCATTTTATTTCTCATTAATGTACACTCAGCACCCCATCTTGACAGAAAAAAACAGAAATGTAGAAATTTTTGCAAATTTATTAAAAAACAAAAACTGAAATATCACATGGTCATAAGTATTCAGACCCTTTGCTGTGACACTCATATTTAACTCACATGCTGTCCATTTGTTCTGATCCTCCTTGAGATGGTTCTACTCCTTCATTGGAGTCCAGCTGTGTTTAATTAAACTGATTGGACTTGATTAGAAAGGCACACACCTGTCTATTTAAGACCTTACAGCTCACAGTGCAAGTCAGAGCAAGTGAGAATCATGAGGTCGAAGGAACTGCCCAAGGAGCTCAGAGACAGAATTGTGGCAAGGCACAGATCTGGCCAAGGTTACAAAATAATTTCTGCAGCACTCAAGGTTCCTAAGAGCACAGTGGCCTCCATAATACTTAAATGGAAGAAGTTTGGGACGACCAGAACTCTTCCTAGACCTGGCCGTCCAGCCAAACTGAGCAATCGTGGGAGAAGAGCCTTGGTGAGAGAGGTAAAGAAGAACCCAAAGATCACTGTGGCTGAGCTCCAGAGATGCAGTAGGGAGATGGGAGAAAGTTCCACAAAGTCAACTATCACTGCAGCCCTCCACCAGTCGGGGCTTTATGGCAGAGTGGCCCGACGGAAGCCTCTCCTCAGTGCAAGACATAAGAAAGCCCGCACAGAGTTTGCCAAAAAACACATGAAGGACTCCCAGACCATGAGAAATAAGATTCTCTGGTCTGATGAGACCAAGATTGAACTTTTTGGCGTTAATTCTAAGCGGTATGTGTGGAGAAAACCAGGCACTGCTCATCAGCTGCCCAATACAATCCCAACAGTGAAACATGGTGGTGGCAGCATCAGGCTATGGGGGTGTTTTTCAGCTGCAGGGACAGGACGACTGGTTGCAATTGACGGAAAGATGAATGCGGGCGGCCAAGTACAGAGATATCCTGGAAGAAAACCTCTTCCAGAGTGCTCAGGACCTCAGACTGGGCCGAAGGTTCACCTTCCAACAAGACAATGACCCTAAGCACACAGCTAAAATAACAAAGAAGTGGCTTCGGAACAACTCTGTGAGCATTCTTGACTGGCCCAGCCAGAGCCCTGACCTAAGCCCAATTGAGCATCTCTGGAGAGGCCTAAAAATGGCTGTACACCAACGTTCACCATCTAACCTGACGGAACTGGAGAGGATCTGCAAGGAAGAATGGCAGAGGATCCCCAAATCCAGGTGTGAAAAACATGTTGCACCATTCCCAAGAAGACTCATGGCTGTACTAGCTCAAAAGGGTGCTTCTACTCAATACTGAGCAAAGGGTCTGAAAACTTATGACCTTGTGATATTTCAGTTTTTCTTTTTTAATAAATTTGCAAACATTTCTACATTTCTGTTTTTTTCTGTCAAGATGGGGTGCTGAGTGTACATTAATGAGAAATAAAATGAACTTTTTCGATTTTAGCAAATGGCTGCAATAAAACAAAGAGTGAAAAATTTAAAGGGGTCTGAATACTTTCCGTACCCACTGTATATATATATATATATTCTAATAACAGTGTATTTATTTATATATATATATATATATATATATATATATATATATATATATATATATACTGTATATATAATACACTGTTATTATAATATATGGTACAACATGATATAGAGCTTGGAACCAAAGTGCTTCTGTGTGATTGGGACGCTTATCCCTTGTTATTCCCATCATGATCACTCTTTCGTTCAGTTTACACGTGGAGCAAACATTATTATACAATAATTATAAATTATTATTATACAAATTAATAATAATAATAATAATAATAATAATTAAACTGTGATTGACTGGCGACCTGTCCAGGGTGTACCCCGCCTCTCGCCCTGTGTCGGCTGGGATAGGCTCCAGCCCCCCCCGCGACCCTGCATAGGATAAGCGGTATGGCTAATGGATGGATGGATAAAAATAATAATAATAGGGACAGGCAACCACTCAGTCACAGCTACGGACTATTTAGAGTCTGTTCAAATTTGAAAGAGTGTGCTGTGTTATCAAGACATAAAAACGTTCTCTATTCTTCCTGCGTTTGAGAAAATCTAATTAATAATCATAATAATTCATTTTATTTCGTTTTTAGCGCTTTTCTAGATACTCAAAGCGCTTTGCACACATTGGTCGCCGATTAATAACACAGAACGAACTACGAACGGACCGACAGCTGTCAAACACAACACTCAGTCTGAGTGATACCACGGCAGGCAATTTGTGCCAGACTTGCTCACCCAACATATTACGACAGATGTTGTTTTTTGATGGTGGGAGGAAACCAGAGTACCCGGAGGAAACCCACACAAACACGGGGAGAACACGCAAACTCCACACAGAAAAGGTGGGGTTGGAACACAGGACGTTCTTGCTGTGAGGCAACAGTGCAAACCACTGAGCCAACGTGCTGCCATAGTCGTTTGTGACAATGCCACAGAGCCCATCGCGGGTTCACTGTACAATACTGGATACTTTTCTTTGGATGCTGTGGGTACCAAGGCCTATATATAAATATATATATAATATTGGCACCCCTGCCATTTTGTGTAATCCTTAGTACAATTATTTTTATTTTTCACTATATCCTCCGTTCATTGGCATGCCTTACTCATTCCCAACCAAACTAGACAACTGTGTGTGTGTGTGTGTGTGTGTGTGTATGTGTGTGTGTGTGTGTGTGTGTGTGTGTGTGTGTGTGGGTGTGACACAACTGCCAGATTATGTATGTTGCCTTTTGACGTGTAGGGGTTTTCAGACTTGGAGATTCTTTACCAAATGTATGAGAGAACTGGTGTTTGTAAATATGTGTTCCAGTTTGACTCAACTGTAACATCAACTGTTTGTCTCAACAGAAGGCACTTTCCACTTCAAAATGTAGGCATATTATCAGCCATGCTGAACAAATGACTTTGTACTTTAATAAACAATAACAAACCGTCAATCCTTTTTTCGACAATGGGTCCTTTACGAGGTCCATTCTGACACCCTGTTTGTAACAGGAACAACCGGCGATATATTTTACTGTAGGTAATTGTTAAAATAATCGCAGATTTCCATAATTTAAATGTGCATATTTATTGTGTAGTGTATTCGTTAGATTACATTGACATCATCCTTTTAAATAGTAACGTACTAGTAGCTACACTGTCATGGTTTACACAGAGTTCAGCACCACCACAAGTCTGCTCAGTTGGTAAGGACTGGGAATATATGACTGTTTTGCTTAATTCTTTCACCACCCCCTGTTTCTATTTTATGTAGGATGCACAAGATTAGTCATTGTGTTGTTCTCTTACTAGACCGTTATACCTCACACTCTTTGGTTGAGCTACCACCCTTCCTGTCTAGAGACCACTTCCTGGGTTCTGCTCCTCAATGTACGTTGGCCTGTTGAGGACATGGCAGACAACAGAAAATTGTTATTTCTCACGTGAAGTAGATTGGTGACGCCTGAATTTGTTACATTTTAAGACTAACGGAAACATTGGGTTATTTTCTTTTTCTTACAAGGTTATCAACCTGACAAACCTAGCAAAACCTAACAACAATTATTAAAGAACAAAAAAGAGTTGTCGATGTGGCGGAAACAATCTCAGAGATGTATCCGGCTCAAACGCCCACACTTTTGAAATGCTCCGCCCCTGAGCCTGAAGAACAATCGAAGGCAATAGTTTTAACGTGTTTCATTTCTGACTGGATCATACAACCCTGCCAGGATCGCTGAGGTAAAATAGGCGTCTGTAATGTATCGAGCTGATCGTTTTCAATCAATTTTTATTTGGAGGGACACATACCGTTGACATGACGCTTAACATTTTATGTTTGATTGTTTGGCTGTTAAACTTTAACCCATTTAATTGCTGGTACAAATTGCATGAAACATAATCTCCATGCAACTTGAAAGTTATAAACGAAGTATAATGCATCACTTTTTCTCGCTAGATTACATCAAATGGGAAGTGTACTGCAAATTTGCATCTTTGTATGTTGCTTCATAATCGCTTTCTCGCGGAATAATATCAATTAGGACATGTTGTATTGCTTTTTCGAGGATAGGATAAGCAATCGAGTAAGAATGCAATTGAACCAACTGCAGACAAAAACATGGCAGATGTTTCAAATGCAATCAAGTATAATACTTTCCGTGCACTCCTCGTTGTTATTAATCTGCACACCCCATCTACTGTACGTCTTTTATTGCTCCCCTAGACATCCTGAGTCAATCTGATCAATGGCTGTTGCAGCTTCAGCTGTGGGGAGATTAGGAGGCGGGGTCAACACTGCCATCAAGATCCTCTGCCTGGTGCTCTGTCTTGTGCGCGTCGGCCACTCACAATCACCGTGTGATAAAGTTTTGGTAATAAAACGCTTTTATTAAAAAAAAATGAATACAATTGTTAACCCTCCTATTACCTTTGGGGTCAATTTGACCTCTTTCAATTTTTTACTTCACAAATGAAATTATTGGCGTCATTCGTTTTGCTTCATATTTAATGACTTAACGATTTCCGTGGAAACAACCAGTTAAACATTGAATTGACGTGATAATATGTTTTCAATGTCCTGTACACATCTGGTACACATCATGCGGTGGTCTTTGGGGTCAATTTGACCTTAGGCTGTTTTAGCTGTTTAGAACACATAACGAAAAATTAAGAAATAAGGCAAATTTTGCTCTGGTGGTTGTGGCTGATATTTGAGTCACCATCAAAAACAATTGTATAATCTTCAAAATACTATGCTTTAGGGCCCCTGTCTAAGATAACCATGCATTCAGTATGACGAGAACTTATTATAGTTCAAACCACATTGGGGAGGAAAACACATAATTCCTACAACAACTTTAACATTGTGCAAGGGGGGCTGAGCAGGAGCGATGTTTAATTGAATGGCAGATTTATGCAGTCCACAAAGAGACAAAGAATCTGACAAATGAACTAGGTTAAATCATTTAAATTATAGTAATTTTCTGAAGGCTTTAATTAAAGGGGTCAAATTGACCCCAAGGACAAAGGATGTTAGTAAATTTGAAGATGATAGGAGGGTTAAAATGACTGCTATGCTTCCAATAGAGCGGGACCACAATGCATTGAATGTTGGAACAAACAACAGTTATTTTAAAATGAGACTGTATCTGTGACAGTGTTTTAACTGATTGCAGGAGCTTGAGAGACTACTCCGTCAATTGAAAACAGATATTGAAGGCAGCAAGGTAGTTTTTTTTTTTCTATGTTGATTCATACTTTTTCTATATAACGTCTGTATTATATTAAATTAAAGCATAGTCTAATATGCAATGTAGCTTAAAACAGTTTTGTTTAAACTTTGCATCTCTTTCTTTTGGGGTGGGGGGGTGGGGTGTTAGACAAAGAGGTTTTAGGAAATTGTGTTTGTCCAGGTCGCTAATGGTATTGAGTTTATTTATATTCTATGTACATTTATATATACGTATATTTTCTCCTCATTAGATTTCCACAAGTCTAAAAATAAGTGCCACCCGTGAAGAGCTTTATCAGCAAGAGGACGAAATAAACCATGCCTTGGAATTGATTGAGAGCGGCAGAGGTTTCCAGCACGTCGATCCGGATCAATTAAAAGCTCTTAGGGGCACGGCTAGAAGCACCCTGGCGAATCTCTTTCTCTTGGAGAGCACAGGTACTCAGATTCACGCTGCGGGGGAGTACTGCATCCATGTGTGTGAAAGTCAGGTTGCTGAGTTGAGGAGAGAGCTGTGCGGGTACAGCAATGCCGAGTTATAAGAAGCATTATGTGTATTAAACGGTTGCCTTTGCGATTTGACACTGGCTGTATAGCTACCCATGAACTGTGTTGTGATGTTTCAACATCGAATTCAAATTAAAAAGTTTCGTCGAATCAACCAAATTGAAGTAAAATTCGTTTTTTATATACATGTTTTTTTTGGGGGTGTTTATTTTCCAAACCTTCAGTTGTGATGCCATGTAAGTGTGTTGGCCAGCATAGTTCCATGACTGTAGTACAACCCCGTTGATGAAAAAAATCACCTGAAAAATCTTTTATGCTCAATAAATACTTTTAACATTATTTTTGAAACACCTTATGGACTGATTTTTTCTTTATCAAAATGTCCAAGATACTGAGAAATCTATAAAAACATTTTAAAGAAAGTTACAGTCGTATATTAAACTTTTAATTAGCAAGAGCTCTATAGGCCTACATATTAGAACCTGTTAAAATCCAGTAAAATATTTGGTCCAAAACACATAATTATGTCAATAAATACCCAATAAATTAGGGTTCATTTCTACCAAACACTAAAGGTGTCAGGTCGGAGCGGAACGGTTATTTTTGCGTTTCCAATTGCAAAACTTGTGTAGGGTACGGTAGGTAACCGCCTCGTTCCGTCCTGCTTTTCGCTACCCTTCTGTTGAGGTTTCCAAGGATAAAGACCCGGCCCCAAAAGGTGAAGCTGACTGGTCAACCAAAATTGTCACTTCTCCTCGTCTGCATGAAGTAGCATTTCCCAAACTCTCTTGTTTATTTTGGCACTCTTTTCGGGGTCATACTAATCACCCCCAAACTACCCAAAAGTACCAAAAATAACCCCAAACAACCCAATAGTACCCCAAACAACATAAAAGTACCCAGAAAAACCCAAAAGAACCCAAAACATGTCATTGCAGATACCCAAATATAACCAAAAAGTACCCAAAACAACCCAAAAGTACCCAAAACAACGCAGTACAAATACCCAAAACAATCAAAAAAGTACCCAAAACAACCCAAAAGTACCCAAAACATGCCAGTACAGATACCCAAATGGACCCAAAACAACGCAAAAGTACAACAAAAAACAAAAGGACCCAAAACATGCCAGTACAGATACCCAAAACAACACAAACGTACCCAAACATGCTAGTACAGATACCCACAACAACCCAAAACAACCCCAAAGTATCCAAAACAACACAGAACAGAAACACAAAACAACACAAAAGTACCCAAAACAACACAAAAGGACCAAAAACATGACAGGACAGATACCCAAAATACCCAAAACAACAAAATACAGATACCCTAAGGTACCCAAAACGACCCAAAAAGACTCAAAACATGCCAATACAGATACCCAAAACAACCCAAAAGTACCCCGTGATGTGATTATAAACAGTGAAGTTTAGTTTAGTTTATTAAGGATCCCCATTAGTTGTTACCGCAGTAACAACTATTTTTCCTGGGGTCCACACAAAAGACAAAACATTCAAACATCACATTATGAACAATACACAATTTAAACAAAATAAAATAAAAAAGGGACAATGAGTAGTTCTCAGCCACTCCTAACTTCATTTCAGCGGGGTAGCACGGTGGCTCAGTGGTTAGCTGGTGCCTCACAGCAAGCAGGTCCTGGGTTCAAACCCCACTTGAACCAATGGCCTTTCTGTGTGGAGTTTGCATGTTCTCCCCGTGTTTGTGTGGGTTTCCCCCGGGTACTCCGGTTTCCTCCCACCATCAAAAAACATGCTCCATTCTCCTGCCAGTGCCCTGACCAGCCACTGCCAATTCACCTGGAGTCGGTCTGTGTGTCCTATGTGTTTGAGCAAGTCTGTCGTAATATATTGGGTGAGCAAGTCTGGCGCAAATTGGCTGCCGTGGTATCAGTGTTGTGTTTGATAGTTGTCGGTCCATTCGTGGTCCGTTCTGTGTAATTAATTGGCGACCAATTTGTGTAAAGAACTTTGAGTCTCGATAAAAGCACTAAAAACTAAATAAAATGAATTATTATTATTATCAACAATCAATGACCTCAAGAGGTCCAAAGCAAACAATTATTAGACACAGTGAAACACCATACAAGTGATCAACCATCCCATACAACAATCCCTAATAATATTAATTTAAGCAGCTATCTTTCTGAATAATTGCTGCCTTCAGCCTTTTATTAAACAAAGCTTATCTCTTTGTTGTAATCAGCCTCCACATACCGAGAAGAAAGAGAGCAAAACATTCCATGTCCTCCGTTGCGATGCTTTTACTCTCTCGCGTTGACTATGTCACAATAGTTACATGGCTATGAACCCCGCCTCTATTTTAGGGTACACCTTTGCGGTGGAATCGCAGTGTAACTGTTCCGATACGTTGCAACTATTAGGGTTTGACTTTTGAACTTATATACCCCCCCCCCCCAGCTTCGCACTGTGCTTATGTCAGGGTGTAACTTTTATGATAACACACACACACACACACACACACACACACACACACACACACACACTTACTGTACACATACACATACTCTTACTGCACACATTGTCAGGATTTTACTTTTATAACATGCGCATTATAATTTAGCTGCAGCTTTAGCAAAACATCCAAATAAGAAAGCTTTGTCTCATGCAGAGAGAAACTCAGAAACCACAGTGGCTACTACTATCTGCTTCTCAGCCTTGAGAGGACAGGTGCATTATCTATGTGAGAGGCCAGAATAGGGAGGGTTTCTCCACAGGTGACTTCAGAGGACCGTGTTGCCAAGGGGCTTGGACAAGCCCAGTGCACCAACAAGGGAGAGGGAGTCTAAACCAAGTGCACCCTCCCCACCTAGT